>CM060172.1:112204161-112804161 GCA_030549775.1 Tamarix chinensis
AGAAAGGAAAAAGGAAAAAGGAGAAAGAAAATGGAAAATGGAAAATGGAAAATGGAAAAGGTAAAAGGAAAGGAAAAATGATCTTAGTTAGTTTTAGATAAATTTGATTAGCTAAAATAGGTAGGATTAGTGATAAAATTTAGCATAAATTAAGATTAGGTTATAAAATATAATTTATCAAAGATTTAGATTAGGTTGAGATTCCGGGGTTAAGAAATTTGGTTAAGGCTAAAATAAGATTTTCTCAATATTAGAATCAAATTAGGGTATATATGAGATTAGATTGAGCAAAAATATTAGAGTATTACAACCACTCTCAGAAAAAAACATTTGCAAAGAAGATATAATTATATTTGATAAGCGGTATAAGACAAGTTGTTCCAACTTATGAAGATCTATACCAACCAAAACGATTCAGATATGATAGCAAAGACCTTGCCTAAAGAGAAGCTCGACACATGTTTAACGAGCAAGTTTGACTAAGTTCCCTTAACCATTATTTCCATGTAGGTAGAGGTGGCAAATGGGTCATACGGGTTGGGTCTGTATCGGGTTAAAATTAGTTTGTTGTGCAATCAAGTTGGGTTCAACTTTGGGTTAGGTGTCCTCTAGGTTTAGGTCCAATTGAAGGTAATAGTGATTTAGGTTCGGCTCATGTTCATTGGGTCAGGAGAATATCAAGTTGGGTCTGGATCTAAACCATCAAGTTTCTTTAAATTTGGGTTTA
The DNA here is from genome assembly GCA_030549775.1 of Tamarix chinensis. NCBI lineage: Eukaryota > Viridiplantae > Streptophyta > Magnoliopsida > Caryophyllales > Tamaricaceae > Tamarix > Tamarix chinensis. The sequence goes on from CM060172.1 coordinate 112,204,889, forward strand.
TTTGGGTTTACAAACTTCATGTTGGATCATGTTAGGGTCAGGTTGATTAGGGTATATAGATTTTGGGTCGTATCAAATTTGGGGTAGGTTAATTTGGTTTAGAATTTATACTAACATTGGCTTTTAAAAAAAATTAATATAATGAATGAATTCAATTTTTGATTTATTATTATTATGCTCATTATATTATAGTAAGTATTATCATAGATTCATAATATATGTAATGATATAACAAATTGTTATCATAAAATATTTAATAATAAAAATAATAAATTATTGTTATTAGTATTGTAACTATTATTATAAATACAATCATAAATATTATTATATACATAATTAAAGTATTTTTTATTAATGTAATAATAATTATAATTACCATATTAATTATAATAATTATAAAAAATACATGATATACCTTGAATTTAGGGAAAATGTATGATACGATCCTGAGTTTTTGAAAAGACATAAGATAAACCTGACTTTTAAAGGTCACAAATCAGATAACCTTTTTGTTGAATTTATGTTCACTTATCATCATAATTCAAAAATTTTGCTAGTGAAATGAAATTGTTACCCTTATCTTTAATTAACCTCGTTCCATCCATTTCCTCTCATTTTATCTAAACTAAAATACCTATAATAACCCCAAATTTTTTTAAAAGAACATCCCTTATCCCTCAACACTTTCTCTCCTCCCAAATGCAAGATTTGTTAATTCTTCTTATGTTTAAAAAATATGAAAACAAACTCTAAAAGACATATAAAATATTCTTCATTTATTCTCCTTCCTTCTTCAAGAAACTAGATTAAGCACAACCCAAGCCACCCTAAGTTATAGAACCTTGATGCTACAGTTGTGAACCTCAATCACGACCATTAACCACCTTTTCTTCTTCTTATATTCCATTATGATAAGATTTCTGACCAACAATGCAAAGGGAAACAACTCAGTGAACAACACCCAACACAATGGAATAGTGACAAATGCAACATCAATATAGCATATCAAGGTCTAACAACTAGTGTTCCTCTCACAACACCATACCACTCTAGGGGTACTATCACAACTTTAGCTTTTGTGGTTTTTATTTTGATTTTTTGGGCGTTATTCTCTTTATATCTATCTATTTTAAGGCCAAAGCTTTCTAAAAGGGGTGAAGGGTATGTCGATTCAAATAATTGGGCCAAGAAAAAGGAGGGGAAAGAAACTATCACACCTAAAAATTTTGTAACATCTACTTTCAGGCTTTTAGTATTTTATTTGAAACCTAACCTTTAAACATTGGCTTAATTATTTTATTATTAATCTTTTACCTGTAACCCAAATAAAATTTTAAATAATGTTTCTAATTATTTTTACCACTTTTCTTTTTATTAAACCTATCCTAAACCGATTTATTTTTTCTAACTAGATACCCTAACCTAATTAAACTAAACCTAAAATAAAAATAAATAATGCTATCTTAATCCTAGCTTACCCTTCCCTATCATCTCTCTCTCTTATGTAAACTCCTTCTATCATGCCATTTTTTCCTCTACCAAGCATATCCCCTATTGTCCTCCACTTCTCACAATTCACACCTCAAGTTTTGTCCAAACTATTTTCACTTAACTGTTTGCATGTATACATAGACATCCTATAATACTCCAAAAATTTACTACTGAAAATTTTTGTTTTAATAAAAAGGTTTTACAGAAGTAAAATAACAAGACTGTAATTTTAGGGATATTACCGCCACACTTAGTACCAGACCAGTTCACTCCTACCGTTCCAGTACTAAGTGCTAAGGCTAAACGGGATTAATAATCGAACACAAGTCATAAATAAAACAATGAGAATCCATGAGAGGACTCTCTCATAGTCATACAGAAATCAGAGTGCAATTTAAGGATTACAACCCAAAGAGTAAGTGGCTAAAGTTTTTCCAAAAACATAAAATACCATACGACATGACATAAATCGAGTAAAAAAATGATACATGGTAAAATCAAAGGAAATATAGAGTCTGGCCAATCGCTCTCGATCCCCAGGCCAAGTCTGGGCTCAACTCTCAGCCCCGCCCGATGCCTCGTAAGTGTCGTAGGCATCGAAGACGTCATCTCCTACCTGCACAAGCTCGGATAGGTCTTATGCTCATGGGAATGAGCAGCACCCATGAACCGGGTGGTCAGTACGCTACGTACTGAGCAAGGTAACCATGTGACTAAGGCCATACATATAGAGCATATAACATAAGCATGATCATATAGGCAGCATACAATAATACATGTAATAAGGCCGAGTTACTTTTCAAGTAACTTATTCTTTAGTCCTCTTAACAATATGTTCATTCCACACATACTCTTTATTAATCTATGTGAGCACGGGAACCCCCACTATTATAGCCAGTGGACCGGAATACATACAGGACAGAATGCTCCTGACCACTATTATTACCCAGTGGACTGGTCTCCAAGGCAGAACGCTCTTGGCCACTATTATTCGCCGGTGGATCGGTCTGGCCCTGACTCACATGGTGTTTCACTGTAAGTACTTAGTGTATTTTCCATGGCTTAGCTTCATTACATTTGGTTTGTTGAGCACGGAATCCCCCACTATTATAGCCGATGGACCGAAAATCATCACTACAAAATAATTGACTTTTGCCAACAGAAACTTAGTCACAGATACTTTTTCTGTTGGTAAAAGCAACTAATACCAACAGATAATTTTCTATGGGCAATAATATAGTTTTTCCAACAGAAATTTTCTATCTGTTGGTATTAATATGTTATGCCAACAGATCTTTTACCATCACTTATATCTGTGGTTATTAGTAGCATTATACCAACAGAACTAATACCCACTTTTACATCTGTTGGTATTAGTGTTTATGAAATTCAACAATAATATTTGTTTTTATATAATTTTATAATGATTAATTCTATTCTTTTTAATATAATAATAATAATCATAATAATAATAATAATAATAATAAAGTCATTAGTCATTTTTAGAAATAATAGTTTACATATATTATTATTAATTATTATTTTATTTCTAATTTTTTATATTAATATTGTTCATAATGGTGTTTATTAACAATTATAATGAAATAATATATATTATATCTATTGCCACTTACTATTAAATTAATTTATTATTAAATACTACCAATTATCATTCAAATCTATATTATCTTAACAATAATAAATATTATCAATAATCATTCACATTATTAATAATATATTAGTAATTATTAGATACTATTATTAATTTATTTAAAATAATGATTCATATTATTCTTATTAATATAATTCTTTATTAATTATTACTAAGAATAATTATTTTAGGACATTATTATTATTATTACTATAAAAAAATATTATTACTAATTTTTGGAAATTATGATTAATATTTATATTATTCATATTTGTATTTATTTCGCATTATTAATTATTTTTAATAATTATTATTATTTTATTATAAATTATGATTAATATTATCTTAATAATACATTATAAAATATTAATATTATATTAAATATTTTTAAATAATATTAATTATTATTTAAATTTATTATTTAATAATATTATTAGATAATTAATAATATTATTATTATAAGTAGTAAAAGTAATTACATTATTTGTAAGAAAAAAATTCTTTTATTAATTCTTCCGAAAATGTTTCCGAAATTCTTTATATAGCTCTTTTATTAATTTCAAATTTTTGGATCCTTTTGAAATAAATTTTAGTTAAATAAATTTTAGATAAAGTTCTTCCAATAATAATTTTTGATATTTAGTATTTTATTTAATACTTCTATTTGAAAAAATAAGAAGCCATCGACCGATGCCCTCGACCGCCCCCTCTTCTTTTCCTTTTCTCTCTTCTCTCTTATCTCTCCCTTCTCTACTCTTTCCCTTCCCGACCCCCTGCTCCCGTCCTGAGCCAACTGTAGCCCAAACCCTAGCCTGCCTCCTTCTCCCCAGCTTCTCCCTGCTCCAACCGCCCCGCCAGTCGACCGCCACTGGAGACGCCGCAACAGCAGCCGAAGCAACCGCAGCAGTAGCAGCAGCAGCGCCGCCGTAGCAACAGGAGTAGCAAGCAGTAGCACATTGTCACACCGCCACCGCCTGGTCACCGCCGACGTCTCCCGACCACCGGCGAGCAACCCCCGACCTCCGGTGAAGCTTCTCCAGCATTCCCTTGCTCCGATTTGTTGATTTTCGTTTGGTATAAATTTCTGAAAAAATCCTAATATTGATTTGATTAATTGAGTATGATTTAGCTTGTGATAAGCTAAATTAATTGTTTGGTTATGTATATATGTGCTGTGAAATCGATTTGGATAAGTTAATTGTATGGTTTATGTTGAAATTCTGGAAAATTGAATTCTTGGCCGGGTTATGCCCGAATTTTTTGGATTCACCCGATATGGCGATTTTGGATAAATTGATTATATAATATGTTTTTAAATGTATTTAATTTCATATCGGAAGTGTTGATTTGGGAAAATTGTGCGTAATTGATCGTAATTGGATTTTTAGGTCAAAACTCTTGCGGGACTAAATTGGATTGTGTAATCGGGTCGTTTTATTCAATTGACTATATAATTTATATTAGAATATATTTAATTACATTTCCAAACCATCAATTTATATATTTTAGCAAGAATTGATCGGATTTGAGTTCTGGGCTCAAAAACCCTAATTATGTTAAATTGGGTATTTCTTTTATTGGTTTTGGGCAATTGATTATACGATATGTTATAAAATATGTCTCATTGCATTTCTAAACATTTAATTTAAATAAATTAATAGAATTCAACCGAATTGTATTTTTGGGCCTAAAACCCTAGATTTCAAGTGAAACTATAAAATTGATCATTTGTATAATTGTTTTTCTAAAATTAAATTTATAGAAATAGTTGAAATAATCCTAATTTCATTCTAATACCTTTAATTGATAGTTTTAAAACTATCAATTTGAGGTAATAGAAATAGTTGAAATGATCAAAGTGTTGGTGTTGTTTACAAAGACTTGAGTACTTCGCCACTCTATGTCTATAAGAGCACATTTCGTGGAAAGTTGGATAACCATCACGATGAGGCAGCCATATTTGGCGTATTTTCTTTGATATTTTGGACCCTAACATTAATCCCTCTGATCAAGTATGTCTTCATCGTTTTAAGTGTTGATGATAACGGTGAAGGTTAATATTAAGTTGCCCTTTGTTGTGTTTGTGCCATGTTGTAGCTTTGTCCTTAAGGTTTGATCAATGTTTCTCCCTTTTTAGGTGGACCATTTGCGCTCTATTCTCTGCTTTGCCGTCATGCAAGGTTCAGTGTGCTACCAAATCAACAAGCAGCAGATGAAGAACTCTCTACCTATATATACGGTTATTCAACACCAGCTCCGGCCAATTCTTCATTGAAGAGATTTCTGGATAAGCACAAGAAGTTGCGAATTGCTCTACTAGTTTTGGTTTTGTTTGGTACTAGCATGGTCATTGGAGATGGTGTCCTAACCCCTGCAATTTCAGGTGTCTTTTTATGTTTGTCATTTTCAACATGCACATATTTCCTTTCATGCTCTAGTTCCATTATATCTTACTTGTTTGGCTTTCTTGATTATTTTTATACAGAATCATATAACTCTATCTTGTATTTCATGCTTTTCTGGTTTGAAGTGGGAAAAATCCATTTTCTTTATTTTTTTAATTATTAATTTTTGTTTGTGGATATTATATATATATAGTGTGATAAATCTATTTGTGGCAATATTTTTGTTCTTTGTTCATTCTGGAGGATGATGACCATCTATTTTCTGTGCCTTACCTTCTGAACTTGGGTTCTGACAAGTAGCACAAAACGTCTATTTTGCTCCCTAGAAGATTAAATTTCCTAGTACTATCACATGAGACTTAATAAATCAATCTTTTGAGGGGGTTATTTCCAGCCTTCACTGAATTATAACTTCCCTTTCTTTCCAAGCAGGCGCTCAATTGGCTACAAACAGAAAGTCTTCTACATAGTCACCCATGAACTTGGTCATGTATCTACCACCACCAACTACCAATACTTCCTTAGGTGCTGGACTATGGAGAAACCTCAACAAAATTTCTGTTTGACCAATCCTTCATGATAATTTTGAGATAGATGGGTAGGATGTCTTATTAACTAGGAAACTAGTAGGTAATATCTTGGTTGGAAGGTGGAGGGAAGTAAAGAATGGAAGTACTAGGGGTGTGTGGAGTTGGTATGTTTTCTAAGCATATTTTTTGGAGGTGTCATTTTGACTATTTCCCTTATAGTAGTGAACTACAGAAACTATCATTTTCATGTGAGGAAATTTAGGGAAGAAAAAATAGTTTTCTCCATAACAAAGTATAGCCCTGCTCTCTCATGAATGCACGTGATTCTAGAGTGGTTGATCTTCTTTATATGTACTCATTAATGGCTATCAAATTTTGAGCTGCCTTGAGTGAATTTTTTAGCACCATCTGAATGTTCACTTTTATGGGTCAAAAAAATAATTTCGATAAAAGTTTTGATTTGTATTTCTTGCCTTATCATGCTTCTCATGCTTTGTGCGTTTTCATGTGTATGAAATATTAGTGAATTCATCTCTGAAAAGTTTTCCTGAATTAGCTAACCTTTTATTTCTAGCAAAGTTTTATGTGGGGCTAGTCTTGCCACTAATTTGGGTCATTACTCATTGTTTGTGTTATTAGTATTGTTTTTGTTTGTGTGTTTAGTTACTCTGGTTACTATTATTTATTCTTTCATTCTTGTCCTAGGCGAATTTATATTAATCTAATTAAGTTACATGCATATTTTTTTAGGGAATACATCCTGATAATTATCAAAGAAAATATTGAAGACGCATAAGTCATTGGAGATGCTAAATAGGATGGGAATGAAGAGGATGGTGTTTGATATGTTAATGAAGATGTCTTATATGTTAGTATAGGTTACAAGTTGTATATATATTATACCTATAAGATTATTATCGTTTTGATAGTTAAACTAACGAACGATGATTATATATGGTGTACTACATTTTATATAAGGATAAGTTATTGTTATAAGTAAATATTGCTACAACAGGTATTATGGACATTATTGTTATTTTACTAACAGATAATATATATATAATTTTAGCAATTGATATAATTTTGTGGATACTACTTTTAGTCACAGATATTATTTTGTGGGTAATAGTTTTAGTCACAGATATTGTTTTGTGGACAATATTTTAAGTCACGGATATTGTTTTGTGGACAATACTTGTAGTCACAGATATCATTTTGTGGTTAATACTTTTACTCACAGATATAATTGTGGGTATAAATTTTACCAACAGATAAATATCTGTGGGCATAAGTAACTAATACCAACATATCATACGTATCTGTGGGTAAAACTTTTAAGCACAGAGTTTTTACCCACAGATTTGTCATAGAAAAATTTATGTTGGCAAAAACTTTTACCAACAGAAACATGGCTTTTACCAACAGATAAGATATGTTGGCAAAAGTTAATTATTTTGTAGTGCATGCAGGGAAAAACACTCATAGCCACTATTATTCACAGGTGGAACGGTCTCTAGGGCACCCCGGCTCCTGGCCACTATTATTCGCCGGTGGACCGGTCTGGGCCTGGCTCAACAATCTTCCTCTTTAAATGATTAGTGTCTTATCTGCATCTTATTTGATAATTTTTTACCCTTGACATGCATGTCACCAATCTTCTACTTTTTACTCTCCCAAGAGGGCATGTCCCATATCTTGAGACTCCGACGCCTCCTAAGGGCCCTAACATCCTTTCCTTATCCCACTACTCACACCAGAAACCTAACTATTAGGTGTGCAGGCCAAGGCTCACAACCTACCACCACTAAGCCCATTCACAGTCCTCCCTAGGGTTTTCTCCAGAAAACCTTAATTTGGGCTTATATGGCCCATTATCCTCTACCTCACGCAACCCAACTATTTAAAACACCCCCCACACATCACAACCCTTAGGTTCAACCCTTATCATTTCATGTCACTCCCCCCAAAACACGCGTGACCACGAAACCCTAGGTGGCCACACCAAACCCTAGCTTGCCATGCCAACCCTAGTATCCTCCTTTCCACAAATCACCCTTCCATTTCTCACCTTGTAATCTTGCTTCCCATAATACTTATGCTCACCCTACTCATGACAAACCCCCATTCTCACCTCATACTCCACTTATCCTCATTTACTTTCGTTTTTCCACCTTCTCAAATTAGGGTTTCCTCCCTAACCCTAGCTCAGTCTCCTATGCACCCTTATATTGTCTTACATACTATTTTTCACCCAAAGCCTCCAATCACCCAAACAACTTTTCCATTACCTTCCTCACAACCCAAGGCAACTTTCCATACGTAAAGTTCACCTCCATGCGGACTCTATCCACCCCATGCAAGCCCTCAAAGTTCTTTTCATGTGAAACCCTAAGATTCTCATACAAAACCCTATATTTTCCCATGCAACCCTAAATCCTCCCATTCAAGGTTCATCCCCTTTATTTTGCTTAAAGTTCCCTTTTTTACTCTATCTTTCGTGAATCATGGGAGGTTTAGGTCCATCCCAAATTCTTTGGTTAATTTACTTCCCTTTGGCGAACTTACTCCCCTTTGGTCCACATACTTCCCCATTTTTATTTTTTTCATCCTTCCACCCCATATCCCTACATTAATTATCCTAGCATGCATGTCCTAAAAGGATTATATCATATCATATCACCATTCATAGCATAAACATATCGTACATATGCCATAAACAAATGCAAGATCATACCTAAACTCCAAGCTGCGCTACAAATAGAATAGTTATAACAATAGCACAAGATACACAACATATCATTATACATGGCATCCAAGGAACATAAAAATACATAGCACTCTTGAGGCCTTAGCTACACCCTTACCTAAAACAATGTCGGGCTTGGAGCACGCTACTATGCTTCTTTAGGGTTTTGGCTTGATTCACCTATAAGAGGGAAAAACTAAGGATTTGTTTCCCTCCTACCAAAAATACTATTATTTCTTATTTTAGTCTAAGATTAGGGTTACTATTATTAAAATGAGCTTTATAAGAGAAAAACTAGGGCTTTTACCATCAAGTTAGCCTAATAGATATTACTAGTCAAAATATATTTATATTACTATTCATAATATATTTATATTATTAAATCTAATAGCTTTATTTCTTCTAATAATAGTACTAATACTTGTTATAATAAAATAGTGATAATAATAATAATAGTAATACTAACACTCCTAGAAATAGAAGCCCTATTATTTTTAAGGCTAAGACTAATAATGACTTTAGGGATAAAATAATAATATAATAATAGTAATACTAACAAAGTACTAATATTACTAAAGATAATAGTTATATTTGGAATAATAATAATAATAATAATAATATAAGGGTTCAAATGTTTTTATCATAATAATATTAACAAAATAATAGCAATAATAATAGTAATAACTAATAATGATACCATAGTAATAATGTTAGTAACAAAGGCATTAGGAATAATATTAGCAATATTTTAATAATAATAATAATAATAATAATAATACTAAGGTTGGGTATTCTTATTCTATAGTAACAAAATGGTAACATGCCAATTTTGGTTTCAATAACATTAATAATAATAATAAATAATAGTAATAATAATAACAACAACAACAACAACAATAATAATAGTAATAATAATAAAAATAATAATGATAATAATAATGTTAAGCATAATAATAATAATAACAATAACAATAATATAGTAACCGAAATGATAATAATAATATAAGGGTCCAAATATTTATATTAATAATAAAAGGTGATAATGGATAAAGTTAGTATTAACAATATTAGCAAGAAAATAATGATAATGATAATAGTAATAATAATAATAATAATGATTATGATAATAATAATAATAATGATAATGATAGTAGTAGTAGTAGTAATAATAATAATAATAATAATAATAATAATAACAACAACAACAAGGGTTATCATGATAATACTAAAATTGTAGATCTCCATTAATAGTAGCATTAGTTATAAATATTTCCAAGGTTAGGTTAAGTAGTAGTAGTAGTAATAGTAGTAGTAGTAGTAGTAGTAGTAGTAGTAGTAGTAGTAATAATAATAATAATAATAATAATAATAATAATAATAATAATAATAATAATAATAATGTTAAAAATAATACTAATAGTAATGATAATAAAAATGGTAATAGTAATATAAGGATTCAAATATTTACCATAATAATAAAGATAATAATAATAGGCCATAATAATAATAATAATAATAATAATAATAATAATAATAATAATAATAGCAACGAGGGAAAATCCTAATCATATTAACACTAAAGTTGTAGACCATTAATAATAATAATAATATTACTGGTTAGGAAAATCATAAAGTAAGGTTAAGTAGCAATAATAATAATAATAATAATAATGATGATGATGATGATGATGATGATGATAATAGTAGTAGTGGTAATAATAATAATAATAATAATAATAATAATAATAATAACACAAAATTAATAATAATAATAATAATAAGGATACTATATTAATACTAAAGTTGTAGCCTTTTAAATGATAATACCATAGTTATAATATTTCCGAAGTTAGGTTATATTGTAAGAGTATTAACATAATAATAAATAATAATAATAATAATAATAACACAAAATTAATAATAATAATAATAAGGGTAATACTATTAATTTAATATTACTAAAAATTACTAACACTTATATATAAAAAGGTTTAAGGGTTGGGAAATTAGAACACCACCTGGGGTTGGTGGCGGGACCGGCGGTGGCACGTGGCAGCAATGACGGCAGCGGCGACAGTGGAAGAGGAAGAGAGGTGGAAATATGGGTTTATAGGCTAGAGGAGAGGGAATGAGGTGGTGGAAGGTGTATCAGGTGGAGAGGGGTGGAATGGAGTTGGTGGTGCACGCCGGCCGGTGCGGCAGGCAAAGGTGGAGAAGGAAGAAGAAGAGGGAGGTAGGGAAAAATGGGGGTAGGGGAAGGTAGAGGAGGTTCCCCTGGTTATTTTGGAGGGTGGAGGAGGCGTTGGTTGCTGCGGAATCGGCGGCAGACTGTGGTGCGAGGGGCGGCAAGGGGTTGAAGTAGGATGATCGGGATGTCGGTTTTACACGGCTAGGGTGGCTCGTGCAGGAAAAATCAAGGGACGAGGAAGGTTTGGTTAGGTAGAGAGTGGTGCAAGGGTCGGTTCTGGGGGTGGTTTGGCTAGCGGCGATAGACGTCGGTGGCGGAGTGCTCGTCTAATAGGTCGGCAGCGAGAAGGGGCAGATTTTTGGGTTTCAAAATCAAAACCCCAATTAAGGATGCCTATGGGGTATTTATAGGTCAATTGGGGTGGGCAATGACAAGGGGAAGAAGCGAGAGGGTGCAGGTAACAGGCATGCTCTTGGTGGTGGCAGTCGAGGCGTCCTGCCATGGCAAGGGCAGCAAAGTTGAGGGAAGAGGGAAAGGGAAAGGGGCAGGGTGCTCGGGAGAGGGGAAAAGGGTCGGTTGGGGCCAAATTTGTGAAAGAAAGTGACGAGAGAGGGAGGGGAGGATGGCCGGAGGATGTAGGTAGCTACCGTTAGGTGTAGGGTTGTAGGGTCGGGCACAAGTGGCATGGGAAGAGGAAGAAGAGGGAAAGGGGGTGGACCGGATGGTCTAGGGGAAAGAAAGAAAAGAAGAAAAAAAAAGAGTGGTTCGGTCGGGCGGAATGGGCGACGGGTGAGGGAAGAGGTGTTCGCGCGGGCCTGGGCCACGCAGGGAGGGAAGGAAGCTAGGCCGCATGGGCGGGCTGGCCTAGGTCGAGGGGAAGGAAAAAAAGAAAAAGGAAAGAGAGGAAGAAAAGAAAAAGGGAAAAAGGGAAAAAGAGGGAGAAAAAGAAAAGAAAAAATAAAGATAGGTGGGTTGGGTATTTTGGTATTTTTGGGTTATTTAAAATAATAATATTTAGAAAATAATAATTAATTCCTTCTTAGATTAATTTTGGGCTATTTTTGAATAATAATTAATTTTTTAAAATCCCATTTTAATTAGCAACACTCCCTAATTTTTTTAATTAAATTATTGATCATTTTCCTCTCTATTGTCTCTAAATAACTCCCCTATATTTTAATAAAATAAATTATTTATTTAATTTTCCTAATAAATCCTCATTTAGCCATAATTTCCAGAATTAGAATTTTGGGATATTTCACATCCCACTCCTCCCTATCCATTGTTTTCAATCAGGATCCACAACAAAACCACATATTCCCGTCCTTTCTTCCTTTTCCCTTTGCCATACACTAGTTCCTCACCTCATTCATGCTCCTCAATGCACTTCGTCATCCCCATTCACCATCCACAACCATCACTATTTTCAAACCACCACCTTCTCTCCCAACCATCACCAGCTTATCCTCCATCGACCTTCCCCCATCGTTGCCTAACCATCACTATCCCAAGCTATGCATTTTAGCCCCACCCCAAGCTATCTTGTTCATTTTGGTTGAGGCACATGATCATGCATCAACGCGCGCACACAACCATGCGAGTCTTGCATAACCATACCCTTCTTGCACTCCTTGTGCATGCTTCTCTTACACAACCCACACTTGACTTCACTGCAATATATCTACCTTCTCTTCGTAACCATGCGCCAACTCATGTTTCCTTTTTCTATACATTGCAGCCTTGAGCCCAGCCACCATTCTAGCTCCTCCTTCCTTACACAAACATCCAACACCCTTTCCCTTTGCCACAATCACACTAGCTAACACCACCACCTTCACCCCGCGCCAATAACTCCATTCCACCCAACATGCTCACCTTCTCTACCTCAAGCTTCCCTTGCCTTTAGCTTCTTTTCCCTTGCCACCATCATCCTCCCTACATCTCATTCCCTCATCTCAGCAACAACTCTTCACCAACTACCACCGCAACTCTCTCCTCTTATGCGTTGACTCCCCCCATTGCATCCCCTTGCTGTGGCAAACTCCATCACTGCCCCTTGCATAGCATCAACTCCCTCCTTTGTCGTCCTTTTCCAAACTTACTGTAGCCTAGCACCCCCAGCCATCCAACCTCCTCGCACTACTGCATCCTCTTCCTTCGTGTGTGGGCTCACACTACCCATGCAATGTGAGTTTACCTTTTCCCTCTTTAGTAATCTAATAGTATATTGGTAATTTTTCTTGATAAATATTTTATTATAAATTATTATTTTATTAAATAAATAATAATATGGTGAATGTGGTATTTTTTATGTACAATAAATTGATTAATGGAGCCTAGGAATTTTATTATATTACCCATGATTTGTGCTTTTGCTGGAAATCAAATAACTTTCTTACTCTACTAAGCTGTCAGACATCGCATCATGGCATATGAGGGTTTTGGTGTATAAAACATGTTAAGTATGTATGCTATATGGTAACTCATATACTTTACTAAGATGTCTGACATCACATGATATCACATTAGGATTTTGATATATAAATTGTATTAAGCATGCTTGTTGTGTTATAATTATTTGCCTGATAATGTTAGCATAAAATTCAATAAAATGGATCACGTCAAATTATATAAAGTATTATGGGTATGGAAGTGTGGGTTTAATAACTAAAAATGAATTATGTATGTCTAAAATGATAGGTTGAGCAAGCTTAAGCATATTTTGGTATGATTAGTATCAGTAAGTGCCTTAAGGGCTATTTAGTATTTTTAAGTGTACCATGTGATTTATTTCAATAAGCATGCCTAAATTTTATTATTGTTAAGTATGGGAATATGTGATTTTGGATTAATTACATACACATGTTAGAATTTTATGCATTATATCATGTGCAAGGGTAAAATAATCATTTGATGTGTCTAGTAATTTATTGATATTTATAATAATTTAATTATTACGTTTTAGCCTTTTCATGATAAATTAATAAATGAAATGAAAATTAGTATTTAGAATGGATAATAATGTGGTAATTATGGCCTTAGGGACATTTTGATCATTTTCAGCTTAATGTGCCCAAATATGAATAATTGAACTTAGGACAGCCTTAGTAGATTTCTAATGTTAACCGTGGTGTTGTTTTTAATTATGATTATCTTAAATAATTGAAATGTGAGTAAAGTGGATGAGCATGGAAATTGATTTGTCTGGTATTATATGATATCTATGATTGTCTTAATAAAATACTAATATTTAAAGTGAAAGACCTTAAGATGAAAATGGTGACTCTATAGAAATAACTACTTAAAGGCGTGGTTTAGCCTATAGTTGATTATGGATTTTTGTTGGTGTGCTTTAGTACCCCACCCATGACCTATATTTTACTCTATTTAGCATTGCAAACTTATAGAGGGTATCCATACTTATAGATTAGGTGTCCTTATTAGTAGAGTAATGTGATATCTTCGTGTGCTAATATGACCATGGTACCTTAATATCACTAGGCTAATAGTTAGTAGGATACTATGTAGCCTTGGTGCATCGGTAGGACTGAAATACCTTAAATTCTCTGAGTTGATATGATCTACTCCTCAAGTAAATTTAAATGAAAATAATTATTGTTGAATCAAAATAATTATTAGATTGGTTCGGTAGCAATTTTTGTACCTACTTGTGAATTGATAGCAGCCTTTGTGCTTACCTATAGATCGGTAACTTTCTTTGTGTATACCTATGGTTTGGTAATAGCCTTTGTGCCTATGTGTGGTTTAGTAGTATCCTTCTTACCTACTTATAGTTCGGTAATAGAGCGTGCGAATAAAAGATTATATAAATGATTTGAAAGATTGTTTATATCGAAGGACCTTAACGGTCCCCCACTAAATCATTACAAAACACATATAGATAAATGTACATGGTACATTAAAACAAAATCAGGGTATGACAGTAAGATCAAAACTATAGTCCCATATGTACCCCATAAGATCGCCGGATTTCCACGCTCTCAAGCCTTAAATCCAAGCTGAGATAGGGCCACTACTGGTCATCCCCTATGTTCGATAGTGAGCCTTTTAGCCCTACCTGTGATATTATGAATATTATTAACTTTGACATTGAGATATGAGATATATGATGAAGGATATGGTTATTATTTTGAGATTGATTCTAATAATTACTTTAGAGAGCATCCCTTAGATGTTTAGTTAGTAAATTTTAGCATGGTCTAAATGAATGGGTATGAGCAGTATGTAGCTTGGTGATATTTATTTATCTTATATGATTTGTGTAGTTTGACCATCTCATGTCTCTTTTAATATTTTATATCATGTATTGTTGTGATGATTTATATGTGTTCCATGCAAGATTTTCATATTAGTCATGTATAATGGGTTATTCATTATTGTTGTACTAAAGGGTTCTATTTTGACGAGCCCATACCTATTCAATAAGCAGTGGTCTTTGCAAGTTAATTTGTGAGATCAGTTGAAGGATAGTAGTTAGGGTTGAGAGTTAGGATTATTCGGTGTCCCTTTTGATATCTTTGATCTAATTGTTCTTGGACTCTTATGTCCTCTTGTATTTTCCTCTCATTTGAGTTTTGCAATTACCAACATTTGTTTTATTTAGAATAATTAATTAACTACTTTTTATTGCTGATATGATTTTTATAATTGTGTTATTAATTTAAGCATATTAATAATTTTAACCTTAGAAAATATTATGAGAATAGTACAAAAAATTGGAATTTTATCAAGTGTGGCAGTAGTACCTTGAATTTGTATAATTTTAGCTTCCATAATTAATTTTTTAGATAAAATTTTCCAGTACCAAAAATAGGGGTGTTAAAGAAATATATAACTTTAAGACTTAGAGATTTGAGTGCAATGGTAGTTAATTTAAAAGAGAAAGGAGAGAATGGTATGATTGGGCATCCAAAACTAATGTTGCAGACTCAAAAAAATGGTTGAAGAAGAAGGTCATTGATGGTGTTGGGAATGGAATTACCAGGCTAAATTGTAACCTAGAACTGCGGATGCCATTAGTGATAGTGATGATAATAGTAGTAATAAGTTTGCAAAAGGTGGTAATAATGGGAAACTATAGGCATGCTTAGAACCAAAGCCTAAGGCTTCCAATCCATTTAGAGCAACAAGGCTTAGGGTTGAGGCTTTGGGGGAGAAAGATAAGTATTGGAAGGAAATTGATGAAAAGTTAGAAGTCGTCAAGGTGAAAGAGTTAAGCTTTATTTGAAAGGGTGAAGATGAAGCTATTTATAGGAGGAGAGGTTTTTCGTTGGGGATAAATGATTATGCAAATGATTGAATAGAGAGAAGCTGAAGGAAGTAAGAATTTGATGGCGTTGGGGTATGATAAAGAGTGGGCAAAAAAGAGGGGAGTGTATAGTGATTTGATAGGGTAGGGGAGAGAAAGAAAGTGTTGACGGTGAGGGATGCTCCTTTAGAAGGGGGTATACTTAGAATTTTTTAATTAGATGAGGGTATTTTAGACATTTTATATTTAGAGAAATATAGGAAAGAGTAAAACTTAGGAAGAAAATAGCTAGGGGTAATTAAGGCATTTTTTGCAAAAAAGAGGGGAAATAATGGGGCATAATGGAGGATTTGTTATTGGGAGGGTTTTTTTTTGTCATTTTACACCCTTTTTGAAAATTTTTATACTTGGTTGAGATTTAATGTATTTTTCGAACAGTAGGTTATGTGATCTGTAACTCTCTAAACTTAAGGTTATCTGGTGCAATTCTAAAATCTCAGACTTATATTATATAATTTGTTTAAACTCAGGGTTATATCATGAATTTTTCCAAATAATTATTGTTAGTATTATATTTAATAATAATAGTTCTTATTGTGAATATTCTCATCTTTATAAATGAAATAATAATCCTTATTATTGTTGTTATTATTATTATTATTATAAATTTTATTAATTCAATTATAATGATATATATTATCATTATTATATTTACAATTATAATTTTATGTTTATAATAATAATAATAATAATAATTTCTATGATCTAATTTAATTAATGCTAATTTGATATTAATATATAGAGAGGATAATAAATACTACCATGAAACAAGCCTTTATTACTTGTTAATTTTTATATTAGATAACGGTATTGAGCCGTTATTGTCTTTATGATTATCTAATTTTTTATCACTGTCCAAAAATCGTTATTTAAAATATAATAAAGATACTTATGTTGCGACTTTATATGTTGGTTCTTGATAATAATCATTTTCTAAGGCTAAAAAATATAGAACTTTAGATAACAGTTCCTTATATAACCTTTTATCTAAAGTTTACTGTTTGAATTTTTCTTAAGCACTTAAGATAACGGTTATATCAAAAACTGTTATCTAAAGTGGATGAATTACTTTACTTTAGATAGCAGTTCTTAATATAACAATTATCTAAAGTGTTAAAAAAAATTCAAACGGTAAACTTTAGATAACGGTTATATAAGGAACCATTATCTAAAGTTGAATCAAAATTTTTTTATACACTTTAGATAACGGTTTTATAGAAAATCATTATCTTATGCTCTTTTTTACTTTTTTCATTGTTTGTTTAATTTGTTTCAAACCACATACACTACTATATATTCTCATGCATCAGCCCAAATCTGCAATATTAAAATTCAACATACATTCAAAAACAAACAAACATCCAAATTATTCACCAATAACTCAACAAAAACACTACTCATCGACAACATAACTAACACCACCAAACCTGCACACATTTGTAATTCTCATTGAAATAAAAATACTTAAAACCTGTACTTAATTATCCAATAAGTAAGGAATGTCATCATTCTTTGACAACATTAAATTCCAAACCTTAAAAATCACAACCTACATTTTTGGCATAAGAGTAATTCATTAGTTACAAATTATATATGACATTATTTATAAAACATAAACTATCTAAACCTAATCAAAAAATACTAAGCAAGTGCTACTTACCTCGATAAAAACCTACTAATAAGCTAGACACCTATGCATGTACGTACAAATTTTTTCCATTGATATCTTACTTCATTAATTTATTTCGGTGTGTATTATCTCAGATAGGATCCATCAGGATAGAACTAAAAATCATATTTATTTAGTTATTTGATAAATAATCATATTATCATATGTTATTATTTATTATTTAAATATAATTAAATACGATGCATACATTTTATGGATCTATATGTAAAGACTTTCTTGACATAATATCATATATGAATATGCACACGTAGTATCCATAATTGATGTTATTTTTCTTCCTATGAATCTATCAACACAAAGAAAGAATTTAAATTGCAAGCTCAGAACATATATCTATAACTAAAGATGGTAATTAAAATTGAGACAAAATACATTGTTAAGAAAATTTAACCTTGACATGAGCATATTGAAATCCACTTCTTAGAGCTCTTCCACCCTTCATTGTAAATGTCATTCACAGTGCTCTAATAGAAATGATAAAAAAATCTAAATATACCAAAAATAGAATGCATAAATATAAATAAATAAATATAAGAAATATACTAGTGTGTTGATCAAATACTGTCCCTCAAGTTGAGCTTGATCAAAATGAACTGAATAATTGACCTAGGAATCAAACACAAAACTTTTCTCTTAAAAGATGAATAACATATAAAACCCAATGTTGATCGGCAATGTATGGTACAAAC
This sequence comes from Tamarix chinensis, assembly GCA_030549775.1. Classification (NCBI taxonomy): domain Eukaryota; kingdom Viridiplantae; phylum Streptophyta; class Magnoliopsida; order Caryophyllales; family Tamaricaceae; genus Tamarix; species Tamarix chinensis. Next base: position 112,223,608 of record CM060172.1, read on the forward strand.
AGTAGTTTTCCTGGTTGCAAATCCATGATCCGTTGCGCTAGATATTTTTCCCCTCTTCTTGCTTAGCATGCATATCATTTAACTAGAACAAACACAAAAATCCATAATAACTAGTGGGCAAACTATATGTCTAAGCCCTAACCCCTAATACCCTATATAGGAAAATAATAGTATATATAAATTAATAACATTGATAACTCTTGGTTAATATATACAAAGCATTGATGTATTAAGATAATATTAAATAATACTTATTTAATATATACGAACTTCATGGTAAACGACATCAACTCTTGGTTAACCACTTTGCTTATTTCATCTTTTCCAATGGGAATAATATTGGATGTGGTTTAACTAACTAAATTTATAGGCATGTCAACAAAAATATAATCCATGCTAAGGAAATTTTGGGCATAGAAGCTCAACATGGCCAAACCTAGTATGTTTGGAATTTGTGGTTGGGTGGAAGTTTCAGATTTTCGTTCTTTAGGTATCATCTCTAAAGGAACTATTGGAGCATATATGTTTTTTTTCTTCCCCTATGATGTTTTTCTCTATGTTATTTCCATCATCTTATTTTTCCTTTGTATTAGAATTATTTAAAAAGTTATAGTAATCATAATATTAACTAATGTAGAAAATTTTATGAAAAAAAAAATTGATAGTGATATTTTAGTGATAGGAAGTGTAACTACTTTTTCCTTAGAACTTTTTCTAGGCTTTGATTTCTTATATCATAGTAATAAACAAAATATATTAATGAGATAAATACCTAATTAGTTGGATGTAATAAACAAATAGGGTACTAATAATAATGGAGATTGTTGTTACCTCTTTATTCGTAAAAAATAATCCACAATACTCAAGGATTTATATAATAAATAACGTTAATTTAAATAAAATGAATAAAAAGGAATTAAAATCATAAATTGCATGAAAATAAAAAAAATCACAAATTAATATCAAAACCTAAAATAGTGAATAAATGAAGCTTACCTAGCTAAATGGATACAACAGTGAGTAAAAATGACTAGGAAAAGACCGGTAACAACACCACAACAAGCACAACTCAAGTTTGTAAAAATGGAGGAAGAGAGATAAGCAAGATAGAGTGAGAGTGATAGAAGACATGCAAGCCTCTTTAAAACTAGAACTTAAACAAAAAAGTATAAGAAAGAAGCATACCAAGATAACTATAGCTGGCGGTCAAAGACTATGAGGAAAAAGGATAAGGCTGGAGAAGATAGCTCATGAGCTAACCACAAGCAAAACTAAAGGCGGAGGAGACACAGGGCTAGAGAATAGCTATAAGAGACAATAGGTAGCACCTCTTCAAAAATGGTGTTAATAACGATGGTAAGGAACAAAGCTATCCTACTCGTTAATGGAGGAACAATAAAGAGAGAACAAGGAAACTAGAAGTGACAGTGAGGTTGGCTAATAAATGAACGTTGTGATTTTGTAAAAGAAAGAGGGGATTTAGAGAGAGAGGTGAATCGTGTGTATGTGTTAGACGTTGGTTTTTAGTAAAACCATTATATAAAGTGTTGCATTGTCGCAACTTTAGAAAACAGTTTTCATTAAAACCAATATCTAAAGTGTTGTGTGCAACCTTAGATAATGGTTTTAATGAAAGCCACATCTAAAGTACATCATTTTCACCCACCTCAACTATCGTGTTCTTAAAAACTGACATTTTACATTGTTTTACAAAGTGAATTTAAATGTCATCTATTAAAAAAATCGGTATCTAAAGCTGCATTATTGGTTAAAACCGTTATCTAAAGTTCCAAAAAAAATTTTAGGTTAGAGTTTTGATAATGGTTTTTAACTAAATCGGTATTTAAACTTTAGTGCTTTTTTTTCTAGAACATTTATGGTACTTTTAGTGACGGTTTTTATATACCTGTCATCTATTATGGGTCATCAAAATCCAATTTTGTAGTAGTAAGAGTCTTACTAGTTTTATTTTATTTATTGTCATATGGGTTGCATGCTATTATTTTTTAACGTAAAATTTTATTAATAAGATAATTTATTGATATTTATGTAGCAATTTATATGAGGTAAAATATTACATTTGTAGATTGAATTTGACTTTTTGATCAAATTTGGATTTATATCTATGTATGGCTTGGGGGTTAGGTCATTTTGGGTTGATACGTTTGGGTTGAGTCATTAATGGATTTATGTTCATGTATGGGTCGAGTTTGGGTCCGGGTCTTTTTGGATTGGTTTATTTTAGTTTGGATCATTTGTGTATAAGTCAATATAAAATTAGATGAACTTCAGTCAATTGAATATTGATTTAGGTAGTTTTGGGTCCAATTATTTGAGTCGGGTTAGCTTTGTTATATTTATGCATGTAAAAGTGAGGGACATATTTGTTGTAACAGCCTCTCCTACATGGAAGCTTGAAGGACATTGAGAATGGAGGTTTAAAAAGGCATGGAACATTTAGGACATGTGTTTGATGAGAACATGTGCTAAATGTCAAAAGCCATCAATTTGGATCCGTTAATAAGGGATTGATTGATGATGATGATGAATCGAAAAAGTCATTCCAAACATAGGTACACAAAAGAAAGAGAGAGAAAAGAAGTTGATTTTTAACTAAAAGAATTAGAAGCCACTTTTTTGGTTGAGTCGATGAATAAACAAGCACTAATTGAGTTTTAGTATGTTGTTTCCACTGCCGTGGGTTTCAAATCCCATGGTAGATATGTTATTCTAAGCTCTCTAGCCTAGTAAATCATGTCCATTTTTTTTTAACGAATTTGGTAAAATATGTTATTGGTGTTATGAGTATCCTTGATATCTATAACTTTATCTAAAGATGATTATATGATATACCTACTTGATTATTATTGAATAGTGAAAGATAAGGTCGTTATTTTATAATCTTGTGATTATGTGGTTTACGTTTGTGTGTTTTAGGCCCCCCTTTTTTTATTGTCTAATTATTGTGATATTTTCTTAACCTATCCCAATAGAAATTAAAGGGGAAGGTTCATAAAAAAATTATTATAAAGCATTTAGTATATATATATATATATAATTTAAAGATACTATTATTTTTGGATAGAGTCTAGTTAGGTACTATGACTTTTAACCTAATTTCACTTTAATATTTGTTATAAATAGCTCCATTTAGCTGTCATCTATTTTATATTGTAGTTTTATTTTAATGTCATCTTATTAATACTTTTAATTTTAGATTACTTAAGTAATAAAAGTTTTAATATCACATATTTGTTCTAAGAAAAAAATGGAAATTATGAATATTTTAAACTATTTTTATTTTTTGAAATTTTCCATAAGTTTTTTTTAAATAATAATCAACACCATTAAATTCTTCCAAAATACAATCGGAGGAAAACACACCTAAATTTTGTGCGTACGGATTTGAAACCTGGCAGACCAGAAAGAAAATGGAGCTACGACAAGGTAGCTAGAGCTAATGGTCTCTTGTCTCTATCTAGTTGCTGAATGGCTGTTACGGGTTCAATATACGGGTGAATGGCTCCTGTGATTCTCTTTCCAAACACATGACACGGGCATTCTCTGTTGCTTAATGCCCACTTACTTCTTCTCATTTGACCGGGAAATCTCCACCTATTTACCTTGGTCGAATGCTTGGAGCAACCCAAGATTGGAGGAAATCTGCCGGAGCCTGGACTGGAAGAAACTAAATATCCCTCGCGAAACACGGCTTTGATTAAAGGCATATGTCATCAGGTAAGGTACTATCATTTCATCTTAGTTCAACCTTACAGCGGTTAAGTAGTTTTATTCAACCTTAGGTAGGCCTCAAAGGGTTTATAATTGGAATGCTTACAAAGCTTTGTTCTATATAGCGGTGGATATCCAAAAACACAAAATTTTAGTGATAATAAAATAAAACTAATCATGATAAGAGACTTCAGAGTACTGATAACAATACTAATATACTAATAATACTAATGAAAAATATTAATAACAATAGAAAGATAATTTTTTTAACTGTATAATTAAGATCACCAAATTTAGATCAAATAAAAGTATCCTAGCATTTTGTTGTCACTTTATTTAAATGATTCGAACTTAGATATAAGATATAGATCTTTATTTAAATTTATTAGATACAATATAATATTTTCTTGAGTATCCTATAAATTAGAGATTCTTACTATAAATAATATATATATATATAAGAAAATAAATACTACTCCTTTTGTATAAAAAGAAATTTATTTTAATAATTTACAAACTTTATAAAGAACTAATAAATAAAGTATTAGCATTTTATTTGTACCTTTTATTAAAATATAATAAAATATATATTGTATAAATAATAATAATAAAATAAGCGTAAAAATAGGAAATAAATTTTAACTTTTTTAAAATAATTTTTTATACAAAATTTTGAGAATAATTTTTTTTTGATAGAGATGGAAAATTAATTCGTTTTATAATTATCGTATAGAGAATATTCTATAATTTTAGTTTTCTCTAGGCTTTATGTATTATTAACTGTCTAATAAGACATATGATTTTTTACTAATTTGAACAGAAATATCATATATGGGTCTAAAAGCAAATAAAATTCAAGCGCACATTTTTTAACAAATTATGTGTTAAAATAAAGATCAATAATATAATATACAGTATTTAATAATTTGGTATACATAGTTCATTTGTCATACAGCAGAAGATGAAAATATAATTTCGAAGGCATCAATGATCTAACGGTGTCCAACTCAATAAAATTTACAAAACAGCGTTAGCATCCAAAATTCCGCCTATCCAATAGGAAGATTGGATAATGACGATGATATTAGCAAAACCGAATTGGTCTGTAATTTTCTGATACAAAATATCAAATTATCGAATCTAACTCCCTACTCGATCTTTTTTTTCAACGAGTGGCGCGCAGTGCTTCCTGATGTACCAATCGCTAGCAAACAGAACTTTTCCGGAATCTGATATTCCTAATACAGATTACCTCTGGCACCAGTCGTCTACTACGACTGCTACTACTATAACTACTACTCCAAGATATTCTTTCTCGTTGCCGTAAACTTTGCAATTCACCATGAGAGTTCTTCAAGCTTCTGCATCTTACAGTCTCGGCATTTCTTCTTCAACTTTCACTTCTCCCGCTAGACATTCACGTGATCGATTTGTCGTCCGAGCTAAAGGTAATATTACATTTTTGACGTTCCTTGTAGTCGTTTCGTTCGGTCGATTTGATTTTAGTTCTGGTAAAACCCTAAATTTATTGTTGACTGAGATTGTAATCGGATAGCGTGTGGGATTAGCTTCTGAGAATATTTTTAAATTCTCACTATGTTAGGATATTACTTGTATCCGTTTGATTAGTTTCAGAATCGTGAGCTAGATTTGTACCGAGTTTGATTGGCAGAGACGGTCACCAACTCAGTTTACCCTGTCATCACGTTATTTACTTTTAGACTTGTTATGCTTATTGTGTCTTCCGATCGGGGAAAATCAAGGATTGGCCATACTTTGATTGGCTTACAAATTGTTTGATGTGAAAGGCTAGATTATTATGTTTTCTGTCTCTCGAGGGAAGTGGAGGAATGAAAGTGGAATTTACCGAAAACCCTTTTTTGGTTGCTCGTCGATCTGTATAGATACTATCCCTACAGTGTATGTCTGATTTATGTTCCAATGTATTCCGCAATAGAGCTATTTTGTATTGAGTATATAGTAATTCGTTGGTTTACCCTTCATGAACTAAACGGTGATGCGCCTGTTCTTTCTGCAGTTGAACCTTCGGAGAAATCTGTCGAGATAATGAGGAAGTTCTCGGAGCAGTATGCTCGTAAGTCGGGGACATACTTCTGCATGGACAAAGGAGTCACATCTGTTGTCATCAAGGTATATATGTGTATATTTTTTAAACTAGCATTGTTCTCTTGGTTATGCGTAATTAATAATATAGCTGCAAAAACCTTGGAGTTCAGTCTTCAAGTCAGATCAATGTAGCTGTCACCTGGGGCTAACAAGACCATCCCCTTAAAAGCAGGGTTGCTGCGATTAATAAGAATTTGTCTCTCGTTTGCTCTTTCATCTGTTACTGTCTATGCATATCCACAACTCAGAATAACACATAACCGTGCATGATCCACCACAGCTGCTTCTTAGTTTCCTCTCTTCTTTATGAGTTAGAAAAAGTCCTGTATATTCCGTTCTTTGCACTATGGATGTAAATGCCGTGTATATTCATCGTCACATACTCTAATTTACTTCCTTTTTTTGGGGTGAATGTAAACCCCCTTCTCTGCTGCTTTTAGGCCGAGACTGACATTGTGGAAAGCAATTTATATATAAAGTTTAAAAATGTCAGTTTGCAGCCCTAAGATTAAATGCTTGTTTGGTATTGTTTATAGAAAGTAGTTATCTTACACAATGACGTACTTACCCTAAAAAGTTTTTGAAATAAGTTATTATCACTTTCTATAAGTAATACCAAACATGGACTAAAATCGAACTGAAGATGTGCCTAGTGCTGCAATATAAATTGACGGAGACCTTTTCATTCATTTTCATGTCAGGCTATCAGCTGGTGTTGTGTAGTGCGGTGATGCATCACCTAATTCCTGAAACTAACTCAGTTTCATTCTTGGCTTTATAACAGGGTTTAGCAGAACACAAGGATACATTAGGAGCCCCTCTTTGTCCATGCAGGTGAGTGTTGATGTTTTCATTCTCTCTTTTGTTGTTTGCTTCTCTAAATCAATTCTTCAGGATGCTAATGCAAAATTTCTGCAGGCATTATGATGATAAAGCAGCTGAAGCTGGCCAGGGGTTCTGGAATTGCCCATGTGTGCCTATGAGAGAGAGGTATTTATTTGCACCGTTATAATTTACAGTTTCAGTATATTCCAAGCCCCCAACACTTAAATTCATTTTACTGAAAACCATTTTAGCTGAATTATTCAGCTTTTTTTATGCATAATAGGCCTATTTTCATTTTAGGAATGTACAGTGGAAACAGAACATATTCATATATATGCTTTGTGCTTTGGACTATAGGACATTACAGTTAAAATTGTGAACATATGTCTGCTTTGAAGAATAGTGGAGTGGCTTTCTACTATAGATTGCTCCTTAATGGTTTAGGACAGACCTCTTTGTTGTTAACAGATAGGAAATAGATTTGGTTTTGGAAGAATTGTCTGGTATGTAGTGTGCTCCCAGCTGTCCGGAAGATGGTAATTTTGCAGAGTAGAGGTGTATAACTTCGGTCTTTAACTAGCAATGCCTATTAGTAGAAGGGCAAGAGATGTCCTTCCAGCAGCATGCATACTATTCTGGAGTTGCATATACAGATATACTTATTGTATAAGTGAAGCAATCTGTTTTTATGTTGCTCTTGGTGCCAAGAGTTTGGTGGATAAGTAGACCCCAGTTGATAGATTACTAGCATTCAGCTTGGATGAGATTGAATGCAATGCCACTGATTTTTATTTTTATTTTATATGTATTGTGTTTCCTATCACATATGATTAACTTCTACTTATAAAATAGTGTTACATTGGCTATTGCTGTAAGTATTTGTGTTTCTAGGATGTTCACTAATATGAAGTTTCATATGATTCATGACCCAATTATCAAAAAATGACAATGCCATAAGAAAATTCTGAGATGCTAATTGCTTATAATATTATACTAATGCACATTCATGATTCAATGCTTAGTGGTCTACCCTTTTCTTTGCCAGCTCAGGTGTACCAAAAATATATATCTTCCATTGTCAATTGATAACGCATGATAAGCGATCTAAACTCTATTATTAAAGTCTTTCTTTGGTTGTGAAGAAAGAAAAATACCTCTAAGTGTGTGCTACCTCTAGATATAATAGATGCTAATAAGGGACTAGCTGCCTATTGAATTATCCATGAGGAAGATATTATGTGTGTTGAAACTTTACAAGATGTTGAAATGATTAGTGTACTGAGGACACTAGAGATTTTTAAAGTCATATGTACAGCATATGTAGCTAGGTGAATCAAGTCTAGGTTGTGAAATCGTGTGATTTATCATTTTTTAATGTTTAAGGTGCTCTTATAGTTAACAAATGTTTGAATGCAATTGCTATTGTTGTGCCTGTCTATGTCTAGTCATGACTGGGTAGAGTGTTTTGGTTGTTCATAAGTGGAAAGCAAGTAGAAACTTCAAAGCTTATCATATGATGTTGCTTGATCATGACTAGGATAATTGGTTTGGCTATTCATTAGTTGAATGAAAGCCGTGAGAAACCTTAAAGTTTAGATCCATGAATTGATAATGCTCATATAGGTTCTCCTAAAGATAAATAGGATCTTTTTGATCCTCATAAGCCACTGATTTATCTGGAACTTGAGACCAAATTGATTTGCTCGCCTTTCCAAATGTCAACCTCTTTTAGCCAAATGAGAAGTATTTCCGAGTGTGTTACTTCTTTCATCTTGATGTGTATAAATGAATTCCCAATAACTAGAAAGAATTGCATATAAGAAGGTTGTCTAAATCAGCATAATAGGGGCTTGTATCAAGCCATAGCATATTAGGCATTTAGGCTCTTTATAATCAACAAAACTAAGTGCATTCATATGTTTATTTTCTTTACATTGGTTTAGCCTCATTTAGCACCATATCTAAAATTTCTAGGCGCAAATCACTCTCATGTGATATTCTTCGCAAGTATGAGTCATTCTTAGAAGATCTTCCACCAAGCAATAAAATCGCGGTTGCGGTCGCGGTCGCGATTGCGGTCGCGGTCGCGATTGCGGTCGCGGTCGCGGTGTCAGAGCGTCGTGAACGATATTTTATATGTTGCGGTCGTCGCGGCGTGATTTTTTATTTTTTTTCCACAATAAATATTAGTAAATATCGGCAAATATCGGTTGATAACCGATATATTGCCGATAAATATGTGAAATTCTAAATCCGTCGCATATCGCCAATTTCGCGTATTGGCTAACCCAAAATCCGATAAATATCAGCTGATATTGTGTATCGGGACCGATATTTAATTGTATGTCTTCCACCCACTAATTAGTTAGTGGAGATGGAATTGCATAAATCATACTTTCGCAAACCCGGTCAAAAAGGGGATCTTATTTCTTCTTGTCTTCACCTAGCAACCAGAATAATGCATGGTTTAGGAGGATTAATAATGATGTATTTGTCTTGCCAACCCAAGCTTTGTGTGGGCAACCAAGGATCTAAATCTATTAGTTTTAACCACTAGACTAATATCACTGTTCTGATTGCTAATCTGACCTCACTATAGTCTAATCTTGAGCATTATGTCAACTTTTGTACTACATGTGAAAGGTTTGGGATAATTTGCTTTTGGATACATCACCTCCTTTTAGTTTCCCTTAATCATATGATGGGTATTTCTTGTGAATAACGTAGTTTGTGTAGCTACTTTTATCTTTTGCGTACTTAGTTGTACATATTGCATCAAATTGCAGAAAGGAGTGTCATTGCATGCTTTTCCTCACCCCTGAGAATGATTTTTCTGGTAAAGATCAGGTAAATATTTTATATTTTTTTAATTATTTTCATTTAATTTAAGATTATAACATCAATGATGAAGGAATAATATACTGGTTGTTTCTATCGAACTTTTCTTAATTTCCCGTCATTTATTTTGTTCATATAATTAAATTACCAAGTTTACTTTGTTTTACAGACCATCTCGTTGGATGAGATCAAAGAAACTACTGCAAACCTATGATTACATTGTTGTATTGGATTTGGTTGTCAAAATAACCCCTCGGGTTTGTACATTTTGTAATGTGGCAGGAAGAGTGAATCATAGTTTCTTTGTATGCTTTGTTTGTCCTGTATTCGTACTCGACGTCATTATGGTGTGATCTTGACTCATTGTTGTGCACTGTCATTGGTGCAATAGGGTTACCTAATGTTTGGTAATCACTCTAGTGTGTTTACATTAGTTTTCAACATTGACAATTTAAGATAGGAATATTGAGGCGAGCGTCACGAAAGGTGCGAAAACTACATGTTAGTGATTTGTTGTGGGACTAAAAGTTGTGTAACACCCAGATCATTGTTAGGAGACTATCGCAATTTGGCAAATTAATTACACCTCCTTGGAGTAATTAGGCGTGTAGGTCGAATGTCCAAAACAGAAAGTATCCACGTATTGGAGAAAGAGGAAAAAATAATAAATTTTCTATTTAGTGTTAATGGATACTATTTTTGGTAGAAAAGAAGGACATCCGATTATAATATTTTAAGGAATGTTTAGTAGAATTCATGCCCAAAGTGTCAAAGGAGGACACAAAAGTGTATGCATATCCAAAGGGAAATTCATTGCATAAATAGCAGGTTTATTTGTACAACTATTTGCCTCACAATAACAAAAGCAAATCTCAAACCTAGTCTCGTATATTAAGGTCCTTTGTAGTCTTTCACCAACCCTGCATTAATGCTTGCGTTGATTTTTAAATAGAATTTCAATAGGTGAGAGACGTAAGCAATATTGTTGCTAGTAGAAGATAAGTGCTCTTCATTTAATTGGCTTTTTGCTCCTTCCCCACTTCTTACTTACTCTAAAAACCATATTGCAAATGAAAAGACCAGACTAAACATCACGAGTTGTATAAGATAGAAACCCTTCTCACGTATGGCTTGAAAGTTGTGGTTAGGGCTTTCTTTTTTCATGGTTGTTACGGCTTTCTTTTCCCATGGTTGTGGTAAGGATTCTAATGAGTCCCATCTAAAAAGGAAAATTATCAGCTTTATTAACCAACAACACCCGTTGTTGGCATTGAAAACTTCAAGACTCGAAGTAAACAATAGCTAGTGAGGCCCTTTCCCTATGTCACTCGTTGTCTACTATGTTCCATTCCTCACCAATCCTATATTACTACTCACGTCTTGGTCTACATGAATTAGCTCCACCTAAGGATGGCAATGGATCTCGGACCCGATTCAGACCCGCTAGACCCGCCTCATTTTTAACGGGTCTGGGTCCACATATATCTTAAAGGGTCTGGGTCTGGGTCCAGTTCTAGATCCAGACCCGACCCGCTAGACCCGTTTAATATACATATGTGTGTGTGTGTGTGTATATATGTATGTATGTATGTATGTATGTATGCATATATAAATGCATACTAATATTATGTTTGTCATTATTGTTTTAATTTTATATAAGCTCCTTATTCATTTTTTTTAAATTTTATTTTTGTATGCTTACTTTATAAACAATATGTATAACATTGTATTCTAAAAGCTAGGGATATAAACGGGACGGATGTTACCCGAACCCCGACGGATTTTGTCCAACGGATATGGATAAACGAATATGGATACGGATATGGATGATGGAAAAAAAATACCCATCGGGTTTGAGTACGGATATAGTTATGGGATATCCATACCCGTATCCGTAACCATACCCATATCCATATTTGTACCCGTTTACCCGATATATAATTATCCTTTTACCCTTAATTTTAAAATAATTATAGTATAAATCAAAGTTAGAATTATCATTTAGCTTAGCTTTAAATGGGTTTATCTGTTGGGTGATAGATTTATCCATCGGATAACATCTATTAACGGGTAAACAAATATTCCATTAAGTAACAGATATCCAACGGATACGGATATGAATTCGGGTATGGATACGGATTTGGATACAGATTTTATTATCGGATACGGATATAGGTATAACAGGCCCATTTACATCCCTACTAAAAGCATTAAAACACCATTTGAAAAGTTAATATAACTATTTTAATATATTTATTTTTTTACTTAGATGATTTTTTTAACCAAAAAAATACATATTAAGTTATATAAAACATAAATGTATTTGTATTAGCATAAATTATTAATTATTTTTTTTAAATAACCGGACCCATTTAAGATCCGTTTAGGACCCATTTATCCGTTAGACCCGATGGATCTGAATCTGGGTCTGAACTTTTAAGACCCGATGGGTCTGGGTCGGGTCTGGATCTAGGTAATATAAACGGGTTCGGGTCTGGATATGGCTGGACCCGGTCCAGACCCGACCCATTGCCATCCCTAGCTCCACCACTATCTGTGAGTCAATCTCTAAGATTATCCTTTGCAATCTCATTTCCCTAGCAAGTAGAAAGCTTGATCTAATAGCTTAGAGTTCTACTACCTAGGTCAAAGTTATCCCCACCTTCACAAGAAAGCTATGAATCCAAAGACCCCTACGGTGTCGAGTTCAATTTGCATGGAGTGTTTCCCTTTTCCCTATACTAACTAGAGCATCATATTTCGATCACACATCTAATATCTCTCTAACCTGTGAAATAATGGCAGCTACCAAACTAGTCAGTCTCAACTTATTGTGGAAAACTCCACCGCAACACCATATTCCATAACCACCTACATGCCACAAAAAATCACTAAGCTCCAAAGTAAATCAAAACAAATATGCACACTTACCCATGAGTTAGCCTCATGCTAAAAACAAACATCATTAAAAAAAGTACTAAGTTTACAACTGAGAGGAGGTAGGGTAAGTTTCATCCACAAAGCCTTTGCATGCCTGCACTGGCAAAGTAAATAAGCCAATTGTTCATCGTGTGTATTGCATAATGGGCATATAGTGTTGGTGTAAAACCATGTCAGACCCGCGAAACATTGGTGGGAAGGTAATCCTAAGCTAACTTCCACATAAATAAATGAATTCTCTCTATTACTTGTAGCTTCCAAGCTTAAAGTGAACTGAAAGCGTTCAACACTTCTAATAATTATGAGCTCATATGCTGAAGCAATTTAGTAGGCTTCTAATGTGATTTGGATCCAAACCACTCAATCATCCTCATTGTAGGATGGTATAAACAAAACATTTGTAATTTTCAAGATCACTAAACTCAACAATAGGTGAGCAAAAACAATCCATCTCCATGAACTTGCTTCATCTACATAAAATGTGATATTATGGTTCAAAGGATTTGAATCCATTTCACTATAAGCCACCTCCAAAAGGGGTATATTAAGAACTAAAGGATCTTTCCAACACGGGGGCAATGCAGCTATTGCCAATACTCCATCGGTTGCCCTTAGAGATAATATCTAACCCTCCACAAACACCTATGAAAACATGTGAGACTTGCTTCTTCTTTCAGGTGGTTAGTAGGGGTAAGGTAATAAAGGATTTAGCTTGAACAATCTTCACCCACAAATCCAAGTCACCTATCCTTACCTTCCATCCTAGATTCCCAATCATCGGCCAATTAGCCATCTCTATATTTAAAATGCCCAAACTAAAAAGCTTTTAGGTAGGCAAAATTGATCCTATGTTACTTAAGTTATCTTCCTCTAGAGGTTGGCACCACCCTTGATGAAGCTCCTCACAAATTTATCAATTTTAAAGCAAACTCCCTTAGATAACAAGTAAGCTTACATTGTGTAGGTGGGTAGTGCAGCAAGCACTAACTTGGCTAAGATCACCCACCTCACAAAAGATAGGCATTTGGCTTCCTAACCCTTCAGCCCACCCTTGACACTGTCCAAAAACTTAGCAAAAATGGGGTTAGTTCAGTCTGTCATGGAATACTTGGACACCTAGGTGTTGCCCTATTTCATCCACCATAGGTATGCCCCATCATTTATCGATTTTCTAGATAATAGTATCATATGTGTTAGGAGCAATGAAAATAGAGAAATTCCCAAATTAATCAATTATCCTAATCATGCACCAAACCATTCCAATATGGGGTTAATAACCTTCATCTACTAAATTGATGCTTTAATAAAGAAAAATAAATTATCCACAAAAAAGCGTGTGACATTGCAAGCCCCCTACACACCGAGAATAGCTTCTAATATCTAGAGTTTATTACCTTGAGGATAAGTTAGGATCATTGTTCAATCCATGATACAAAGATGTATGGGCTTAAGGGATCGCCTCAACTAATACCTTGTGAGAGGGTAATGCAATATGGTAAACTATCATTCCATGCATTGCACATCCGGACAGAAGTGGTTGTACACATGATTATGGAAATCAGATTTTGTGGTAGCTAAATATGCTTGACAATGTATTTTATGAAGTACCAATTCGAGTGACCATACACTTTGAAAAGATCAATTTTAATAACTATAAGAACCCTTCTCCCTATCTTGTGTCAGAAGGTGTGCATGAGTTCTTAGACTAGTAGGACATTATCCAGAGTGCTCTATCTTGATAAAAAAAAAAATCATTTGCACAGGCGAGGTGATATTCTCTGAGATTAGTTTGAACATGTTAGCCACCACCTTGGAAATGATATTCAAAGAGACATTAATGAGGCTAATAGCTATATAGTTCATGTAACACCCTTAAAATTTACTACTGAAAAATTGTTTTATTAAAATTTGAGCTAAAGCAAATACAATAAATTTCAGAAATGCTACTGCCACACTTAGTACCATACCATTTCCCTCCACTATCTCGGTACCAAGTACTAAGGTTAAAAAGATGATAACCAATTTTACATAAATCCAAGATTTCAAACTAAATTAGAGTAGCGCGTTAAATTATATTGCAAGAATAAAATCTACTATTAGTGATAACAGAATAAAAAGCATTAAAAAATGGAGTATAAAAGTTTAGAGGAAAACCTTGAAACCTTTCCAGATAGTCATACTCTCTTAACCTAAAAATAAGGCTTGGAAACACTTACAACCTAACCTACGAAGGACATTGTCCATTGAATAAGTAAGAGCTTACAAAAGAAATGTAACACCCCCAAAAATTTCGTGTTATTTAAAAGAATTAGCGGAAGTAAAATAGTAAACTATGAATTTTGGGGATATTACCACCACACTTAGTACTAGACCGGTGCAATCCTACAGTTCCAGTACCAAGTGCTAAGGCTAAAATAGAAAAATACAACTTACAAGAAATTTAAACCATAATTAAATCAGAGTAGCGTAAATAATAATTTACAAGAATAAATTCCACCAGTGGTGGCTACAAAAACAAGGACCACATTAAAACTGGGGTTTAAAAAGAGAAAGAGTACAAACCTAGGACTTTCGGATAGTTCTTTACACTCTTTCTCGTTACCCACTTGAATAGCACCTAAAAATGGACCTGCAAGGGACACTGTCCATTAAATAAGCAGGGGCCCCACGAATGGAACCCTTCAGTACTACGGTACTGAGAAACCCTTTAAAACACACTTAAAAGTAGGTCTGCAATGTAACACATGATACAAAGCTATATACATATATAATAAGATGTGCATACATAACATTCACATACTTAACAAGTCCATCAAACATTAATACATCAAAACGTACAATAAATACTTCTAGGCCTTAAGTCATTAGTCCATCATTATTCAATCATATCAGATTATATATTCATGTGAGTGCGAGAACCCCACTATTATAGCTGGTGGACCGGAATACATACAGGACAGAACGCTCCTGACCATTATTATTGTCGGTGGATCAGTCTCTAGGGTAGAATGCTCCTGGCCACTATTATTCGCCGGTGGACCAGTCTGACCCCAACTCACATAGTGTTCCACTATAAGTGATTAGTATTTTTCATGATTTATTTGCAACCAAATCAAATTTATTGAGCTCAAGACCCTCACTATTATAGTCGGTGGACCGGAATATATATATATATATATACATCTTCCAAGGCAACACGCTCCTGGGTCATTATTATATCTGGTGGACCAGCACTCATAAACATCTTCCAGGACAACACACTCCTGAGCCACTATTATAACCAGTAGACCGATACTTATAATCATAATTCAACGGGGCCCGACTCATTAATATTTCACTTTTACAATTAGTGTTTTTTTCCTTTTAGTCATCACAATAATTCCATTTATTTGCCTCAGTAGTACACAAAGGTATACCGCTCGCACTGGTGCATACAAGCTACTTAGTACCCTTCCACTATCAACCTAGGGACGCAAAGGTATCCTAGTCATACTGGTGCATACAGATAATTAGTACCCTACCGAAAATGACACCTAATCCATAAGTATGCATACCCCCTAAATAGGTCCGTAGAGCTAGATAGAGTAAGATGTAGGGCCTGAATAGGGTACAAAGGCATACCAACAAATACCAGAATAATCATAGGCTAAACCACGTCTTTAGGGTAGCGACCCCTAAAGTGCCACCATTCCCGATCTCAATGTCTTTCACTTTAATTATTAATGTCTTAATTAAGGTGATCATGAAAAGCTCAATAACCAGATACTTATTCACTTTCAATTGTTCTGATATCATTAAGTACTCCTTATTCATACAATTATCCAAGATAACTTAGAGAAATCATTAAGGCCATCATAATCTCATTCGATTCCGATTTAGGACTCATTCTCATGATATTTACTAATTGTCAAATACCATTATCTTACTATTCAGTGTTACTTGAGTCTTATTACGAAACTTTATTATCACAACGACATATTTGATGCGGATTACTGATTTACCCCTTGCTTGAATAATTATTAAGTCATCCCTTTTCTACTTGCCAATTTACCATATTACCCTTCATGTTGCATAATTACTGAATTACCCCTTGTTTGGTTTAGGTTACCAAGTTATCTTCCACACTTATTAGGTTACCAATCATTTTTCATAATTGTTACACTTATCATATTTCCCATTTGGTTGGTTAGATTACCAAATTGCCCTTCTCCTTTGTTATAATTACCAGATTGCCCTTTAGTTGGTCAAATTACCAAATTGCCTTTCTTCGTTATCATAATTACCAAATTACCCTTCTTCATTATCATAATTACCAAATTTCCCTTTAGTTGGTTAAATTACCAAATTACCCTTCTATGTCATCATAATTACCAAATTACCCTTTGCCATTATCATAATTACCAAACTACCCTTTAGTTGATTAAATTACCAAATTATCCTTCTCCATTATCAAATTACCAAATTTTCTTTCTCCATTATCATAATTACCATTTTACCCTTCTCCATTATTATAATTACCATTTTATCCTTCTCCATTATTATAATTACCTTTTTACCCTTTTACTTACAAAATTTTCATTTTATCCTTTTACTTACAAAATTACAATTTTTCCCTTTACTTCCAAAATTACCATTTCACCATTTACTTCCAAAGTTACCATAATATCCTTTTACCTATAAAATTACCATTTTGCCCTTTACTTCCAAAATTACCATAATACCCTTTTACTTAAAAAATTAGTGTTTTGCCATTTACTTCCAAAATTAACATTTTACCCTTTTACTTATAAAATTACCATTTTTCCCTTTACTTCCAAAATTACCATTTTGCCCTTTATTTCCAAAGTTACCATAATATCCTTTTACTTACAAAATTACCATTTCGCCCTTTACTTCCAAAATTACCATAATACCCTTTTACTTACAAAATTACCATTTTGCCCTTTACTTCCAAAATTACCATAATACCTTTTTATTACACCACTTTTGTTAAATTATCATCAATACATGAATATTAATATTAATACTCCATTCTCATCATCCAATTCCACCAACTATTATATTTCAACATAATACTCATCAACACCCACACATATTAAGTCACATTCTTGCATAAGACATATTACTAAAATACCCTAGGGCTCACAATAATATTATTCATGCATTAATGGTCACAATAACATAACACATCATGGATAAGTTCTTAACATTTTTATTAATAACTAAACTCCTTCCTTAAGTATTATTTCCACACATGGCACATAAACTAGCATACATTTTTTTATTGATCAATATAAGCGACTACATATATTATATTAAACAACTTATATCATGTATAATAACATATTAAAACCCTAATATGCTAGCATACATTTATCTATGTGTTTAAGTGGGGCCTAACAATTACCTTAATTCCCGTAAAAATCAAACATTACCGGTATCCCCATTAAAGATTCAAACTTTGATTAGCAAAACCAATACTTAAAAATAGTATCAATACTTATCATATTAGAATAAAAAAAAACCAAAGCATAAGACTTTATAAAACTTAATTAATGAAATACTTAAATTAAATATTATTATACCTTAAAATTCCATTAACCAAATTATACCAGCAAATACATCAACTCATACTGATCATGTAGCATGAACTGCATGCAAGGTAAGGAAGAAAATGCTCGAAAATGGCATGAAAGGAAGGAGGGGGAGCCAATCTTGAGTTAGGGTTTTAGGACCGGGAAAGAGGGCAGGTAGGGGAAGATTTAGGGCAAGGGAAGGGTGTAGGGGTAGAGAGGAGGTGTAGGTGGTGGTTGGGGATAGGTTGCTGATGACCAAGGGCGGTAGTGGCAATGGCAGCGAGGTTGCGAAGGTGGTTGCCGAGTGGAGGTGGCTGAGAACGAAGGAAAAGGGAGGAGGAAAATGAGGGGGTGAGGGGGTTTGTTTTGGCTATGGAAGGTGTGGGGGTGGTAGGGGAGATTGCAGGGAGGGGTTTGGTGGTCCAGGTGGTGGCAGAAGCGGAAGTACGGTGACAGAATGAGGAGGTGTAGGATTGCTGCTGATAAGGAGAGAAAAGAAGAGGAGAGGATGGAGGGGGTTGCAGGGTGGCTCAAGGGGTGGTGTGGTGGGGCAGAGATGAGGTAGAGGATGGAAGAAGGTGGTGTAGGTGGTTGTTATGGTGATGGAAGTGGCAGAATGGGGCATCAATGCAAAATAGGGGGTTGGGATGAAATGAGAATAAAGGGAAAGAAAGAGATTGGGAGGGGGAAGAACGTTTGAAAATGGGGCAAGAAGGAGCCATTGAGGGGAAGAAAAAGGAGAGGGAGAAGAAGGAAGTAGGTGGCCTGGTTGGGGCAGGTCGTAGGGTGGCAAGGGGTGGTCGAATGGCAAGGAGAGGGAAGGGAAGAAGAGGAAAAGGAAAGGGCCATGTGAGCTGGGGGTGCAGGGTCGGTTGGGCCTGAAATGGGGAAGAAAGGGATAGGGGAGAGAGAGAGAGAGAGGGAGGGAGAGTTGTAATGGTGGCAGGTGGAGGCAGCTGCAGGGCGGCTCAGTGGTCGGGCATATCAGAGGAAGAAAGGAAGAAGAAGAAGAAGAAGAAGAAGAAGAAGAAGAAGAGGGAGGTGCAGATCGGGCGAGGGAGAAGAAAGAAAGGGAGAGCGTGGGCCAGCCTGGTCGGGAAGAGAAGGAAAGAAAAGAAAAGGGGATTGGACTGGGCGACGAGCGTGGGAGAAAGAAGGAAAAGAGAAGCACGGGGCTAGATCGGTCACCTGGGAGGAGAAGGAGGGGAGGGGAGGAACAGGCTTGCGGCCCAGGCGTGAGGGGTGAGGAGGGCAGGCTGTGGCTTGGCAACTCGAAGGGGAGAAAAAAAGGAAAAAGAAAGACAGGAGAAAAAGGAGAAAAAAGGAGAAAGAGAAGGAAAAGGAAAAAAAGGAAAAATAAGATAAAAATAATTTATAAAATAATAGGATGTAATATTTTTTGTAGATAAATAAATTTAATGATATAATTTAATATATTGGTTTTAAAAAGTTAATTTTAGAAAAATATTAGTTTGAAAAATTATTTAAATAAAATGAGTATGATAAAATGAAAAAAAAAATTATTCTAATTTATTAAATATTCCTATCCAATTTTATATGCTCGAAAATCCATAAAATAATTAAATTAAATAAATTTAAAAGCTAATTTATCCCAAATAAAAGCTATTTATTAAATTATAATCTTTTAAAATTTTTGGAAGATTACAACAACCATGATGTATAGGGGATAGACTAAGGTGGCAGTGAGGGAATAAAGGAAGAGTGGGGGGCGAAGGCACTTTATGGGATGCGAATCTTGTTAGGATAATTCAACTCTAAAAAAGATTTGTTGCGAGAGTTTAAAACTCTCTAAAAATCATTTACAAGCAAAGTATAACAAACCCCAAAGGCTAGGTGATAAATAGGAAGAAAATTAAATTCAAAATAGATCAAATATCACATGTTCTAGTCTAACTAGTTTATTAGTTTAGGTTTATGAGTTGACTGGTTCTTAGGACATGTAAAACAAAGTACATAGTTTATTAGTTGACTAGCTTACCGTACAAATTAATTGATTTCTCATTTTTAAAACTCATGTTCACAATTCATTTTCCTTTTACAAGTTATACAAAAAATACTTTTTTACGGGTCATTACAATATTCGATGTGATTCATTATTTTTTTAAAATTTTAAAATCATTATTTATTTATCTTCAAACTAGTAAAATAATATTAAAATACATACAAAAAGATGTTTATATATGCTAATTTATTTATTTGGTTTGGTTTAAATTTTCCAATCACATATCTAATATTATATTATTTTTTTAAGACAAACCAAGGCTATGAGATTAAAACATAATCAAGTTAAATGTAATTTTGGTTCCCATAGAATAAAATTTTACATAAAAGTGCTATCAATTTGGCACATTAAAGGAATATTTTAGATAGCACATTTATCCCAAAAGACTAATTAATCACTTACAATATTATTCTTAATAAACCTATATTTTAGAGCAACTAATCAAAACAACATTCTATTTCACTTAACTAAAATAAAAAAGGTTTTGTTTTTTGGAAAATGAGTCGTTACTATTTAATAAACTAATACACTCTAAATTGACTAACTTGCCTTTCTCATTTCAGTCATTACCTCTTTTCACCACCTTTACTTTCATCACATTTAATTTATCCATTCTTCACCTACCTCTTTCATTCCATATAGGTGAGAAAAGACCTCATCCTAATTTTTCCTTGCTCGACAAAGCTAAAAGAGCAACTACAACCACAATAAATGAAGGTGTATAATTACGGAGTTAAGGCAAAGAGCTATGAACAAGTTGAAATCATGACTTTTAATCTCAATGAAGAGGCAAGTATTCTTCACACATTAACTATTCTAATTGTGCAAGACATTAAAGGGAATGGGCTCAACTATTATGGCTTAGCTTTTTCAGCATGAAAAGTTACTAAAGTTTTTGTAGCATGTAGCGTTACCATTGCTCAGCTATAAAATATTGAAGATCAACCACTATTCAATTACTCTAAGGTGGTTCTAAGAGTTACAATATTTTTTTACCTTTACATGACAGAGAATGCATAAATTAATATTATAGAGATCATAATTATCAGAAATTTTCCATGATAGATAAAGTATTTTTCTAATTATGATAAACTTATAGCATAAAATCATGATATTAGTTGAAGTTGTATGATGGTTTTTAATCATAAAGGTTCAAGGAAAAGAAAATGTAGGAAGTAGGTAGTGGATCAATAAAATTTGGAAGAAGGAGTGCTTATGATGTACTAAGTCTTTAGATGGTAACAATATATGTAATATAGGTTCAAAGAAGTGAGATTATCTTTTTATGATTAATAATGTTGAAAATAACCATGGAGGATGAAACGTAATGGTTAATAATGAAACACACAACCATGATTTGGATAATTCTCTTGAAGGGAATGCTTTTGTAAGTAGGTTGAAGAATAATTAAATTTGTTAATAAAATTAGCAAAACTATTGTTCAGTTACAACATATCAAAGTGCTTCTTCATTACAAAATTATGGAAAATGTGAATATGAAACATATGAAATAGATTGCCAAATAACCTTACTTCCCATCATAAGTATATAGGTTGAAAGTCATTATATTTAGTGGCATCAAAGAGAGCCAAAATCAAATATCACAAGTAAGCTTTTATTTGCAAACCCTATATCTGTTAATATTTTACATACATTTCCTTTTGTCTTGTTAATGGATTGCACATACAAGATAAATAGATATAGGATTAACTTTACTTGAAATTGTTGGATTAACACTAACGTAATTAAAGGCAATGTTGCATTTGATTATATATCATATAAGAAGGAAGAGAATTATATGTGGATATTTGAAAAGTTGTGGAACATCCATTTCAAAAAATTTATTTTATGTAAATAAAAATGTAAATGACAAGTGTGGTAAAGTTAGTAGTGATAGGGAGTATTCTACCCTAGGTAGAGATGTAAACGAGGAGGGTTCGAGGTGGGTATACCCATACCCAATTAAAAAATCCATACTCAAATTCATACCCACACCTAAGTGGGTGTCCACTAACACATTAATATCCGTATCATTTTAATATATGTTACCCAACGGATTATCCGTTTACCTATTAATGGATGTTATCCAGCGAATAAATTCATTATCTGATGGATAAATCTATTTAGAATTAAGCCAAATGACAATTTTAATTTTAATTTATAGTATATTTATTTTAAAATTAAGGGTAAAAGGATAATTATATATTAGGTAAAATAGAATAGATATGGATACGGATATGGTTATGGGTACGGATATGGATATTCCATACTCGTATCCGTACTCGAACCTGACAAGTATTTTTTTATCCTCCATGTTGGTATCCCTATTCATATCCATTTATCCATATCCGTTTAAGTATCTATTGGATAAAACCTGTCAGGTTTTGGGCAAAATCAGACATGTTTACATCCTTAGTTGTGTCCTAAGAGTTGTACTAATTTGTTCCACCAGATAAGAATAGTAGCCATGAGTATTCTGACTTCAAAGTTTTACCTAGCTATTCAATTAGATGAGAAGGGGTCCCTAAACTCAACGTAATAAAGTAAATGGATTATAAGTATACCTAATATGGAACTCTATGTTGCTTATGTTGCACTTCCTATGGAGGAGTGATTTTTATCTATTGAATTCTAGACGTAAAGTTAATGTTATTTGGTAGCTAGTTTTTGATTTGATACCTTTTGGACTCTTAGTTCCGTTAAATTCCTTTTGGTTGTATTTTGTTATTTTATACTCGAAGTTTAATCTTCAACTCTTATCTAAGTTTATTGAAAATTTATCTCATTCTCTACTTATCTCATTTTCAAATCCAATGTTTTTTCTTGTATTCAATGTAAAGATGGTACAATAAACAAACCTATGTTGAGTAGGGTGGTAACACCCACTTATCTTGATATTATACTTCTGCTAAAATAAAATATTTCAGTAGTAAATTTTTGGGTGTTACAAATATTGCTCATTAGGAAAAATGTACTAAATAAGTATAGTAGATAGAAATATTAGATATTGGTCATGCCATTGCCACTTAATACATGGTACCATTTGTATAATTGTATATATAATTAACCTATTTATTTCTACTATTGGTTATTAGGCACCTCCATATGTAATGGTTGATCATTAGCTTATAGCCTTGATGTACGTTGTACATATAATAACACGATTATCATCTCACATAACAATTGATGTATCGTAGTATACATGTCAAATTTAACACTAATTTTCAAATACATAGTACGTGGTAATTAGAAGTCAGATCCCACAAGGGATAAGACATTATGTAATTAATGTCGAAATTCCAGTTGGTTAATTAATATTTATTTCTACTACTAATCACTATGCTAAAACTATCTAATATAACGTGAGATTCATTAATATGGAAACAAGGACATGAGATATTTAACTTTACGACCAGTGAATCAAATAATAATTCAAAAAAAGATAATTCTATATGTTTTAATGTTGATATTTAAAAACTCATACATATTCGCTTCCTAAATTTCTTTCAATGTAAATAAATCAAACAAGCTCTTAATTTATTATCTAACCAATTAATAATCTAGAATAAGAACACTAGATTCAATTAATAACAAAATTAACCAAAGAAAACAATCAACTACAATCATAATCACATAATCTTGAATTATGCAATTGTACGGATTAATAAACGAGATCAAAGATAATATGATATATTGCTACTTTGGAGATATCAATTAACAATTAAGTATTAATTTAATCATTCTAGCATTGGAATCTAAATGTATTAGGTAATCAATCTAATTAATTTAAATTATTCATCTTAGATCAATAATCATTTAATTCTATTTATTAATCTAATTAAATATACATAGAATTTATCATCAAACCTTCATTTCGCGTAAGATCCCCGGTTCATGATTAAATTCTTCCTATCCCATACAAATCTGCTCAAACATATTCATAATGTAATAGTAATATAAGTATAACAATTCACAATGATTAATACTAAGCATCCAAAGACAAATATCGATGAATCAAAAATACAACAAAGAGCATACTTGAATAAGAGAAAAAAAATACTTGCATTCACTACAAATCAAAAAATTCAAATATCGGAAGTGATTGAGAACAACTTATCATCATTTATTCACAACTCTTAAATCTTCTACTTGATCATAAAAGAAAATAGAGTTTTTAAACATAAGATAGTAAGAATTAAAGAGAAAAAAATGTGTTTTGTCTCTAAAATGCTGAGAACAAAGTTGTTCCTTTAAAATTTGAATAAAAAATTAAAAGGGAAAAGCTTGTATGAGTAATTATACGGAAGCATGATCTGTGTTTCATAACATAGACCCCATGTATTTTTATTGGAAGCTTAGGATTTTTGAATTTTGATTGCTGAAGAAACATGGGTCATGTTTAAGAAATATAAGGGCCCTGTATTTTTCTTTTGATGAACCTTGTCTTGAAGTAATCTTTTTTATCTTTGATTTTAGGTTCTCCCATGCCTTATTGGCTCTTTTTTTTTGCTCTTATTTCTTGATTCATCCTTTGATTTATTCATTTTATTCATTTGCACCTGCATAAATCTAATAAAATAGATCTCAAGGAAAATGTTAAATCTAGCATAAATAATGAGGCAACTATCATCTTTTTGTATCAAATATTGACATATAAATCCATTGCATTAATGATACATAAAAGCTTGGTGCTAAGCTACCATCTCTTTATGAAGGAAAATATAAGAGGTATGTTTAGGTGCAAAAATATGTATATTCGGATATTTGGTTTGGCTTTATCTTGGAAAGAAAAGATTTTCTACTAGAAGGAAGAATATGCATATGCCTAGGTAAAATAGTTTATTTATGGTCATTGAGAAAATTCATGGCAACACATATAATCTTGAATTACCACTTAAAATGAGGAATATTTCAAACACATTTATTGTGGTGTAGAGGATTTGCTTCCTTATATCAATGACGAACCTTTTAAAGCTATAAGAACATCTAGTTCATGTGATAACGATTTAGCTACAATTTTTTTCTAAGTTTGAAGATAATAACACCTTTCCTAATATGATAAAATTAATAGGATAATGGACAAGCCATTCAAATCATATGTAAGTAACTAAGTTCTCCAACCTTTTATATGGCTTAAAAATGGCTAATCCAAGCTACTACATGGTTCAAGTTTCACTCTGACAAAACACCTAAGCAACTCAACACAAATCAGAGCATGTAAACCTATTATTTTTCCATTTTTATGCATTATAAGGTAAACAATGTCATCTAGTTTTCCTAATTTATATTTAATAACTTCCTAGGAGCTATTTTTAGCTTAATTAACTTGTAAGACACCCCACTCCTGGGTATGGCTCTAAATAAGTTGAGCCGAGTTGGGGTGGGCGCAAGCTCGGCTTATGTAATAAACGATCCTAAAAATAAGGCTCAAACTTGCTTGTTTATAAACGAATTGAGCTAAATCGGATTGCTAGTTTTTGTGATAAATAAGTTGAGCTTATAAGCTTTTACACTGTAAATGAGCTTGAGCCCAAATTCTTCATGCTTAAGCTCATCTTGTTTAACTAAATGAACGAACTAAACCCAGCCCAGAAATATCACAGGCTAACTCTGTTCATTTACAACCCTATACCCAGTGTTAAATTCAACTTAAGAAGTAGTAGCAACTGGTTTCTTTTTATTTAAGTCCAAACTAAGTCAACCTTTATTTAATTAGTTGTGTTAGTTTTTGATAAAATGAGACTTAACACAATCCTATATATATTAAGCAATAGAAATGAATGAACTCAACTAAATTGGATGTCATTTATTGTCTCTTGAATTGGGCAATACACCTTCAAGCTCAAGCAAATAGTTGGATTGATATCTTACAAAACTTTCATCTTTTATTCTAAGCGTTGAAACCTTAGATCGTATGTGAAAAGCATAAGAATATAGGATATGCTTCAATTCTTATTTTAATCCTTTCTTACATCAAATCTTCTAGAAGTTTTAATTGAATTCAACCTAAGAAACACCATCGCCATAGCTATGATCCAATTTGTATCCTATATGCGTCAACTATTAATGCCATCTTTGTCATTACCACCATCATCACATTCTTTATCAACTATTAATGCCATCTTTGTCATTACCACCATCATCACATTCTTTATCATCAACAGATGATGAAATATACATGGGTTGAGGAGGATGGATGAGCTATGAGGATTAAGGATGATGGGAAATTAAAGGATGATTAACCCTCTAAACCACCCTAAATGTTTATAAGTTATGAATGATAATCAACCCATGTGAGTCGATGATGAGGGAATACCTATGCTAGCCGTAAATGATGGACAACTTGTATAGTCTGGAGTAACTACGTCAATTATAAATGATGGTGTAACACCCCGAGTCGATACGACCACGCGGGGGTTACCTTGAAGCGCTTTTTGGATTGATCGGCTGGCCCCACAGATCAACACGAGTCCTTTCAGCACGCTTTGTCCTCACTCACGCACTTCCCGAGAAATTTTTTGGAAAATTTCCGAAACTTTCCAGGAGGTCACCCATCCTAAAATTGCTCCACGGCCAGCACGCTTAACTGTGGAATTCTTAGGACGGAATCACCAAAAGGATGGTATACCATGTTGATATAGGTAGCCAGATCAATCCTTATAATAGTTCGCTCAAATTGGGGTATTACAATCACCCCCACTCAAAGAACGCAACGTCCTCGTTGCACCTCAACTACTAACTGTCTCAATACAGTTTATCCCAAGAATCGTCCCGCTAGGTGACTGACTGGCTCATCCAAGTTCAGTTCACGGTCGCGGTTTCACTCTGATACCATCTGTAACACCCCGAGTCGATACGACCACGCGGGGGCTACCTTGAAGCGCTTTTTGGATTGATCGGCTGGCCCTACAGATCAACACGAGTCCTTTCAGCACGCTTTGTCCTCACTCACGCACTTCCCGAGAAATTTTTTGGAAAATTTCCGAAACTTCCCAGGAGGTAAAAAATTATTGTAATACCCCAATTTGAGCGAACTGTTATAAGGATTGATCTGACTACCTATATCAACATGGTATACCATCCTTTTGGTGATTACGTCCTAAGAATTCCACAGTTAAGCGTGCTGGCCGTGGAGCAATTTTAGGATGGGTGACCTCCTGGGAAGTTTCGGAAATTTTCCAACAAATTTCTCGGGAAGTGTGTGAGTGAGGACAAAGCGTGATGAAAGGACTCGTGTTGATCTGTGGGGCCAGCCGATCAATCCAAAAAGCGCTTCAAGGTAGCCCCCGCGTGATCGTATCGACTCGGGGTGTTACAGATGGATTATCTACATGGTCCGTAAATGATCATAGAATAGGAGTTTGATGACCAGGAGCATGTTTTGGAACTTGGTAGTATCATTTTTGCAACTTCATAGCTGTTTAAAATAAGCTTTTTCTAATATTTATTATACATGACTATGTAACTTGTTTTTGTGATTATTATTATATATAATTTTTGCAACCACATGCTTATTTTGTATATTTTTACACCACATGGAAGTAATAACTTCATGCCACTCAGTTCTATTTAGGGCATTCTTGTGTTTGCTGCTCATATAGATTTTAATATGAAAATAATTTAATTATAATTCAAAGACAAATTGTAATTCAACACCTTGTTTTAATGAAATTATTGTTGAGAAATAGTTAAAACAAGTATGATAACATTGTAAATTTTTTTATAATAAGCGGAAGCCAACCACAAAAAAAATTGTCATGCTAAAGAAAAAAATTTACTCAACATCCAAATTTGTTGTAATAAGTTGTATCTGGCATATACCTTATCTCTCCTCACAAGATGTCGCGTGTTGCTTTGCCACTCCCAATAGGATGTTGTGTCATGCTTTACCACTTTGCCACTACAATTTGCAAGAATGTTGCTCCTTATTAGGTCAAGCACACATGATTATTGCCCTCCATTAGGTTGAGATAGAGCTAATCATATACTTTTATGGACACAAATGAATTAACCTATACTAATTAGACAAAACTAACAAATATAAACATATATTAGACAAATATAACAAATAAAAACATCAATTAGACAAAATCTATCAATTACCCTTACTTTTTTTTTGGGTAAGTAATAAATATTATATTACTATCAATGCACTGTGAATGTACATCTCTCCGACCAAAAGAAACCCAAGCTATGCTATCTCAGGTTGTATCACTTAAGCTATTTACATACTCAAATAAATTATTATGAGATTTATAATGGTTTAAGTCTTCTATCTTACTTTCCATTTCCTAAACTATATGTTGAATGACTGGACTTGGCTCTCTTCTCTTCCACTAAAAAATACACATGTTCTTTTCTCTTCTAATATGGTAAGAGATACTAGTAACGATATACCCCAGCAACATGCTATGACATTTGGGTTCTCATTCTCCTTTTCTCATCTAGCCCAACCCTACTTCAAAATTCACCATTTGATGGGTACATCCCATCATCTTAAGTAGAGTACACCAAATGTGTCAAGCATGAGAGCATTCAAAGTATAAAATGCCTTCTGTTCTCCTCTCCATATTCACACAAAAAACATTACTTATTCACTTCCATGCCCTATTTATCCATTTATCTTTTATACATAACCTAAATTGCACCTCAAACTATAGTTGATTTTGTTGTCGTGACAAGGTAATGGGGTTCCACATTATCTTCCACTAGAATGCCTCATCCCTTCTTAGTCGAATGAGCTCATAAGTCTTACCAATGTTGTATGGACGATCTACATTTAGTTTGCTCAGTTTTGGCACCTATAGAATACCATCAAATTGAGGTTAGAGATGTGGAATTCGCCTTAAGCACTAGGAAATAGTCTCCCCTACTAGACATACCCCATAGACTATTACCTTTGATGTAATATTTGTGTACCTATCATACCTATAAAATTTCCTTCTTACAACTAATTTCCATAGTAATTGTTTCAGAGCTACTGTGTACTAATGTTCCATATCCATCAACCCCAAGCATCTTTCGTTTTTCAGCTGGCATACTTACTACCAAACAATGGGGCTTTTATTGGTTAGTTGGTGCAATCTTGGCCATAAAAAAAGATTGGCATGATGAATTCAACATTATGTGTGATCTTATTTGATAGTAAAGATTCTTGCTATGAATTTACCAAGTCAATCCTAATATTCATAAAACCTCAAGGCTCTTCCTACGAGTGCTAGTCTCAAGTATTTCACTAATAGGGTACCTTCATGGATGTGTAAAGTGTTAGTAATTAGTTTCTTTATTTCATCTAATGCATTACCTTTATAGTAGGTAACACTGTTAGCAGCATTGAGATGTAATCCAAAAAGTCTGGAGAGGGTGTAGAAAGTGTCTAGGAGCGATAACATTAAAGAGGCATCACCTCGACTAAGAAATAGCAAGTCATCTACTAAGAGGAGAGTCACCAACCTAACCCATTTGCATATTAGGTGAGATTTGAAAGCAAGGGTATCCCATTTTGTTAGCATTCTTCTCAAATACTCCATAATGATCACAAACAAATAAGAAGACAATGTGTCTCCTTGCCTTAAACCTTTTTTAGTTGGGAAAGGAGGATGTAAAGTGCTATTAATCACTAGTGAATAGCTTTTTTAGGTTTCATAGACCATAACAAGCCTAATAAAGTGCATAGGAAAGTTATAATCCATCAAGATGCTCTTCAAGAAACTTTTTTTTTTATTTTTTTTTTATTTTATGGAGCCGTACACTTTTTCCATATCTTTGTTGATTAGCCACCTTGAGGTTAAATGTTTGTTAGAATAATCGTTCACCAAGTTCAAGGCCATCAATATGGTATTCTTTATGTGTCACTCTTCTATGAAAGTTCCTTAAGTATTACCTATCAAGTCTCTAAGTATAGGCTATGATATGTTAGCCAAGACTTTGACCACAAGTTTTATATGAAGTGTTACAACATGCAATGGGGCAATAGTCACCAAAATTCTTTGCATTGGGGACCTTTGGTAGTAAATATGGGAATGTAACATTGATTTAACCTTACTTGTTTGATGGTAGATTTGAGGATAGAAACTAGGTTGTTCTTTGTTGTTGCTTGCTAGAGGGTTGCACACATAAGGTTGGAGGGAGCAACAATGCACAAGTTTTGAAAGAAAGAGAACACGAATAAGGAATGGAGCTAGAGAAGGAGAATGCAAGAACCAAACAACTTTAGTATCTAGGATTATTTGGCGATCTAATTAAATATAGGATAATAATAGTACTTTGATACCATTATTTTTTATATAGTAATTTATTGTTTTCTATATAATTCCTTGGATTTAAAATAAAAATTATTTTGAAGTTGTGTACACGAAGTAAGAAATAAGGATATACCAATACATCTCTAATTAATCTTATCTCTCTTAATTATTACCTAACCAATTTTTGATCTACACTTATTTATAAATGTAAGTACAAATTAGGTAAATAATGTAAAATTTTAGCTTGAAACTATAAAATATCATTTATATGATGAGACGGACGCAAGAAAAGCAAGGCGGCGTCGTTTTTCAGGTGTGGTGGCCTTCACCTAAACTACATTCGCTCCTCCCGTTGTCCCCGTCTCTGACTCTGAGTGTGGGCTTACAAACTTAGGTCAAGCGAGGCAAAATCGAACGATGGCCATTGCTCGATCCAGCTAACCATTTCTCATCCTAGCTCCGTGAGAGAAAATTTTGCTGGCGCTGATTTGTTTCCGGCTCAGAGCGGACCTTATTCAGATAGATAGAGACAAAAATGCCATCGCCGGACGTCACCATCACCCTCGGCCGCTCCGGCCAGGTGCATCATTTCAAATCTTCTTAATTTGTCCCTATTTTGCTCTTGATGCAAGTCTGTAACTATACTGCCTCATTCTTTCATAATATTATGAAATTTCTATTTATTCATTTCTTCACACGCTTCAAATTATATGTGTACTATGTGCTTGTAATTCCTGATTACCGTAAACTGTGACTGTGACGATGTAATCTTCATCTCTTCCTGTTTAAGTGTACAGATAGTGAAACGGAAGCATTCGGGTAGTGGTGACGGCTTCTCGTCATTTGGCAACAAGAGGTGTGCATTTTTTTTTACCTGTGATTTATATTTATCCTGCTTGCAATTTGTGCCTTCTCTAGCGCTCATTCCTTCACATCAAGGTATTTTGAGAGTTAATATTGCTACATAGTGCTGTTTCAACTATTTAACTTTATTTTTTAATTATTGTTTGCTTTAGTTCGAGCCTCTGTGTGCGTGAATTGTTAATGTGTTAACAAAGTTATTGTTTGTATTTAATGTTTTCAAATCGCACGGGAGCTTATGTATGTAGTGAGACCTGTATTGATCATTTCAAGCATACACATGGAAGGTATATGATGCAAACTTTTATGAACGTGGATCTTCAGTTTCCGCTTAATGGTTTTTGGTCATGGATAGCAACAGTATCGCTTTGATAAATCCTAAATGAAGTTGGTCCGTGATTTGTGGAGGCTATACGTGAAGCAATTGACATTGCCTGTACTTTCTGTTGCAAATTGAGGTTATGGTTGTTTTCATCTTACACAGTGTGCAACTCTGGTAACTTTGAGAGTTTGATGATGCTGTTGACAGGACTTTAGCTTTCTGCATTGAACAGATTATTTGTTCCCAGCTGCATTTGTCTGTAATTCCTTCTAATTTTCAGGCAGCGAGGCTATGGCAGTCAACAGATTCGAGATGATGATGGTTCAGATGGTAATCCATATGCACCTGTATATATTTCAAACTTTTTCAAACTGTCTCCTCTCTGTGTACTTTATTACTGATTCCCTTTCTTATGCTGTAGGTATGCACCTTGGTCACAATGATCTTAGATTGAAGCTTATGCGTAGAAGGGCTTCAGAGGGTCGCACAACTAGGGCCAGTGAACGAAGGACAGATGTTCGAGGAGAAAATTCAGCTGCTGCTCGGTCATCAATGAACTCTAATATGCTTCGGCGTGATCTTGAACCAAGGGAAAGAAGCCATGTCACGCGAGCTGCTCCTCATGGGAGTGGTAGAAGTTCACTTTACATTGGCTCTAGAAACATGTACTCAACCAGAGATGATCTAAGACCTAGATCCCCAACAAGATCCCAAAGAACTTCTCGTAGTGTGTCCCCAAGCCCATATAGAAAGGAGTTGCAAAATATACCTCGAATAAGGTCTATTGACACTTCAAGTGCTCGTCATGTCTCAAGGACTGATGTTCTCGATCCTTCTAGATCTGCAGTTCCTGCACATTTGATGGTTCCCACTGCTTCAGAAGCAGTTAGACCTGGGACCCAGATTCCACCATCAAATGGTGGTATGCAGAGAAGCTTATATATGGTACTTCTGCCTTTCTTGATTGTATTAATTTTCTGACTCTGTACATACTTTGTAGCAGCTTTGTTTCTTCTTGACAAGGTTTGTAGGACTATAGATAAAGTACCTATCAAAATTGAACCATTAACTGACTACTTAAGTAGTTGATTTGGTGGTTGCTTGAATAGTTGCTATGCTTCAGTTGGTGTGTAATTCAATGCTTTTGTAAAGGGCTTGCTTTCTCCATGCTGTGCATAATGTGTGCTGAAGATTGCCTCGGCTGATACTTCATTTCCATATAAAGAATTTAGATTCTAGGATCTACTCTCTGTTAAGTTCGATTTCAAGAGTAGTGTTGAAGTATTAACATGTTAAAATGTACAATACTTATATGATTCTTGCCTTCATTTGTGGACCTGAGCAATCATGTACCTTGAGCGTGTAGCATTTCTCCTTATAAAAGTTGAATGATTTGAGTCTGTTATTTCATTATCGTCAACGATTTTGCTGTCCAGTATGAGACATCGTCAATCAATTTTCAATCTGGAGTGACTGTGAAAACTGTACTGCTTAGCTGCATAAATGCTAGCATAGAGGGTCCGCTGTTAATATGTTACTGCAATGCTGTAATGTTGGAGAAGTTTGTGGTTTTGACAGTTCCAAGGAAAAGAAATGTAGACCATCTTGCGCCAACTAATTGTTTTTTTTTTGTATGGCTTGATGTGTTGAAATGCTTGTTGGCATCCTTGTATGCATCCTAATTTCAGGCATTATGATTTTATCTATCCTTCCTAAACATTTTTTCTCCAAAACTTGCTTTCAGAATTTCAGAAAATGTTTTTGTCTGTGTTGTTTGATTTTGGAATAAGGTTATATCACTCCAAATTAGACTGAAATGTGCTAAGGACCATTGGGGTTTACACCCACCCCATGGGAAAAAATATCAGCCTTTACATATCAGATTTTTTAGCTAGCCAACACGCAACAGTGAAGCACTTTGTTACAAGTACGCACCTCTATTCAGTGATGTCTACTTCAAAAAACTTGTCACAACAACCATGGCCTATTATTTTTTGTCAGTGACACGTAGATATTGGGGCCATGAGTTCGTTGCCTGACCTTTGGCGGTATTACTGCTGCCAGGCTTGTGGCTTTAAGGTGATTTTTGGTGCCGCATTACCAGAGAATTTTAAGTGGACTATAATGACTTTATATATGTGGCAACTTATGCTTCTATGCTGCTATTCTCTTTTAAAGTTTTTTCTCTCCCTCCCAAAATAATTATCGCTAAGTATATTCATATAGATATTCATCACAAAATGTTAATGTATCTGATTTCATTGGAGGATGGTTAATACCCTCCTAATATATTTCAGTCCTTCTGCAGGGTGAAGTACCTCTTACTGTTGCTAGCTTGTTGAGTTCACTTGGTCTTGGAAAGTATGCCATTCACTTCCAGGCTGAAGAGGTATTTCTTATGTTCTGTATATATTTCATCTTTGGACAGTTGTTTGGTTCTTTATGGTTTGCTTCTGTTCTTGATTTATATTCTGAATTTGTAGCTTCTGATATTCTATCCAATATCCATATCCTACCTAGATTTGATGTTTCAATTGACAAGTTGCTCTGGAAGTTGGGCATAACCATGAGTGGAATTGAAAATTGCTTCCCATTGTGACATGGTCACATGAAAGCATATATTAAACCATTCTTCCTAAAAATATGACCAATCCACATTCAGTCATCATAATGTAATTTATTTCTGGTGTCAATATAAAGACGAGAGTCCAAATGTGAAGCTCGTGTTTTGACCCTTGGGTAACTCATCCCAAAAGCTAGCTCAAAGGGGAGGCCCCAGAAGGAGTCCTTGGGTTGTATAAATCACATAATAGCATCCCATACGATCAATGTTGGACTCAAGTCACTTACCTTGACATTGTGGTTATCACAATTTATCCTGCTTTACAACAAAGTCCATGGTGCTGGTTGGTCCCTCTATGATAGCTTTTGTTTACCACTTTGTAGATAGCCCTTTCCTTAGATGGCTTCATTTCCACCTGTTGGTGTTGGCTGCCCATTAGCTGTAGATGGGTCATTCACTTCTTTCCTTTCTGCTGATGTCTTAGGATTGAAGAGCTCTAGTTCCTCTGTCATGACTCTTGGTGATAGCCCGCAACTATGAGCTGTTTATAAAGGGCAGGGAGCCCTCAAGCTATATAAATCTCCATTGACATCCCATATGATCATGATAGATAATATAGTCCCATACCTACACAATGATGTCATGATAGGTCAGTGCTTCTTGGATGTAGTTATTTTAAAGAATATTACCGATGTAGTGAATGTCTTATGATCATTGTAATCCTAAATAAAATAAATTATCTTGAAGTAATGTAAGTTATCCTTCAAAGGCCCAATTTACCCTAGAACCACAATCTTATATGACGTATTAGAATGCCTTGGTATGTAACATGAAAAGCTTCAGATCACATTATAGATCATCACAACAGATGGAAGACATGAGTGGAAAAAGATAAAAGAGAAGGCGTCACATTACAGAATTCAAAATAATGGGAAAACTGAGAAGATGAAAAAAAAAAAGAAGAAGAAGAAGAAGAAAAAATAATTTTCAGGCCCCAATTCTTGGTCTATTCCTTGCCCCCCAAACCCACTCTGTTCCCTGATACCCAAGGGGAAATCTATCTCTCTATGCGTGTCTCTTGATCCCATAATATCAGTGTTACCAACTACATACAAGCAGCATATACACTGTCGGCCTAATTGATCATATTTCACAGATTATGAACGCTTTATTTTTCAGCAAGTGGTAGAAGAACAAAGCTCCTTCTCCATTGAAAGACAGGCTCAGTACTTAAGCCACCTGATTCTACTGGAAAATAAGATTAATTTCTTCCTTAAATGACAAGTCATGCCTAATTTATTAATTTATTAATTAATTAATTCCCTATAGAAGGTTAGTGGTCTATTACATTTACAACCCAGCTCCTAGGTCACTTAACTATTACAATAACTCCAGAAAAAAAGGACAAAAATCTAGTATTTGCTGATGCAATTAAAGCCATCCTGTCCAGCTTGAAGAGAAACAAGTATAGTAAAGAATCACACACAACAAATTAAAGTTTTGTTAACCTTTATTGAAAGATGGAAATTCTTTGAGGTTGACATGTAAATGTCCAAATATTCAGCATATATAGCATAGCAAAAACCGAGCACAACATCCCTACGTCTTGAAGATCAAAAGCAATTAAAGAACAAACTCAACTTACCTGGTGTCGGAGACAGCCAATGACAAACAAACTAAAAGGACTAGGTTCTCTTTATGATGCCACTGGATGATGTAGTAGCCGGAGAAGTGGTGATTTGCTGCGGTCAATTTTTCTGGAGTGATTGGGGAGTGGATGATGTACCGGTGGAGGCTTGAGCATAGCTGAGTAGCTGTGAAGCACGGAAATGTCTCCTCACCATTTTCCATCCCAGAAACTTTTCGGTGCTAGAATTGGTACTAAAAATGTCCGATTTTTTTTTGAAAAATTTTTGTTAATGGTTTACATCAACTAATGTAGGTAGTGGTTTTAGGATTATTTTTTTTAATTTCTCTCTCTTAATTTTAGTAGATTTGGTCTATTTTTTTAAAATGTATATAATCGCTGTGTGTGTATTTTTTTTGCCATTTTCTTCCGTCCTTGTCTCCTAAATTTTTAAGAAATGTTGTTTCCGCATTTCGCTCCGTCCCTGTGCAACATTGCTGAGCAGGCAGACGAAAGTGAAGGATGGGAGAATTGGAGAGATTCACTATTTGCCTTTGAATGGTTGGGCTTTTGTTCAGTTTCTGGGAAACAAATCCCCTTGAAAAAAAAAAAAGAAATCTGCAAACCAAACCTAAGATGCTTCCCTGAACTCAAATGGGAATTTCGTATTAAAATCCTAAATCTGTGCGAAAATTTGTCATCCCTACCTTATTTTCTAAGTTTGCCTTAACTTTTTTCTTGATCTGAACTAATTTTTCCTCACTTTTACTGTTATATTATTTGCATAAGAGAGACATTTCATTTAGTTTTTTTCCCCCTCTCTCAAATTTAATATGGAGTTTCTTGTTTATCAAAATTGGAAAATAATATTTATACCACACTAACTCAAAAACTAGACGAGTCACATCCAAAAAAGGCTTGCTAATAAGATTTAATATCCCATCATACCAAAAACAAGCCATTAGGTGAATGTTCTTGAACCCATTCTATGTAGGCAACACTGGTCCTTGAATACTTCTACTTTCCTTTACCTTTGACGCACTTTCATTGCCAAGAATGAAGAAAGGATTACCTGCTTGGCTGCTCTGATGCATGAAAAAGAATTTTGACTGATTCGGGTATTTATTGGCAGCTGTGCTGATATTGTTGAAACTTGAGCAGGAAAGTGATGCGGCTGATATGCCTCAATAGTGATATAGTTATTGATATGCATCTGATATGTATCGATATTTACTATAAAAAAATGTGCTATGACTGTTGCAATGCTCCGGTGCAGCTATTGTCACCAAAACTACAATGTTGATTTTATTGCCAGCTCTGACGGTTGATTTCTTTACAAAGCCACACATTCACATCCATATATATTGGTATTTACATATCTACATGTGCATATGTCATTATATGCATGTTTACGTGTGTAGAAGATGTGAATTACAGTTTTAGAAGCTTGTGTCAGGCCTTTTGGGAGCCCAGTTAAATTAACTTGTCCAATGAGGCAGTCACCTGCTTTGTGGAAGTTTTGCCATACAAGCACCAGGAATTGCTCTTCATCTGCATCAACAAGCACCACTTGATGGCTAAAGAATTCTCAGCAAACTTTCTAATCTTATTTTGCATAAACCAATTCCAGGAACTATAGAAATCTGATGAAGTCAACATATTCCGAACTGTAGAATATTCAGCAAGTTAGTAGCTTGTGAACCTTGGTTCACTTTATGGTGAGGCAATGAAGGAAAAACATTTGTGATCAAGAATTAGTTCTTTTCCTTGTGATTTGACAGTTACGATCAGCCAGAACTGTGAAGCTGCTGCCCAGTGAAGACTTGCCCTCTATTTATTTCCATACTATCTGCGTAGAGAAGTACTCCTATCTTCCTTTATTGTTATTGGTTCCTGTCTTGTGATGATGAACATTTATATATATTCACTGTTAAGGATGAACGTAGTACACCATTATTCCTTTATTGGCAACATGGAAAATAAGTTCAAATTGTTTTTGGCTATCCAGACCAGGTGACCCAGCCAAAAACTTCATCCTGTGGCCTTCCTTAGCTTGTAATTACTTAACGCCCTTTGTTTCAGATGTCTTTTAGATGCTCCATCTTGCCTCTGGGCCTGAAGAGTTGTGTGTGTGTTTTTAAATAAATAAATAAATTATGCTTATAATATCTTGTTACATGCAATCATTGAAATACTGGCAATAGAGGTCGAGAGATGGGATAGGTGCTCTTAATAAAGCTGTTCTGTGCAAGCAAGCATTTGATTGACCCTTTTTTCAATATTCATTCTCTTTGAACCTCTGCTTACTCATATTCATCTGCCATTAGCAGATGGCGGACAAGTTGGAATTGATAATTGCCTAACAGATCTTTGGTTAAGGTTTGAGGGTTGATGAATTGATCCAATGATCTTGGTCTTGGGGCAAGAGTGTGGCTAGGTTAGTGAAACAGTTCTCCCCCGTGTCTTCTTTGGGAAAGCATGATTGCCAGTCAATTTAGATGACAACTTGGCTACTCGCTTTAGTGATAGGACCTGGGAATCCACTTAGGACGCCATTACTACTGGCTGTTTTTGCAATGGTGATCTCACTTGGTGAACCCTGCAAAAACTATAGATCCTGAAGTTTTGTGTTGCTGGTAAATATCATTGATCTATTGACTAGTAGACTGTCTCAATTAAATAAGGAAGTCATGGGCATGTTATACGGTTGCCTTGGTTGAGCTGAGAGAGAGTACTCTAGGACCTTTTTGAGAATAGTACTTAAAGTTCGTCTCTGGCAATAGTGTATCATAGGAATCCCTTTCGTATTTTCAATTGGGAAGTCCTCTCTATCAGGAAGATATTTTCAAAAAATGAGATTAGCGACTCAAGTGTGGTCACCCTTGTACTCTCGTGTATAACCCTTTGTCATTGGAAAGCCTCTGTTGCTTCTTCTGTCTTGATGCTAGTAGTATGTTTGATTATGTTGGATAAACAGAATGAGGGTTTGCTTTTCTGCTTCCTCTTGAGTCTTCATCTGTTTTTGGATATGATTTATCTCATATACTCTTTTTTGGGCAATACATTGACGAAATTGATTAGCAAAATTCTGCAAGTCTCATAAGTTGATCACAAGTTATATGGGATTGGCATCTAGTTATGTCACGTTGCATTCTTCTCTGCTGTATTATGCAATCCAAAATATTGATAATGTGTATTCATGGTTTAACTTGTGCAGGTGGACATGATGGCGTTAAGACAGATGGGAGAAAAGGATCTGAAAGATATAGGGATACCAATGGTATTAGAAATATGCCCATTCTACTGTCTCATTGAATATGCCTTGTGCTTGAAGGAAATTATTTGCCTCAAGTTTTTCAGTAAATAGTTGATATTTTGCTCATTCTTAACCTTCAGTTTGACGTCACTCAATGTTAGAAGTGTGGCAGCATAGAAACTACGTAGTCTTTTTTCCCTGATATTATGAATTTGTTGCCAAATATGCGTTTGTGGAAATAACATTTTAAACACAGATTATGGAGATGATTTGAGTGTAAGTCAAAAAAGATCATCTCTTTCTAGGTTTTGATTATGATTGGAACTCATTTCATTGTTAAGAGACTAAGATCACTATGCAGTTTATTTACAGGGACATTTATTTTGTAGCCTTAATATTCATATTGGATCCCTCCCCCCCATATATTTCCACATTATTTCCTTGCTATGTTACGGGATCATTTCCTGCAGATTACTGAGAGTGTGCTACTTCGCTGTTTCGTGATGGTTCCAATCTGCTATTTCCAAGTTTGTGAACTTCATAGTGTATCCCTCAATCACTTAAATGTGTTTGCTCCTGGTGGGTGGCGAGGATTCAGATTGAGATCATTTATTAGGACATTTTTTAAGTGGTGTAATCGGAGTTTTTGGTGTTGATGAGTTAAATTGAACTGCTATGTATGAAATATATAATCAACTTTCTTCTATTTCTTATCTGCTTATGCATATCTCGCCTGATTATATTCGTCTACGTTGCAGGGACCAAGAAAGAAGATTCTGCAGGCACTGATGGCCTTATCTAGACGGCAGCAACAGCAGCCAAGACAGCTATAGTAACTGAAGTAAGCAATTAGATACTCTGTTTTCGGAGATTGTACATAAAATTCTGATTCATCAGGCACTGGTAATGGCTTCCTTTGAATGTTTTAAAGAAGTGATGATTGGTGGCAAATGTATGAGATTTGTGATTCTTAGTATGCTGTGCGATCTGCAGCTGCTTTTAGTGAGTGGTAAGGATATTTGTGTCGGACGGTTGGGCACCTTAAGCTCGATTTAGCTGCCTGCCTAGAAATCCGATCACACAAGTTTTAGGAGTTTGCGCACATCAAATATTACCACTTATGAAGAATTTGAAACAATTGAATGTACATTTTCTTTAAACCAGAAAGCCAGCTGCAACATTAATCATCATTTATCGATAGCCCTTCCTGAGGCATCCTAGTCCGAAACAAATATGAAAGAAACAGGAATCAACAAGCTTTCACAGAGTGGGGAGTACTAGGTGGTGATACAGATCCACGCCCGTTCTTTGCACATTCTTTCCCACTCCTTGCAGCCAAAGCAGCCAAAAACTTGCTCTTGTTAGATGCACCTTTCGCTGGCACTGCTGTTGAGGAACTCAGTTTCTCGCAAACATGGTCTGCAGGAAATCTGTGCTTGAGGCAGACCTTAATATTGCAAGATTTGCATGTTGCCGAGTTAGAAAAGGTTAGTGATTCCTTGCACCTCTTAACTGGGCATCTAGGCTTCTTCTTCTTTGATGGGTCACAATCGTTGGACCTCTCGTGTTTCTCCAGAGCGGCCTTATCTTCCCCGTCACGCCCTGTTGTTTCAATTGATGCTGAACATTTGTCGCAAACGACAACTTTCCTGCTCTTGCGGTCGTTCGGACATTCATGCAACTCGTATGATCTGTGTTCCAAACAAAACACCTACGTACGTGGAAAAGAAGGAAAGACAATTCAGATTTGAACCAAAAACAAAATAAGTAAATATAATGCCCAAAAACTTTAGAGCATCCGCAACAAAGGTGCAAAAAAAAAAATCAATACACCTTTTTATTTTATATTTTAAAAGTTTAAATAATTTGGAGTAAAATTTAGGCATCATACGACCGTTCTTTCGAAGCAAAATTTTTGCTTCGGCGCACGAAATCGCGCCCATCTCTCTGTTTTGATCCTTTTACCCCACCACTGTAAAGTATTGCGTCGGAGAAATAAGGGTAAAAATTTTTTTGCTCCGTCGCTGTGGACAAGTCTTATAGATCTAAGTCCTGCTTAGAGTTTGAAAAATCAGAACTCGGCTTTTATTGAATCCCGAACTTGATTATGCGGGCGTGGTTTGCCTTTTAACTTTTTAATCATTATCAATGTCGTTGAACTCTTTTCGGGTCATCAATTAATTATCAAATTGCCTCTATCGAGGCTCGTAAGTTTGGCTGATTGATTGATTGAGGAACAAGATTGGTTGGTACGTACCTTTTGACAACCATCGCATTCGAAGGGAAGAAAGTCGAGCTGATTGCAGCCTGGATGTTGGCAGTGTTTTCCTAAATCCGGAAATATTAGCGTTCCTCCACCCATTTGAGTTCCTCTTTCTGACTCTGGGAAAATAGAATTAAGGACGATTTTAAATTGATAAGAGCAAGCTTGGTATGATTCACAATTCAGGGAAGGCAAAGGGAGGGGTTGAGGGGCTCTCTATTTAAATGGTTCGGTTTGTCTTGGCGCCTAAGATATCTTCCGCAAATTTGGTCGGCGGCTCAGCATTCTCTTTCACGACTCTTCCGTATATTTGGAAACCGCCCTTTTACGCTCTCTCGCTTCGAAACAAGACAATAAAAAAGCGGAGCGATGAGATAATAAACAAACCCAATAAATGAGGCTTGGGCCTTGTTTGCATTCAACTTATTTTTTACATTACATCGTTAACAATTTAAACAAATATGCGTTTCAGATATTATATATTTGAATTTATTTTCAGATTTAAGATTAACAAAAATTAGATGAAAAGATTGGGCCCTTATGTACATGCTCCATTATAACAACAATCCATATTAGTCGTGTATATATAGGACAGTACGTCTAAGTCGTCCAACTTGATCCGTTCTTGATCCTTAATTGACCAAGAACATGAGGCTTATAAGCATAAATTGGTTTCTTAACTCACTTAAAAATAAACAGATATTAAAAAGTTATGAGAATCCATTGGCTTTTATCAATCTAATCATTTGTTAATTTATTATTAATCTATTTATTAATAAAAATAAAATAACTATCATTTGTTGTTACTTCTTTTTTCCTATGAAAACTTATATTTAAAATTACTCCCTCCTATAAATTAGTTATATTTTATACAATATTAATAATGATAAAGTTGTAGTAAATAATAATACAAAACAAAAACTCTAACTTTTTTCTTTATTGTTTACTTTAAAAAACAAGCTTTGAAAAAAATAAAATAACAGCAAGTTTATTTTTAGGCAAGTACTTTTTATATGAAAATGGTGTTAGATGTAGATAATAACTTGATAGATAATATCAATCCTATAATAACTAGTTCTATTTCAACATGGTATTTAGAATTAAGAATTTGATAAAATACGACATGATACAAATTTGTTAATAAAAATTCACTAAGATGGTGTTAAAATTAGTGCATGTGTAATAGTTCTAATTTTATTTATTTTTTTACTTTTAAAAAAGCATTAAAAATAAATAAATAAAAATTAATTTTCAAGATTCATGGATTAATCTAACTCAATGTTGGCTCAAACCTACTTAAGGTTTGCCAACAAAATAACTAGATAAGCCATACCTAACCTGTCTTTGACCCGTTTTAGGCCTACCCAATGACCATGCCTAATCTATATCCACTATCTTCCCTCACAAAACACCACCTTCTCCCATTGAAAAATAAGAGAGCCTCATTTCCAAGCTATTTTATTATTATTATGTATAATAGATATTTATAGATCCTTCTTAGCATCTCATAGTTCATCACCTAAGGGCCTACATTTAATAATGCTAATCCGACTACTTAAGTATTACGTGAATCATATAACGCCATTGCGATTAAAAAAAATCATTCCCAACTTTCAAAGGCAAATAGTTGAGATCGAAAACCAATGATCTGAATACAATACTTCGAGGTCCTCGGTGCATATACAAACTTGGATCACAAAATAGGGACATGTGATATGGGGTACGTTGTGATAAATCGTCTTTCACGCAGAGGTAGCTTTGGAATAAGAAATGGGAGAGGGAAATAGATTTCAGAATCAGAGAAGAAAGTTCATTTCTTGGTTATCGACTGCCCTTCAATTTAACTTTATTTATAATAAGAAAATAAGGTAAACTAACATGGCTTTATCCTTTTTGGACAACAAGACAAATAGCAGATGAGTGAATCAACCCTCTATCATAACAAATGAAAGAGAATATCAGATTCCTTCTATTAAGGAGGGGTTAGGTTGAATTTATTTCTTTTAGGCTTGGGCTCGATTGATGGTAAGTTGGGTTCGTATCACATCGACACTGCCAAAAGAATGAGAACTAACTGAACGAGTGAGGTAACATATTCATTTATTTATTAAACCAACACATCATTACGAAATTGAAAACTAACTTAACTAACGACATGATCAGAATCAGAGTTAGTAAAGTTTTACAAAGGCTCCGAGCAATAAAGTGAGATGGAGGATAGAAAAAGTATGTGAAAGGAAAAAGGTTGGGTAAAGAGAAGATTTTGGGAAATGAAAACATGGGTAGTTACGAGCAAAAAAATAGAAAAAAGCTTGGTAGCTAGCTGAAATGGGTTGTTGACATGGTTTTCAAGTTTATAGTAGTTGGTGAAAGTCTCTGTCAAACAAACTTATTTTTGAAAAATAATAATAATAATTGGATCAATATGTTCTATACTAGCTTATGATGAAACTAAACGCATATTTAGAGTCAATTTTTGGGTAACATATATTTGAGTTAATTAAGGATCTCCTTATTGTCAATATTTGTGTTGCATAGAAATTCAAATGTTACGTTCGATTGATACACGTGAGTTTGTTGCATGTTCGTCGATTTGGATGAGTTATTTTGACTTAATGCAGTGGGCCTTTCCTAATGTATGGACAAATTCTGACCCTTTGATACAACCCTATCTTGTAAAGTTTAAGAAACCATGTGCTTTGGGTGGCCCATGAGTCATGACTTCCAGGAATTACTCCTCAAGTTTAGTCAACTCAGCCGGAAGAACAATATCATGGACGTATATCATATCCCCAACGTCTAGCATGATTAATTTTTAATTTTCTAGCACCGACTGCCTCTTAACTGTGGCCTTACCCCACCACTTATAGAGGCACGTAGCGAGTTACGGTCTCCATAAATAGAGGGATTGTAAAGCCTCTTGGGGGACGTATAAATCGATTAGTCAAATAATATAGTAAGCGATCATAGCTTTAACCCTACTTACCAACTACATGCATTAAGCAATCCACCACTAATCCTCTCAGCCCTCGGCTACTACAACTCCTTATAGCCTTTACAACACCCCTCCTTATGCTTTCGACAATGGACCTTGATCCTTTTAGTGTTAGTGACAACACCTTCACGGTCCTAATGGCTTAGTTACTTTGAACCGATTTTTGTTTTTCTTTTACATAATTTAAGTTTTACGTTGCTTACTTGAACGTCAAAGTGTTCTGAGATTGATACAATATCAATGTCTTTCTAATATTCATTTTTTTTTCGTCTCTTTTATAGGTAAATTAGTAGTAAGCCACCCCGACTCCTATTGACATATTCATTTTGGATTATAAGGGTCTACGACTAATAAGACATTTGGGTTGATGAGATGAGCCAATTTGGAGCTTGTTATCCACAAAATGTAACATTTTTTCATTATCAAAATAGCCAAAATGAAATTATTTTGAAACTTTTCTCTAAAATTTTTAGTATAAATTTATTTTAAGTACCCTAATATATATTTGGTATATTATTTTTAGGATATCCCATATTTTCACTAATTCTATTTAGGTACATTAACATTTTAATTTA
This sequence comes from Tamarix chinensis, assembly GCA_030549775.1. NCBI lineage: Eukaryota > Viridiplantae > Streptophyta > Magnoliopsida > Caryophyllales > Tamaricaceae > Tamarix > Tamarix chinensis. The sequence goes on from CM060172.1 coordinate 112,268,375, forward strand.
GTTTTACTTGGGTACCCAAATAGATGCCCACATGTGATTAAATATATGTTTTAATTTTAGTATTTAGATATTCAAGTAAAAAAAATTTGAAAATATAGAGAAATCTAAATGGAATTATTGAAAACATAGGATAGTTAAAAATATTAGTCCAAATATAATAATAATAATAATAATAATGTGGAGTACGAGTAGAAGTAGAGCACAGAGAATCAGTTTCTCTGTCAATAAAATGGGTACGCATGAGCCCTTTAAAGTTTGGACTATGGAGTTTTGACAAAAGGCAAGAAGTCTACACCGCAATTAGCTAAGCCGTTGATGAATTCCTGAAGCTCTGGATTTATTTACTTATATTTCATCGTCGTTTTTCTTTCTTTATTTATAGGAAGCACATAAAGATAATTTATATATTATTAATTAAAAATATTATAAGTAGATAATGCTCTCCTCAACTTATTTTACTAATTTGATATATTTGAAATAATTAAAGGTGTTATTATTTTTATTTTATAACTGTTAATGTCATAATTAATATTTTATTATTATTATTATTATTATTATTATGATTAAAATTGGATTTTTTTTTATGAGTAACAAAAATAATTCGAAAAAAATAGAACATTGCTAATAATTATGTACAATATGAAACGTTTATAAGAAAATTCCAACGACAATCTTAAGGGCTATGATTAAAAAATTTAAAAAAAATCATTTAATAATATCAACTAATGTGTGTATTTGATATTTATTTTTAAATTAATACTACTTGTAAAAATAATTTTTTTTATCAATAGTTATAGAATTATCATCAATAAAACCATTTATTTAAACTTGGAGCACATATTACCGAATATTTAGCCTAGACCACTGTTGTGTATGATGTGAAATATGTATTTTTTGCATTTATAAAATATATGCTGCAATTTATCTCTATTATATTAGTTTAGGACAGAAATAATAATGACGTATGAGGCAAACATACTGTCTTTTTGAGGTGAAATATGCTTGCTATTTGATTATTCCGTGACATGTACAACCCACCAATCACTCATTAATCAAAAGCAAACAACTACATGAAAAAACTGGAGGCACCGGTTCCCGTGATACGCCAGCAATGCCACTAGCGCAGATATTTATAGAGCTGGCCCGTTGGTTCTAATTCGAAAGCAAAATCAACCGAACAAAAAGGCAGAATTGCCAAATTGTAAAGTGGCGAACCCCCACCTTTTTGCTCCTTTTATAAAGTAAAAAGGCTAGCCAGCAAATTCTTCTTCAATAATTTGCCTATATCTCGATACTATTCAATACTCACTGTATCGAGATTTCGATGGCTTATGTCTTTTTCATGAAATGAAATCATGTAAAGATAATGTTTGAAAAAATAAACAAAATATGCACCAATAATAATCAAAACAAACAACAAGAAAATAATTTTTATCAATCTTTTGTCGTGTCATAAATAGATTTGCCACCTTGAAGCAGATAACTAATTAGATGCATTGATTTATTCCAAAATTTAATACAATAAATCTTCAATTTTGTGCATTCAAGATTGAAGTTTTTGGAATTTGTAGATAGATATCGACGATTTTATATTAAACGGAAAGGTTTGTTTAGAAGGAAAAAAAAGATTAACTTTTATATCGATCAACTATTTAAAAAAACTAATTAATTTCATCTACACGGGACTTGTATACAAAAACATCTCGAAGCTCTGTCATTTGCCATTCGACACCAACAATCTTCTACCAATGACAAAACGAAGGAAAGCTACAAAAAATATTGGCAAAGAAAGAATGATACTTAAACATCAATATCACAATGCTTGAGTTAATATATAGTAAACTAAGGTAACAAACATGTTTAGGGAGTAAACAAATCTTGATGTAACTAGACTTCAATTGAGACCCCCATAATACATGTCTTACCTTAAAATCTACAATTTCTACAATAATAAAATAAGTTTTATTAATAGCCATGCACACACCTTGGATACTCATAAGTACTTTAGTAAAACAAGCTTAATCTTTCATAGAAGACGATCCACCTTTATGCTAACCTAGGTGAATCCATTAAGTGTGTTTCACTAGCACCGGTATGAAGGGTTATGGATCTATTACGAGTATATGTATGCTCAACCTCATAAACATCAAGTGGTGAATTCATCAAATCTGTCTTATTAAGACAACCTAAGAATAGAGTTATAAACTTACTAAGAGCCTAAAGCTCAACTAGTATACAACACACTACCACATACCATAGGGATATGGATATAAATGTAGTACAAATGAGTAATCATATGGTTTCGTTTGTCCACAAGTGGTTTCCACCATAATTTCTTCAAGTCAAAGGCTTAACTCCCATCCTCCTTGACAATTGTCTCTCCTCTTTAGATCGTTCATGAGAAGTTCAATTATATTTTTCTCTGATTTGACAAATTCTAAGGAAATCACATCATTCTTCAATAGTCGTTTCACAGAACTATATCTCATACGGGTATATTGCATCTTACCATTATATGCACTATTCTAGACAACACATATAGTTGTTTGTGAATCACAATGCAAGGAAACTAACACACAAAGTTTCCTCCATAATGACATACCTGTTAAAAAGTTCATCAACTATTTTACCTCTTGAACAACTAACTCAAGAGCAATAAAGTCTAACTTTACAATGGAGTAAGCTATAAATCTCTACTCAGTATAACTCAAGTGACTTCATCATCATCAAAAACTTAATTTACATCACTAAATCCCTCTAAAACAATAAAAAAATAACAAAAATGTAAGCACCAATCCTTAGTATTCTTAATATATCTAAGCAAATGATAAAAGGTAATCTAATGATCATTAACTAAGTTGTAAGTGTACTTACTCAGTCTACTCACAATATAAATTATGTCAAGTCTAGTATAATTCATGAGGAACATAACACTTCATATGATTTTAACATATTGGGCTTGTGAAATACTAGAGCATTGGTTCTTTTTCAATTGCATGCTAGGATCATAGAGAGTTTCCACATTGATTTCATCAAAACAATCAAATTTTTTCAAATTTTTTTTTAGTGCAATGTAACTAGCTTGAGGAAAAACCATTCTTGATTTTTGTTATCTTAACACCAAGAGTCATATCAGTTATGTAAATCTTTTGTATCAAAATGAAAAGACAAAATGATTTGGTTTTATTGACCATAGTCACATTAGTTGTAATACCCCAAATTTTTTTAATCTAATCCTGCATCATTAGCACCTAATTTGATTCTAATCCTAATAAATTATATTTTAGCCTTAATCTATCCTTAATCTTGAAACTTTAATAGATTTTGAAAACCTTAACTTTGATAAACTGTAATTCGTAAACCGAAACCAAATCCGCTAAAATTTCCGCTAATCCTAATTACCCTTAACTAATATAAATCATCCTAAATTAATCCTGTCAACCCTTTCTCTTTTCCTTTTATTTCCCTTTTTCTTTTCTTTTCTTTCATTCTCCTCCTTCTCCCGCCAACCCCTTTGCTGCGTTTCTGTAAGTTGCACTTGCAACTTGCACCACCACTTGCACCATCTTCCATCTTATACCCTACAGACTTCCATCATCTATCAACCTCACCTCACCTCCCCTTTTATTCTTTTTCTTCTTCTCCTTTTGCACCCTTATCCCTGCATCTTTCCCCGTCACAAACCCTAACTCCTTGCATCCTCCTTATCTTTCCACCCTTATGCAACATTTACATCAACCATCACCACCATCACCTTGCAACTTTTACCCTGCCCTAGCCATCCTCTGCAGCCATCACCTCCATCATCAACTTAAAGTTGCAAATATCATCATCCTCCCCATCGCACGCCACCCCTATTCTTCTTTTTCTTCTTTCTCGAGTCACCACACAACACACATGCACATACATACATACATACATACACACATATATATACCTCACACCCTCCCTACTTCTCTTTGGTTTTGCCTCACTCAGCTGATATTTTGTGCCAAAGAGTCATTACCAAGCTCCCTCACCCTTCTACTTCCCTTCTTCTCCCTTTCTTCTTCTTCTTCCTCCTTTGTTTCTTATTTTTAGCATCCGCATCACCATCTCCCACCATCGTGCACCACCCCAGCCACTACTCGCCGCCCTTTGGTCGGTGGACTGACCACCAAGGTCACCCCAACCTTCCCCCTTACCGTCGCCGGCCATCACCCTCGACCGCTGCCTCCTCTCGTTGTTGTAGCATCGCAGTGTGCACGGCCGGTGCATGGTCTGCTGCACGGCGTGCAACTCTTGAAACCCCTGCTGCACAACCGTGTAATTATTGTACCGTTTGACTGTGTAAAAATTTTCCTCTCGGCCTAACTCTGTATGACCGTGCAACTTTTGTATTGCTTGGCCGTGCGTTTTATTTTCTCTCGACCCAGTGCTGCACAACCGTGCAACTTTTGCACCGTCTGGTCATGCAACTTCATGTTTTAGCCATGCGACCCTATTTTCACCCCAAATCTTGTCCAAACACCACCAAAATTTAACCATAGCTCCATCACACATTCTTCTACACTTTCATACAATTCAAGTTTTCATTTGACTCTGGTAAATTTCATTTTTACCCTTCTCTACCATGATCTTCATCTTAATTTTTAACCTCCGATCCTAATCATATTTTATCTTGCTTTCATAGGTGGTTTTCCGGTGATCTCAGAGGGAGTCTAGGATTTGCATGCTTAGAGCCCGATATCCTAGTTGGAAAGGATACTATTCAGTGCTTAGGACTTATGATGATGTTTACTTGTATGGCTAAATGTGTCTTCCATATTATTGTTGTTGTATTATGCATCATATGTTGATATTGACAATTTGTACTGATAGGAATGTTATGTTAAAAGAAAATAAGAGTTGGTAAGAGATATCATTGTGTTATGATTTGTGATGATAATCTCATATTTGTGAGAATGCACCTTATAGCATGGAATATTGTTGAATAATGATGATATCACACTTATGGAAATATATCTATGGTTGAATAATGATGATATCACACTTCGGAAAATATATCTGTGGTTGAATAATGATGATATCACACATGTGGAAATATATCTATGGTTGAAATAATGATGATATCACACTTGTGGAATTATATCCATAGTATGGAATATGGGTTGAATGATGATAAGATCATATTTGTAAAAATATATTTTAAGGTATAAAATAAGGGTGGGATGATGATAATGTCAAAATTGTGAAATTATATCTATAGTATGAAATATGGGTTGAATGAGTTGTAGTAAATGGGCTTAAGGTCTCTCATGAGGTATGATAATTAATGGGGACTTGGAAAAAGAGTATGAATAGAAGGTATGAGTTTGTATAAAAGAAAGGTGTTAATTATGCTAAAAGGGTAACTGGTCATTATGGGATATTAAGGAAGTTTTGTTAATCTATGTGCTAGGAGACTTAAATTATGAAAATAATCACTTGAGTAATTCATGGGGATATTATCGTTATTTGGGGTTCATAAATGTTTAATAGTAAATTTAGGACAAGTCATCTTGAGATGTTATTATTATTATCCCATCTTTATAGATTAGAGAATAACTATTGGGAATTAGGAATGATGAATACTTCATATGAGGTGTTACGACAACTTTATGGGCTTTAGACTTGGAGACTTTAGTGTTTAATATATCTACATTTGGATGATATTACTAAAGTAAACTCATGGGAACTTGGTTGTGCTTTTTTGGGTATGATACTAATGAAGGGATTTGGGTGACGACATAATATAAGGTGAGTGAAACAACTAACAAGGGAGAATGAACATTAAAGGAAGTGTAGTTAGGGTTTGATAGGACTTGGAGATTTAGACCTATATTATATGCATATCTGTTTGACTGTGTTCCATGCTATATGTATATATGATTTAATTGTTTCCTATGCCTGTAAATCAATCTTAAATAAGATACTAATCACTTAAAGTGAAAGAGCACGTGAGTAGGGCCATGGGATTATTTTTCTTATATATATATATATATATATATATATATATATATATGTGTATTCCCGTTCCACCGGGTACAATAGTGGCTCGAGTGCATTCTGTCCCGAGATGATGTTTTTAATATATGTTCCACCGGAAAGAATAGTGGCTCGGGTGTGTTGTCCCCGAGAAGCTTCAAACCATTCCACCAATTGAGAATAGTGGGACACCTACTCATCGTGAAATAAAACATACCTTTATAACCTATGGGAAAAGATATTAATGATTTAAAGTGGAAGAATATGTAAGTCAGGACCATGGTGATTTATTCCTATTCCACCAGTTAGAATAGTGTCAGGAGTGTTTTGTCCCAAAGAGATGATTTATTCCCATTCCACCGGGTAAAATAGTGGCTCGGGAGCATTCTACCCCTAGAAGATGTTATTACCTCCATTCCACAGGAAAGAATAGTGGCTCGGATGTGTTGTTCCCAAGACGTTTCATACCGTTCCACCGGTTTAAGAATAGTGGAGTTCCCGCACTCAACACACATAAAAAAAATAAAAATGGACTATACTTAATAAAAGGATCTGGATCGTATTATGCCTTATAAGATGGTCATTTAATTGGTTGTTTTTTCTTTATCATTTAATGTGAAAGCATGTGCTACTTGTATTCCTATTTCAATAGTATTATTCCCTTACTCAGTATGTAGCGTATTGAACATCCATTTCATAGGTGCTGCTCATTTCCATGAATAGACCTGCCATGTTTTGTAAGTAATTGATGACTGTTAGCTTGATGTGCTTGCCTTGGGTGAGCACTAAATGTATTGGTAAAAGGTATGGTTATCCGGATATCTATATCTCTCTCTTTGGACTCCTAGTCCTCTGTTTTTACTATTTATTCCCTTATCTCTTTTTCGTACCCTGTATCATGGTGGAATCAAGTTCTTCCCACACCTAATTCCTAGGTACAAGGTTAATTTTGCCTTGCGCCCGACATAGACTGGGCATACTATGTTAGATGCGGCGTAACATCCCCACGTTTTGTGTTTTGACTTCCGCTACTAACTTTTTAAAATAAAAATTTTAAGTTCCAAAATTTGGGGGTGTTACATTAGTTCCAAGAATTAACATGTCATCCACATATAAACATGAACACACATTTATTCTCAAACATCCTGAAGTAAACACAAGAATTAGGCACCTTCACAACATTACCACCACTCACTAAAGGTTGGCTAAACTTTTGTACCATTATTTAAGAGCTTGTTTAAGGTCGTACAAAGACTTTCTCAATCTACATACTTTGTTCTTCTGACCCTAAACCACATATCCATCAAGATGCTCCACATACATTTCATCTTTTAAGTCAACATTCAAAAATGTTGTTTTTACATCCATCTAGTGGAATACAAGTCCAAGGATAGTAGCCAAGGCAACCAAAGTATTTATAATGACAATCTTAGTCACAAGAGAATAAGTATAAAAATAGTAACATATTTCATCAAGTTGTAGTCTATAATTACCAATCTTTTTCTCAAACTTATCTATGGTTCTATTGGTCCTCAATTTTTTTTCGAAAGACCCATATACATCTCATTGGTTAATATCTTATAAGTAGGTCAACTGAGACCCATTTGTATTTTGTCATTATTGAATCTAATTCATTATTAATTTATTTATTCTAGAAACTAGAATTAATAGAAGTTTCTCACTATAATATTTAGGATCATTCTCTATTAGGTACGCAAACATAATGTCCACATCAATCTTATCAAGATCATTATTTTCAATAAGAAAGATATTAATAAAATCATATTCAAAGCTAGTTTCCACCGTACCTCTTTTACTTCTCTTGGGATCCTTCACATCATAATTCATAACACTCGAAGAAGAAGGAAAAGACAAGGGCATGAAAGAAACATTAGAAGAGTTGGAACATCACATAAATTCTTTCTTATAGGGAACATATTCTCAAAATACTTTGCAGATCTAGATTCACATATATAGTTATCATTCAAGCAAAAAAAATCTATATACAATAGCATTATGAGCATAACCAATAAATACACAATCAAAAGTTTATGTTTTCACATTAATCCTTTTGAAATTAGGTAAGCCAACCTTAGACAGACATCCTTACACTTTCAGAATTTTCAAGTCAGGATCAAATCATTTCCACAACTCATATGGTGTTTTTTTTTGGATTTTTATGAGGGACATCATTTAGAATATAAGATGGAGATAAAACAACCTCCCCACATTTTATTAGACATACCATAACTCAATAACACAACATTAATCATTTCTTTCAATTTTCTATTCTTTTTTTTTTCTAGCTGTTCCATTTTTTGAGCATTATAAGAGGCACTGATCGCATGTGCAATACCATTTATATCATATAAATATTTTAAAAAAGCTAATTCTATATTCACCATCCCTATCAGACATAAGCTTTATAATCTCATGGTTCAATTAGTTTTCTACTTCTGCCTTATATTTTAAGAATATTCCTTTAGTCCCATCTTTAGACCTAAAGAGATAAACTTTGGTATATATAGTCATATATAAAAGTCACATAATATCATTTTTTTCATTTACTCACAATTTTCTTAAAATCAACTAAGTCTATATTAATTAATTATAGCAATTGAGAGAATCTCTTAGTTTCACATTTAAAAGGCTTTTTAGTATATTTAGCTTCCACACATATAGGATACTTCTCAAATTCATTAGTATTTAACACATGAACTATATTCATACACTTCAATTTGTTAATGGAAGTCACATTTACGTGCCCTAGCCTACCATGCCAAAAATTAATAGAATCGATAATATAATTAAAATAGTAATATAATACCCCAAAATTTACTATTTAAATTATTTGTTTTAGCAGAAGCGTACTATCAAAATAGTTAGGTGTTACTACCGTAATAGACATAAGCATGGATTATCATATATTCCTTACAACAATTACAAACTAAAATAATTAGAACAAAAAATATGAAAAATAGGCAAAGAGATAACCTTCATTAACTTAAATATGATTTTGAAGATTAACTCCAAGTACAATATCAAAATGCATAAAAAAAAGATACATTGAATACTAAGAGTATCAAAAGGTATTCTTACTAAAAGTGAGTAACCTAATTACTTGACTCTATGCCCAACCCTGATACAAAGGAGTCAATCCTCCACACATAAAGCATCATAAGCAAAAAAATATCCAATGGGTCATCATCAACTTGCATAAAAACAATCGAGCACTCAACTTGTGGAAATGAGCAACAACCATGAAATAGATGATCAATACGCTATGCACTGGGTAAGGTGACAATACAGTCAAAAAAGGGTTATAAATACATAAGTTCATATAAGGAGCTCATCAAGAAAAAATATTGACACATGAACAATGTAAGAGAATATCTGAATCCACATTTCCATAAATAGATACCATCATCAACCATTTTCTTATTTACTTTGAGTTCAAGACCTCATTATTCTTAATCCGGTAAAATAGACTGAAATACCTCCTTGGACAAAATGTGCCAGACCACTATTTTTAAGCCAGTAGAATAGACCCTACACTTCCTAGGGCAAAACCAATTGTAACACCCTTAAAATTCACTACTGAAAAATTTTATTTTAAGCGGAAGAACATTCAAACATAAGAGGGATGTTACTGCCGTAATCGGTATAAGTCTAGCCCCAAACCATGCTTATATTAACTATAAGGCAAGATAAAACAATACACAAACCAAGATAAGTGTAGAATAAGAACAATCCATATCATAAATAAGATTTAGGTGTTCATTCCAAAAGGAGTACTAATAAACGTTCAACTAAAAATCAACAAGAAGAAATCCGATTAAAACAACAAATAGGATGTCGCACTCTTTGGTCCCCAGCCCTGGTCACAATAGCATCACTCTGCCCTGATTATAGAATCGTTTGTAGCAAAGTCATCACTCTACTCGTGGGAATGAGCATCACCCATAATAGGGGTAATCAATACGCTACATACTAAGTAAGGTAACAATACAATCAAAAAGGTCATAGAGATCAATATCACCACAAATACGGGATGAAACATGCATAAGAAGATCATATCGACTCATTTATTATTATCTGAACATAAGGTACTTGTACAATAATAATTAACTCATGATTCTATCCATATTAGGTTCATGTACCCCACTATTCTTAGTTGGTAGGATGGTAAATAAGTACAACTTTTAAGGTAGGACGCTCTTGGCCACTATTCTCACTAGTGGATCAATAATCAGGATCAATAATCAAAGTATAACCCCAGGACAAAATGCTCCTGGTCACTATTCTCACTGGTGGACTGGTAAATAAGGTACAACCGGCCCTGACCCACATGGTATTTCGTTGTAAGTAATTAGTATATTACCATAGGATATTATCATCCACTGGTTTGGTTTACTCAGGTTTGGGACCCTACTATTCTCACCGATGTGTCGGTAATAGGGTATAATTTCCAAGGCAAGATGCTCCTAACCACTATTCTCATCGATGTATTAGTAGGTACAATTGGACCTGACCCAAGTGATCTTCCACTTTAAGTGATTAGTGTATTATTCATGTTTTATTTATTTCAATTTTATCATGCAAAAATGTACACCTACCCCATGCATGGCACCTTCCCTGCTACTACTCCGAGACAACCCAATTTCTCTTAAAACCCTAATTTCACAACTCTAGCACATCCTCATCTCTATTGTCCCTTTTGAGTCCCCAATCTATCAAATAAACCCTCAAATGCCATTAGAAACCCCTAGTTAAGGGTCATGGCCCATTACCCCCATTTTCCACATGTGATAATAACTAGCCTCTTAGGTTACTCATAAAAACCCTAATTTCTGTTGGTTGCCTTAGCCCCTCCTCTATTGCTTATCTAGCCCTCAGTTTCCATACCCATGTATATAATGCTATAGTTAACCACAAACTCAAATATTGTAGCCTAATTCCCCCATTTTGCACATGTGATAATACCCTTCTTATTCAAGCCTCTTTTGAAACCATAATTCCTTATTTTGGTCGTAACTACTTCCCTATATCCTACATTGCTATTAAATTTGGTACACATTACCAAAATGTCATGGTTAATATTATGCTCCAAGGTTATAGTCCAACTCTCCCATTTTATACATGCAAAAGTAGCCTACTCTTAGGGTCTCGTGCCTTGGTCTCTGAAAATCCTAATTCTACCTTTTGGTCATATCTCCTCCCCTAGTGCTCAAGGACTTCCCAAATCTACACGACTACCAAAAACGTCATCTTTAACCCCATATCCACTTCCTAGTACTAATCCTCTACTATACTTACATATGATCATAACTCCCCATTAGGTTTTATTCACCCCATTCATGGTTTTTCACCCCCATACTGTATTGACCATAAACTTTCTTATTTTTACCACACTTATTTTGTATAGTATCTCCAAACTATTTTAGGCTGATTTACACCCTAAGGGACCTTACATGTCACTTCTCACAATATTGATTAAAATGGCCCTAGGTCTCAAAAATCCTACCTAAGTCACAAGGAATTTGACACAAGGACTCTCCAAAATTTCCACACATACAATATCATAAAATATATATCAACACTTGAAATCGATACAATCATAATCACATAACTTCTTACCTTTAGCTATTGCTAAACTGAGCTACACATACAACATTAGAGTCATTTATCATTTTATGCACGCCATTATATAACACATAATAAAGATATATATTAACAAAAAAAATACTCTAGCTATGACTGTATACTTATCGGAGTGGCTTTCGTCTCTAAGCACACATGACCTATGCCTTCTCTTTTGCTATCACTAGAATAATAACTAGAAATGAGAATATACACAATTTAGATTATTTTTTTCTTGTTTTTTAAAGAACAAAATGGAACCTAACCTAAGGAAAGCTTAAGAAGGAGAAAGGAAATGGAGGTTGCCAAAATAAGGAAGAAAAAATGGTGCAGGAGGCGCATAGTAGAGAAAATTGATTTTGGTGGAAATGGATGAGGGTTGGCAGCTCAGAATCGACGAGGTGGTGAAGGCACTAGGAATGGATGGAGTTGGTAGTGGTTAGTGGTGGTGGAGCTGGTGACCGGTGGTGGTGCATGGTGACACACAGTCGAGAGGGAGAAAAAAGAAGGGAGGAGAGAAATGGTAAAAAGGAGGGCTACTAGGGTGGTTGCATAGGCTGGGGCACTTATGCAGGGTGCCTCTAGTGTGGTGGTGGCAAGAAGGGAGGAGAACTGTTGGCAGCAATGGCGGAAAAAAATGCAGTATGTGATGGTTGTAGGCGCTCGAGAAGAGAAAAAAAGGAAGAAGGAGGAAGAGGGGTGGCTCTACAGGCAAGGGTAGGGTATAGGTAAGGAGGAGAGGTGGTTGTGCGTCAATGGTAGTGGTGCGATGCTAGAGCTGGAAGGGGTAGGGAAGGAGAGAAAAATAGGGGAGGTGCGGCAGGTGGGAGATGAGAGGAAGAGAGTTCGAGGGGGTATTTATAGGCGAGGGTGAGGTTGAGGGAGAGCGAAAGATGATATGAAGGCCTTCAGTCTCAGCATGCATGGTTGCAGGGGGAGAGGGTAGTTACAGGTGATAGGGGCAGGGTGGAGATGGAAGGTAGAGGAGTAGGGGTGTAGGGCACATGCAGCGTGCATGGCCTTGCATGGCCAAGAGAGGAAAGGTGGGAAAGACGGGCAACGTGAAGGGGCGTAGGTGTAGGCACAGAAATGGAAGGGAGAAGGCAACACAAGGAAGGGAACAGGAAAGAGGAAGAAGAAAGGGAGAGAAGGGGAAAGAAGGAAAAGAGAAAAGGAAAAAAAGAAGGGAGATGGGTCTGGCTGCCTAGGGGAGAAGAAAAGAAAGAAAAAAAAAAAGAGGCTTAGGCCACTCGAGGGGAAGAAGAAAGGAAGAAAGAAAAAAAGAAGAAGACCTAGGTGAAGGGAGGGCACATACTAGGAATAAGGAGTAGAAAAAGATAAAAAAAAAAATAAAGGAGAGAAAAAGAAAGGAAGAAAAAGGAAAAGAAGGAAAAATGAAGGGATAAGAAAAAAGAAAGAGGGAAAAAGATAAATTTTGGATGTGGGATTTAGGTTAGGTTTTTTAGAGTAAATTTTTTTATTAGTAATAATAAATAAATAAAATTAATATAAATTACCTATAATTAATATAGGATTATTAAATAAAATAAAATTTAAAATTTAGGTTAAATTAATTCATTGATAAATAAATTTTAAGATTTTAAAATTGTGAGTCATTACACTGCTATTCTTAAACCTGTGGAACGATATAAAGAACCTCCTAAGCAAAACACTGTTGGCCACTATTATTAAACTGGTGGAATAGCCTCTAGACCTTGATCCTGACTTACATAAATTTTTACTTTAAGTGATTAATGTCTTATTCACTATTATTTGTCTCAAGGCCATCATTTTAACATAGATATAGATATTCAAGGTACATAATACGACTCAAAATAATTATCCAAAACATATAAATCTCAACCACATGAAGATCGGAACATTCCCTAAGGAAAAATGTCACAATTTTCCTAAAAAATTGTAATTTCACAATATAGGCATAACTTCTTCTATATTGATTATTTATCCACCAATTTTAGCACATCTTCCTTAATCATCATCATCATCATCATCATCAATATATCCATAAATCAAGGTCTAAATCTAACATCTTATACATACGACAATAATCATATCTCTAGAGTTATTATTCACAACCCCTCCGAAACCCTGATTTCACAAGTTAGGTATAAATTTTTCCATAAAACTTATATAATAACCAAATTTAATATAAAATCCTAAATTTTAAATATTAACAATATATCTGAAAATCATAGCCTTATTCCAACATATTACACATGCAATAATAACATCGCCTCTAAGGTTACTCTTCTCAATTTAGACCATGGTCCCATTTTATTTGGACTTATGTCATTCATAATTAATCCAAACATTTCACATGATATTATTAGCACCTTTCAAACTATTTAACATATTAAAATACCAAAATTTCTATATTAAACCTATAATAACCAAAATACCCTTAAGGATAACAAAACACCTTTATCTCACAAAAACCTTATATGTCTAATATCATTATTTTCCAATCCTCAATTTAGTTTATCACCATAAACCTTAAATATACTCATTTCCACTTATCATACTTATTCAATCCCACATTCAGTACTATATGGCATACTAAGTTGCTAAGGCTTTACAACATAAGAATTATCGCACAATACTGTATAAGCGCATGCTTTCTCATCTTACTCACTTTCCATCATATGATACCACATTATCACATTCTAACTTTAAAAAAATAATTATAACAACATGATAATACACACAATCATACATACTATTTAGCAGAAAAACTCTAACTACGACTTATTTCCTTACTGACAGGACACGGTCTCTAAGCATGTATAAACCTATTCTGCCTCCTCTGAGACATCTGAAAAATCACCTAAGAAACATGGATAAAAAACGATTATAAGTTTGAGATATAAACGAGGAAAGGATAAGGTAAATGAGAGTAAAAAATGGAGCAAAAACTAAATCACAAGGCTTGAAGTTACAATGATTGAAACTTGTGCAACTAGGGAGAAGGCGACTAATGCCGAAGCGAAAGGGGGACCAATGACACTATCTTTCATTATTGAGGGGATGACAACGGTGATGGGGATCTTTGATAAAGGGGGAGGAAAAGAAGTGGAGGGCTAAGCTAGGGTTCAGAAATGGTGATGAGGGCCAAAGCTTGGAGGATAGCAACGATGATGGAATCCATAGCTAAGGAAGGAGGAATGGAGATGGAAGCCAGTTCTAAGGAGGGAGGAATGGCAAGGAGGGCCAAAAGTAAGGGCACAAAACAATGGAGGGTGGCGTTGTTGGGTTGGCACAGTGCTTGTGGTAACAATAATAAGGAGGAAGGAAAGAAAGGAAGAAGATTATTGGTTGTTGTTGCTCGTCAACAGAAATGGAGGAAGGGATGGAGTTAATTGAGCATTAAATGAGGCAGAGTTTGGGGTATATATATGTACATTTTCTCGCATGGTGAGGATCGATAGGGAAAAATAAGTAGGGGGTGAGGTGCACACACAATTGAGCAAAGGATTTGGGGCAAAATTTTCAACAGAATACATCCCTTAAGATGTTGGAGTTGATGGTTGTGATTATGAGGGCAGGACCGTTAGGTTTAGGGATGGAAGCATGATAACAGAAAAATGGTTAGGAGAAAGAGTGAAACATATAGGAAGAAGAGGAAGAAGAAAAGGAATCCGAGAAGGAGGAAAAATAAAAAGGAAAAGAAAAGGAAAAAGAGAAAATAAGTTTAGGGTTAAGATTAAAATTAGGTTAAAATAATTCAGATTAGGCAATATGGGTAAAATTAATTATCAACTATCCGGGATTAGGTTTAGGTTAAAAATATTAATGACCTAGAATAAAGATTAGGGTTAAGTTAAGATTTAGGACTAAGGAATTAGGATAAGGTAGACATATTAATTTTATGATATTAGAATTAGGTTAAGATATTAATTATTTGGGATTAAGATTAGATACAATTCATGGTATTAAATATAAACAGTGTCATTAATAGGAGTAGGAATAATGCTTAGAATAAGCAATCCATTAGCTAGGTACCCTTTTCCCATAAAGTCCCTAATTTTGGTCAACATGACCTTATCAGCCTCAAAAACTAGTTTCAATCTATCTCTAGTAAGCAAGCTACTTGAAACTAAGTTTATATACATGGAGGGGACAAACAAAAACATCACTCAAAATTAATTTTTGTCTAGAAATGAGTTTCAAAAGGACATTTCCTTTACCCATAATGCCTATTGTTTCTAAGTTGGCCAAGCAAGCACTCTTTCCATCATCATCATCATCATCAACTTGATGCAATGGTTATATGTTGGTGTGCAGGTGTTTAGAAATGCCCGTATCCAAGATCTAGTAAGCTTGGTTATCTACCAAGTTTAGTTTCACCACTATAACAACAATAACCTCCTTAGTTTTAGCAACATTTATATGTGAAGTGGTAGGTGATACAACTTTCTAATTCTAATTCTACATGTCCTACCTCTTGTAATATTGATACGCCTTGCAACTAGCTTTTTCATATGCATAGTAGGTTACTTTCTTCTTTTGAAAATTTTCACCTTTATTAAAATTACAATGATTATTTTTCTAACATTTCTTCAGTGGCTTCTTCCCCTTTTCTCTTGGGATTGTCCTTATCAATATCATACTTATCACATTTGCAATAACAAACCTAAAAGCATATGAGATACCTTTTTTTCAAACGATTTGCTTCCTTTTTTCTCATATGAATGATAAGCTTTGGTATTGTTAGGTCCCTCTTTTTATGCTTCAGATGGTTCCTATAATCACTCTAGTAGGGAGGGAATTTCTCCAATATAACATTAGTTTGAAATCTCTCACACATTTTCATTCCTTCTCCCAAAACATCAAAAACTAAATTCTCAAACTCATGGACATACTCCATGATCAACTCTTCATCCACTATCTGAAAGCTTAACAAGTTTTCCATAACATATTTCATTTTCCTAGCCTCATCTAAACCAAAACAACTCTTTAAAGTGTTCCATTTCTCCTTTAAAGAGGAAGAGGTGAAGAATAAATCATGTTGCTCATGTGAGACAACAAATAACCTTGAACCGTCTTATTATATCTTCCATATTTCTCCTTTGTAACTTCATCTCCCTTCTTAGCTAGAGGAGGTGTTGGATTAGTGAATGGAGTTACAAGAGCTGCATCATCACCCTTTTCCACCGGTGGATCCTAGTGCAATATATAGTTTACCTTCAAGGCTTTGAGACCACTTATGATAATTAGTATCATCAAGTGGCTAGATGTTGGACATATCCAAAATCATTGGTGGAATTGCAGCAACCATATTGAACCGACACAACAAATTTTGGCAACAGGAGAACATAAAGCACAATAATGAACAAAACCAAGTAGCAGATATGCACAATACTGCCAAAATCAAAAGAAATTTGAACATAGTAGTTGCACAACGTTATTATTTTCCCCTTTCAACTGAATAAAATACTAAGCCAACACCACCAATACCAAATAACAGAACACAAGTATGAATGTATAATGATAAACTTTGCTTTAGAATGTTGGAAAAGATAAATAGTGTATGCAACAATAAGAATTTAAACAAACAACAAGAACATAATAAGTATCAACCCTTTGTTTTACCATGAATAGATTCATTGTCCTAAAGAGAATTGTCGCCTTGCCACGATACTAATTAGATACGTCAAGTCATTTCCAATTTTAACACAACAAATCTATGATCGTGTACACTTAAGATTAAAGATTTGGTTATTGAAAATCGATGCCAATGATTTTTATATAAAATATAGAGATTTGTTGAGGAGAAAAGAAAAAGAGAACATAGAAGTAGAGGTATTTTTTTTATGTGTATGAACCAAAACCAAAACTCTCTTTAAATGAGGAAAATTGTTGAGTAAAAGTCAAACATCAATTGAATTCACTTAAATGCTCTGAAGACCAAATTTCATAGTAGTTGAACTTTTGAAAATGTTAAAAACTAATTGAATTTACTCTAATATCCTAAATACTAACTTCTATAATGATTGATGGTTTGAAAATATTAATTAAATTCACATATGTAGAACTTAGAACAATAATTTCAACTAAAAGCTCTATCATTTATCGTTGCCACCAATAGATAATAGTAATATCTTACTAGTCGCTTTTTCATTTTTCTGAACTTTTTTGCATTTGAACTGAACAAGTTGGTTTTCGAACTCCAACTCTTTCCTTTTTATTGAGTATTTACGTTTCCCTTTTATTTTATCGTTATCATTATAGAGAATATGGCAGTATCATTTACTATCATGTCTTAAAATATTATTTTTGCTGGATGGATGATAAAGTGACAAAATAAGTCACAAGATTAATTTTGTGACTTTTGTCTAAATTTTCATTCAAGCTTTATTAGTGCCATTTAACTATGCTTGACATAAATTTCAACTTCGGTGACAATGATCATGTGATTGAACGGTCAAACGTAGTATATTCATTGTTAAAGTTCCATTCTTCTTCTTTTGTGATAGTTAAGGAACTGAAACTTTGTGTTTTCTATAATTGTTTTTGTTGGTACTGCTCATAATTATGACGCTATTAATTATTGATGTACTGCTAAGTTCTCGAAACTTATAATTATAGATTGCCGAGAAAGATAAAAGACGAGACAAAAAATTTAGTGTATCTATTCCTTTCATCTAACCTTATTTGTAATAGTTTGGCTTTTATGGTAAAAAGTAATTAAATTTAACCATCAATTTCTTAAAGAAATTTTTTATTTATAATAAAAAAAAATTGGTTATCGTATATGCTTCATAGAATTTTTTATTAAATATTTTTTTATTCTTTTTAATAAAATATAATGATAGAAATTAATAATTAAAAATTATTATCTTTAACTCTAAAATTAGAAACATGACAAATGCAGTAGGATATAAGAAGTATATTGCAGACTACGATTAATATTTTTATAATTTGCATGTTTATACTTTAACAATGTCTTTTGCAGCAAATTAGTAGAAACCAAAATAATTATGAACATATAGAAGATCACTATAATTTTACCATACATTCTGTTGTATGATGTATCTATGTGCAACTTGTTTATGTCAACATGACATCAATAACTTTTTTATAAAAAAAAAATTTATAATATCTTTTACTAACATTATTAGGAAGATAACTTACTCGATCCGTATTAAAAAAAAAAAAGCATTTTCTATCACTAAATTTTTGTATAAAAAAAAGGTTATTTTATAAAAGTCAAAACCTATTTTTTTTTATCCTTACTTTTTTTCTCATTATCTATGCATTAAATACTTTATTATTTTTTAATAAATGGTGTAAGTGTAATTTTAAGGCTACTTTTATTAGTTCATAAAAAAATGTGTAGATTGATAGAATATTTTTTTTTTCATACGGAGGGAGTATATCATAATATTCTAGATTTCTCTCTATAAATGGATACATATATTAATATATTATCAATAAAAAAATTTATGATAAAATATTAGTATAAAACATAAAATAATTTTGAGTTAAGATTACGGTGGTGAAAGATTTATTCCCTACCACTTAATCAAAATGCTTTCTTCCCATTTTCCACACCCATTAGAATTCACCATTTCACAAATTAATAACATCAACACTTCCATTATTTGAGATGACATATTTATGTATAATCTAAGAACCAAGGGCACCTCCAACAAGAATAATTGCAACTAGGAAAAAAAAATAGAAACTTGCAACCATATTCAACATGATACTTGGTTCATCAAAAAGTGAAAACTCATCAAGTAGAAATATAATTGATTAATAGAATCAACATGATTACGAAAGGAATGCAGAATGTCAAAAATTTTAAAAACCAGTGGCAAAAGATATGTTGAACATTGGTAAAAAATTAAACTAAACAGTGGTAATAGATATCGAAAGTGATGATGAAATATTGAATTTTGTAAAAGAAATGTTAATATTAAGTAGTTTAGGTGAAAGATAGGTAACATTTTTATGAAATATATGTGTAGTTATTATGGTGAAAAATATGCACAAAATTAGTGAAATATTATTAGATGAATGCTAAAAATTTTCCGAATATGGTTGTGAAAAATAGCTAAACATTGATAGTATTTCATATACACGGTGATGAAAGATATTGAAAGTCATGATTAAAGATCGAAATCTATAAAAGATAAGTAGATTTTTGGTGTAAAATATATTGATGGTGGTAGAATTTAAGTTATTATGATGAAAGATAAGTAGAACTTTGATGAATTATATGCATACTTACGATAAAAAATACGTATAGAACTAGTAAAATATAATTTACATATATTTCACATTTATTATATGTATCTTTCACTGCCTCAATTCTATTAAATTTTTTACCACAATCATACATATATTTCATTATACATCTAAATATTTTTCACCATTATTAAATATGTTATTCAATAATATATATATATATATATATATCCATATTGGTGCTTATTTATAGAGAAAAATATTTAAAATATTATGGTGTATATATATATATATATATATATATATATATTTCAATAATTGTAGTTAAATATATTTTTATTAAAAATAAAAAAAATATTTATATCATAATAACTTCAGCAAAGTTTTGTGTAACATTTCACACGATATAGGTATCATATTTTTCAATGTTTAAAAAATCTCAAGTTTTTTCTTCTAATAGTAAACTATTTTTTTAAATTAGTTCCATTAATTAATGTAATCAAGTGGTGAAATGTGCAATCGATAATCCTGTAATATTATTTCTTAAACTTTGTTTCGTAATATGTTTGGCCGTGTTTAAAGACAAACAGTAGCTTTTAAAATAGTTTTTATTTAATTAAAAATAATTTAATTTTTTAAAATATTGTTTGACAAATAATTTTTTTACTAATTATAAGTTAATTTTTTTTAAAAATTATTTTAAATAACTTATAATTTATAACATCTCAGCTAATTATATCAAATATAATATTAGCCTCTTCACCAGTATTCTCATCGGACACTGAATTGTTAGGCCCGTAAATAAACCTATGTCCAAATTCTATTTGATATTTTTTTTGTCAGTTTACTAACTGCTAGTACTACTTTTGCTTAATTATAAATATAAATAAACTTCCATTCTGATGCATGAATAGAAAATAATTTATTTATTTGTGCTTTTGCCCTAAACCATGGGGGCTTGAGCACCGGAATAAAGGTTGCAAACGATATGGGTATTATATTAATTTTAAGAACCTTAGTGACTAAGGGAAACAGTAATGATTGGGAGTCTTTGGTCTCTCGTGGGTTTGGAATGTGGTCAGAGAGGCCTGCTCATGTCTTTCGACGCTGCTCTACTTTACAAGGCCGAGTATAAAATTAAGACTGTTGCATGGGGATGGGTCCGATGGGATCACATATACAAATATATATATACCTCTTGTATTATATTACTACTATACCCCTTGTATTATATTACTACTAGATTTAGATTTCGTTTGTGTAAAGATATTTCAGAAGAAAATTTATAAAATTTTCTAACCTAAATATTTTGTATGGATACCTTAAAATAAAATTTAAATACTTTACAGATATTTTTATTAAAATTCTACCGAATAAATGTTGACAATGAGTTTATAATCTATTTTGTATAATCTAAAGAGTATCTATGTATTATTATTATTTGTATTTTTATTATTATATTCTATTCAAATTCTCTATATAAAAAATTCAAACGAAAAAAATTCAAAAATTTTCTATTCTAACAACATATTTAAAATTGTAGAACTTGAAAAGTAAGTCACTCTTAATTTCTCTTCATATTTAAAATTTCATCATTTATGAGGTTCTCCATTCAAATAGGGTATTATTATTTCATATTGATCAGGTTAATGATGAGGTTGTAATCTACTACTATCTCCGATTTATATTAATTGTCATTTTAGCACTTATAACTTTAACAAAAACAAGTGTTATTTTATAATTCAATTTAAAATATTGAATATTTTGACTAATTAAATTCTACCATCATTAAATATTTTTCTCTAAGTTTTATATTTCCCAAAACATATTATAAAATATTTAAGAGAAAATACATGATAAACCCTTTATATTTAAATAAAAATTATCATATATCCTTAGTCATTTTGATATTGTACCAAACACCCTTTAATTTAATTTTTATGGATACCGTGTCATTCTGTTAAGAGCTCTATTTGATCCACCTAATTAGTAGTTAAGTCCATCAAATCCATAAGAGTTAAATGATATTTTTATTTCAATTTGGCTCGTTTAATGTAAATGAACCAAATCAACTCGTTTATCATGATTTGATTAGTAGTTAGATTTGTTTGTTTAAATATTCAAGTTATTTGAAAGTTAAACAACTCAAATTAATTCGTTTAACTATTTAATTTTTTATTAAATAAATTCTATACAAATGAGTCGAGCTTATAAATGATCCAACGAAAGAGTTAAGTGTAGACCAAATTTGAGAAAATTCATGAACGAGTTTAACTCCTTTAATATACGAGTCTAAAAATAAGGTTCGAGTTTGATTCGTTTATCCAAACAAACAAGTACCCTATAGGATGCATATAGATGTATGATATAACTTACCGACTCAATTCTAACTCATTTTTTCAACCTAATTTAATCTCATAAATTAACATATTGGTTTCATATCTTTCTATTATTGTTGTTGTCATCATCGTAATCTATTTTTATTCTTATTTGTTATATTAATTGGTACGACCAACTTTAAGAATGGACAAGTGGGTATGTATATAAAAGTTGTTAGGCTTGAATCTATGATTTTTTTTTTCAAAGGGTATTATGATATATTTTTTTGAATTTCACATAAAAAACACATTGATACTTCAATAAAATAAGTCCAAATGTCACAAAATTTAAATACCCCTTCCCTATTTACAATAAAAAAGCCTATAATATTTAAACACGTATATTAATAATTATCAAAAGTTAAAATGATATTTAATGTTTGAATTAACTAAAATATCTACCTCTGAACTTGAATTATTTTAGTTTTATGAGATATTAGTGAGATACAGAGAAATTGAGGAAGAAAATATAAAGGTGCTTTGAAAATACAACCTTACATTTAAAATACATGAATTTCATTGTAATTATTTTTTAAATGATCAGAAATAATAGGATTAATATTTATCCTAAAAGAATCCTTTTATTTAAAATATTAAGCCATTTGAAATAACAAGGACTATTCAAAGTGAAAATATTTCGGCGAAAGGGAGGAGGGAATTTTTCTTTACCAGTACAAAATAAACTATTCACTGCTTACCTTTCACTAGGTTCTTTGGGATAACAATTTTTTATTGTTTCGTGTCTCGCGGTCGTGGAGCGGGTTGACGGTGGAGACGGCAAAGCAACGTCAAAATAGGGAAGAGGACGAGGAAGTCGGATATCGACGACGGCCTCCGTCAGTCATTGAGACTTGAGTTGAGAGTGAGACGTATATGAAGTTCGTTAGGGTTGTTCATTTTTTTATTTATTAAGTTTGGTTATATGACGATATAGGTGATATATGCGGTCCAAACTATAGAGTGACTTAATATTTAATATAGTTAGTACTATAAATAGTGATAATTTTTGTTTTGGCGATAAGTTTATATAACAAGAACTTAATGTATGCACATATCTATAAATTAAATAACATACTAGCGGCGCAATTAAAATTTTAAATTTATGATGTCTCTATATAATAATAATAATAATAATAACTTTATATATTTTATTAAACGTAATTAATATACTTTAAAATAAATTTAATGCATGAATTAAACAAATAATTTTATATAGACATTTTACAAAAATATCATTCATATAATTTTAGTACATATATTCACGAACTAAAAATTTAAGAAGTATGTAAAGCAAACTAATTGAATAAAAGAGTACAAAAACTTTATAGTTTATTTGATTTGTATAGTATTTAAAGATTTATATTAGGAAGTCTTGAGATCAAAATTTAAATATTTTTATTTTTAAGTATGTGTGTGTGTGTAATTTGATAAAAAAAAAATACCACACTAGACTTATTCTGTGTTTTCCCACAGTCAAAAAAATATAGTATTAACTGTATCTATAAATACATATTTAATGCCATATATATATATTTCAAAATTTGACAAAAAAAAAATACACTACATTACACTTGATTCCGTAACCTTCTAAAAAACAATGAATGACACCCCCCTCTCCCTCTCTAAGGAAATCTAGTATTAATTCATGGTGTCCCCGAATACCGTAAAAACCACCTACCTCAGCTACTGTATATAATGTTATTTCTCTCCATGCGTGTGTGCGTGTGTGCGTGTGTGTATATATATATATATATATGTTATCAGTTTTTAATATCTCCGTTTTCTGATATTTTAATAATTTACGGTTTTCACTTGCTCATGTCATGTCTCCATTTTCGTGCTCGCCTTTGTTATTACTGCCAATCAACCAGAGTCTATAAAACGATGGAACCATATAACTGAGCCTGGTAGAAATTTGTCATTACTCCCAGACGAGAATCTTCTCGCTTTCCTTTCTGTCTGGTTGTTTTTGCGCCTAACCAGGCTTCCAGATATCAGAAAACATCAAACACAAAGTGACCAACACACAACAAATCACGTTAATCTCCGGAACTCACTCTCTCATACAGTGTTATTATACAATATTGTATTAGTAGTAATAGTAATAGTAATACTGATTACTGATCGTCCGTCCTTGCTCTCTCTCTCTCTCTCTCTCTCTCCTTCCTGCAAAAATCCCCAATATTCCGCTCCTCGCTCTCCATCTTCTCCGTATACACTTTCTTACAAAGTTCAAACCCCGTTTCATACTCCAGTCTCCAGTCCTGGCTACTCTTTCCTCTTTTACTTTCCGCACTTGCTGCCCTCCGGAATTCGAATTTCTTCGCTAACGGATCACCTCCGAATTTCACGTCCCGGTAACCAGAAGAAGCAAAATCAAACTGCATCGCTATCCTCATGAAAATTCCTTTTATCATACCCAACGTTCATCTCCTCCATCAATTGTAAAACCCTCCGTATCCACAGCCAAAAAAGGGAGGGAGGGAGGGAGGGAGAGATAGAAGCAACAAGACGAAATTGATAGCAGAACACCAAAAATGGGCAATCGGAGACACAAGTGGAGAATCTCAATTTACAGATCCTCTGCAAACAATCACGGTAAAACCGAAACCAGAAAACCTCCTAATGAATTCCTCTGTTCAATTTCTGGATCTTTAATGGCTGACCCAGTCATAGTTGCCTCCGGACAAACGTTCGAGCGCAACTGCGTCTTAGCTTGTAAAACCCTAAGCTTCACCCCTACTCTCCCTGACGGCTGCAGACCCGATTTCTCCGCCGTGATCCCAAATTTGGCCCTCAAGTCCACCATTCTCAACTGGGCATCAGCTAATCTCGACTCCCCGCCGCCAAAACCCTTCGAGCTCAGCTCCGCTCTCAAGCTCGTGCGCGGATTGATGGCGAAAGCTGGGGCCGAAGATAGCGGCGAAGGCAACGTAAAGGAGTTGGAGGAAGGCGAGAAGGACGGGGTTGCGGGCTCGGAGGGCGGGAAGAACGGTGTTGCGGGCTCGGAGGACAGGAAGAATGGGGTTGTGGGCTCGGAAGAGTTGTTGATACGAAATGTAAAGGAAAGTCCGGATTTGAACATAGGGCACGCGGATTCCGCGTTAACTCGTCGCCGGAACCGTTTCGACTCGGACGAATCGTTTGGTAATTCGGGTAGGATGACGCCGTTGTTGCAGCTAGCGACGCGGCCGAGCTGCTATTCCTCGCCGTCGTCGAGCTCGGAGATCGAAGTTCACGCGTGCGAGGAGGAGGAAGAGTATGTAGGGAAGCTGAGGAGCCCGCACGTGCACGAGCAGGAAGAAGGCGCGGTAGCGTTGAGGAGGACCACTCGAACCGGCGTGGAGTCCCGCGTCGTGTTGTGTACGCCGCGTATGTTGTTAGCCCTCCGATCGTTGATCGTCTCCAAATATGCTAATATCCAGGTACTGCATTTTCTAAAAATCGAGTTTATTGAAAACCTATTTTAAGAAAGCTTCGCAATTCTAGGATGTTGAGGAAGCTTACATTATGATTTATTGTATATATTTTTTATATTATCACTGTGAGTTAGTTGTAGAACAGAACTAGTAGTTTGAATCTTGAAGCTTCTTAGTGCTGAATCTGATGTTCTTTATTACGTTAATGATGGATTTTACATCGTCGCTGATGTAGCTCGTGGCCCTAAAGTAAGAATAACCTTTTGTCTCTGTGTGATTTTTTTTTTTACCCTGAAATGTATAATAACAACAAATATAGTAGTAATAACTAAGGAGTTTCATGTATGGCATATTTCGAGCAACTAGTCAAAAGTAGCAAAAAAGTTTCCAAAACTATTACTGAATAAGTTCTATTTTTGAAGGCAGGGGAAGTGATTATTATAAATAACTACTTTTAATAAGGACTTCCATTTGTATATATAATTTCATGGGTAAATTGATTGTTGAGTAGATATATTGAATTACGCCTGATAATTTTTCTTTATACCCTCCGATATGTGTTTTTTAATGCAAAAAACTTTTAAACATCATTTAATAAAATATTTTTAATAATGACATTGATAATAATATATACACCTAAAACTCTAAAACACCGACAGATATTTTGGATTAGAGGCGGTACATTGTTACATATCCAGCAGACTATTAAGTTCTAAATTCCTGTTTATCTGTGGGACCCTGCTTTTGACTTGTTTTATCTTCAGGATGATGTTTTAATATGTGCAACTATATTGTAGGCGAGTAATTCGAACCCTTTTTTTTTTCGCCTTAGGAATGAATAGGATTCCATCTCCGCTTGGGATGCCGCCACTTTTTTGCTTTTGTTAAAGGAAAAATGGAATTTCTCCTTTGCATCATGAAGGTAAAGAAGATAAAAAAAAAAGGGGGTAAAAAGTAAAACTCAACGAGGAATACTGAAAATCAGGTATGGTGTAAAGCTTGGATCTTGAAGTATTATATTCACAGTTATCTCTTCGATAGGAAAAGGCTAACGAATTTAAAGCAGCGTTTTTATTTTACCCTTGTGGATGTGGTCACGAGTTCTTAATTACTAAGAGTATGGAGTCCATCATGTTGACCGATTTCAAATTGTTTAGAAAACTTGCATTCTCGGTCTGTCATTAAAAGACGCGTATATGGGGTGAGGGGGCAACTCCTTTGCTTCTTCTATGATTATCCAGAACAGGTGACCAAAAAAGGCACCGGAAAAGACTTGCTCATATCTGTAATTCCAAATCAGATCTGTAAAGGCTGCTCTTGAAACTTCTCAGCTGACACTGCACTTTCCACCTCGATGTTAATCCATACTCCCTGGCTACTTGATTAAACTATTCCCACATTTTCTTGGATGGGCTAAGATCATTCCATTTTTTCGCAGTCTTACGTTAGCGCCCTCCATGTGCTGCGCAATGTATGCGGGTGTCCCTACTTTTTTTGGGCTTCATTATTATTGTTTCTGGTCTGCGCATTCGTCACAAGGACTTGATTGCTGCCTTGTCGCTGACATCATTTGGTATGTTAGGTGAACGCAGTGGCAGCATTGGTCAATCTATCGCTAGAAAAGGTCAATAAAGTGAAGATTGTACGTGCAGGGATTGTTCCCCCATTAATCGATGTCCTGAAGGGTGGATTTCCAGAAGCACAGGAACACGCTTGTGGTGCACTCTTCAGCCTAGCCCTTGCCGATGAGAACAAAACTGCAATCGGTGTACTAGGCGCGTTACCACCCTTGCTTCACATGTTGAGGTCCAACAGTGAGCGTGCCCGCCATGATGCAGCTTTAGCACTCTACCATCTCTCTTTGATCCAGAGCAACAGGTCTAAGCTTGTCAAATTGGGGTCCGTTCAGGTGTTCCTAGGCATGGTTCGGTCTGGCAACATGACCGGTCGGATCCTCCTTATACTGTGTAATTTGGGTGCTTGTAGTGAAGGCAGGGCAGCGATGCTAGATGCTGGTGCAGTGGGGTGTTTCATTGGGATGCTTAAGAGCCGAGAATTCAACTCTGAATCGAATCGAGAGACTTGTGTGGCAGCGTTGTGTGCCCTCAGTCAAGGTGGGCTGAGGTTTAAGGGGTTGGCAAAGGCGGCAGGAGTGGTGGAGGTGTTGAGGAATGTGGTGGAGGAGAGTGGTAGTGAGCGGGAGAGAGAGAAGGCAAGAAGGGTGCTTGAAACGCTCAAGGCTAGGGAGGAAGAGGAGGAAGAAGATGTGGATTGGGAGAAGGTCCTAGAGTCTGGGTTTCCAAGTCGGACAATAAGTCGCCCTGGTGGTCCGTCGGGCACTAATTCCACTGAGTTCTGAGTTTGTAAACTTGAAAAAGCATTAGGATGGTTTCTGAATTCTGATCATGGGCTGTGTAAATTATTGGTTTTCTGATCTATATGTCGACTTTCCAGTTACTTGGACATTTTTTTTATTCTCTGGGTTTGATTTGCCGTTGCTGTTTTTTTTGGGGGGGGGGTGTGGGGAAGAAACCGTTGGCTGCTTCCTGTTTTGGTTGGAAGTAAAGTCTCTAACTGTAAATAAAGGGCTAATGGAAGTGTACAATGTTTTCTTGTCGGACTGTGGTCAGCAAGGTGAAATCTACTTTCAAATTATACACAGCAGCTCCTCTCCTTATGCGTGCCCACCATATGATTGGTAGACACATTAGCGGAAAAAAAAAATTTACACCTCAACAACTAATGAATGCGAACAAAAATTATGCCTTCTT
Source organism: Tamarix chinensis (assembly GCA_030549775.1). Taxonomy (NCBI): domain Eukaryota; kingdom Viridiplantae; phylum Streptophyta; class Magnoliopsida; order Caryophyllales; family Tamaricaceae; genus Tamarix; species Tamarix chinensis. Next base: position 112,296,800 of record CM060172.1, read on the forward strand.
CCTCTCGTCATATTTTTATTGTTTAAGTGTTGATTATTATATCCTACTCAACTAAATTCGATTTTTATTTAAGTATTTTTCTTGTGAATTTTATTCTTCAATTCAGAATTTTAACCTCCCTTGTTTATTCATATTGAAATTTCATCATCTTTGAGTTTTCTAAATAATTTTTTTTTGTTTGATATTTTGTAATTTTGTTGAAATTTCATTCTCAATTAAGTTTATTGTTCGATTTTGATTTTGGAATTTTGTATTGATATAATTTATTTGTATAGTGTGTGTTGATGTTTTTAGTATATCTACTTTTGAACTACACTAAATTGTAGTAAGATATATGAAAAATGTATGAACTTTGACGGTGAAAGATATGAATTGAACTAGTAAAACATATACGTATCTGTGGTAAAAGATATAAACTGAATTGATAAGCTTTAATTATATTACCGTTGAAAAATAGTAAGGAAATATAGAGAAATAAATAATAAATATCTTTATTAGATTGAATCATGTAATATTTTTTATTGTTAAAATTTATAAATATCTTTATTATTTACTTGTAAAAATAAAACGTATCTAATATTTATATTTTATTTATATGTACTAGTAATCTTATGATTGTCTCTAATATTTACAATGTTATAAATGATAATTATACATTATATAGTCATATTATGATCATCTTTATTTTATAAAATTATCTTTTTTAAGTAATTAAATAAATAATAAATATCTTTGTTAGAATGAATTATGCAATATTTTTTGTTGTTAAAATTTATAAATATCTTTAGTATTTACTTGTGAAAATAAAGCGCATTTAATATTCTTATTTTATTTATGTATACTAGTAATATTGTGATTGTCTCTAATATTTATAATGTAATAAATGATAATTATATATTGTATAGTCATATTATAATCGCCTTTATTTTATAAAATTATCTTTTTTTAAGTAATCAAATAAATGATAATAAATGATAAATATTTTTGTTAGATTGAATCATGAAATATTTTTATTGTTAAAATTTATAAATATTTTTATTATTTACTTGTGACAATAAAGCGCATCTAATATTCTTATTTTATTTATCTATAATATGATTGTCTCTAATATTTACAATGTAATAAATGATAATTATACACTGTATATTTATATTATGGTCACCTTTATTTTATAAAATTATCCTTTTTTAAGTAATCAAATAAATGTTAATAAATGATAAATATCTTTGCTAGATTGAGTTATGCAATATTTTTTATTGTTAAAATTTATAAATATCTTTATTATTTAATTGTGAAAATAAAGCACATATAATATTCTTATTTCATTTATCTGTACTAGTAATCTTAAGATTGTCTCTAATATTTATAATGTAATAAATGATAATTATATACTGCATAGTCATGTTATGATCACCTTTATTTTATAAAGTAATCAAATAAATGATAATAAATGATAAATATGTTTGTTAAATTGAATCATGCAATACTTTTTATTGTTAAAATTTATAAGTATCTTTATTATTTATTTGTGAAAATAAAGCGCATCTAATATTCTTATTTTATTTATCTATACTATGATTGTCTCTAATATTTACAATATAATAAATGATCATTATACATTGTATAATCATGTTATGATTATTTTTCTTTTATAAAATCATATTTTTTTAAGTAATCAAATAAATGATAATAAATAATAAATATATTTGTTAGATCGAATCATGCAACGCTTTTTATTTTTAAAATTTATAAATATCTTTATTATTTACTTATGAAAATAAAGCACATCTAATATTTTTATTTTATTTATATGTATTAGTAATCTTGTGATTGTCTCTAATATTTACAATGTAATAAATGATAATTATACATTGTATAGTCATATTATAATCGTCTTTATTTTATAAAATTGTCTTTTTTTTAAATAATCAAATATTTTAAGTAATTAAATAAATGATAATAAACGATAAATATCTTTGTTAGACTGTGTAACACCCCGAGTCGACACGACCACGCGGGGGTTGCCTTGAAGTGCTTTCGGATTGATCGGCTGGCCTCACAGATCAACACGAATCCTTTCAGTGCGCTTTGTCCTCACTCACGCACTTTCCGAGAAATTTTTAGAACTTCCCAGAAGGTCACCCATCCTAAAATTGCTCCACGGCCAGCACGCTTAACTGTGGAGTTCTTAGGACGGAATCACCAAAAGAATGGTATACCATGTTGATATAAGTAGCCAAATCAATCCTTATAACATTTCGCTCAAATTTGGAGTATTACAAATCATGCTATATATTTTTTTTGTTAAAATTTATAAATATCTTCATTATTTACTTGTGAAAGTAAAGCACGTCTAATATTATTATTTCATTTATCTATACTAGAAATCTTATGATTGTCTCTAATATTTATAATGTAACAAATGATAATTATACATTGTATAGTCATATTATGATTACTTTTATTTTATAAAATTATCATTTAAGTAATTAAATAAATGATAATAAATGCTAAATATCTTTGTTAGATTGAATCATACAACATTTTTTATTGTTAAAATTTATAAATATCTTTATTATTTACTTGTGAAATAAAGCATATCTAATATTCATATTTTATTTACGCGTACTAGTAATTTTATGATTGTCTCTAATATTTACAATGTAATAAATGATAATTATATATTGTATAGTCATATTGTGATCACCTTTATTTTATAAAATTATCTTTTTGTGCTAAGTAATCGAATAAATGATAATAAATGATAAATATCTTTGTAAGATTGAATCATTCAATATTTTTTATTGTTAAAATTTATAAATATCTTTATTATTTTCTTGTGAAAATAAAGCACATTTAATATTCTTATTTCATTTATATGTACTATTAATCTTACGATTATCTCTAATATTTGCAATATAATAAATGATAATTATACATTGTATAGTCATGTTATGATCACCTTTATTTTATAATTTTTTTAAGTAATCAAATATTTTAAGCAATCAAATAAATGATAAATATCTTTGTTAGATTGAATTATGCAATATTTTTTTATTTTTAAAATTTATAAATATCACCTTTACTTGTGAAAATAAATCGCATCTAATATTCTTATTTTATTTATATGTACTAGTAATATTATGATTGTTTCTAATATTTACAATGTAGTAAATGATAATTATACGTTGTATAATCATATTATGATTAACTTTATTTTATAAAATTATCTTTCTTTAAGTAATCGAATAAATGATAAATGTTTTTGTTAGATTAAATCATACAATATTTTTTATTGTTAAAATTTATAAATACCTTTATTATTTACTTGTGAAAATAAAGCGCATATAATATTATTATATACCTTTATTATTTACTTGTGAAAATAAAGCGCATATATTATTATTATTTTATTTATATGTACTCGTAATCTTATGATTGTTTCTAATATTTACAATATAATAAATGATAACTATCTAGACCCGAGTTTGACTCAACACATCAAAAGTCGACCCGATCTTACCCATCAAGTTAACCCGTAACTACTCAAACCTAACCCGTTAAATTTTATAAAATGACCCAACCCATCAAGTTAACCCAAAATAACTCAGACCCAACGGGACTAACCCATCAAATTGTATGAAATGATTCGAACGGGCCGAGCCCACTTAGTTATGTTAATCAGAAAATGACTCGAAACCAACACAATCCTACCAGTCAAGTTAACCTAAAATGACCCGAGCCCGAACCGACCCAACAAATTAACCCGAAATAATCCGAAACTGCAACGACCTAGCTCGAAACTAACCTGACCCAAATAAGGCAATGACTCAAAACGACCCGAATCCGATATAACCCAACACGACCCACAACCAACCTGTAAAAAATAAATGATCCACAATGATCGATCCAAAAACTATTTAACTTACTATGATCCGACCCTAATCCGACCCCATCCGACCTGCTTGCCGCCTGTAGTATCTATCCGCTTGCTGGCCCTTTGATTCTAATGCTCGAAGAATAGGCCTCTAATTGGACTAGTAGATAGTGTTCATGTAACTTCTGGGAAACTCCCGGACCTGGCAATTTTTTTGGGCTTAGCACTAGGAACGACATTAGGATGAGCTACCCTAGCTATAGGCGTCTCTTGTGTACAAGTATGCGAGTCAGAACTCAGAACTTAAAATTCTTCCATAGCTGACCCCCTTCTTACATTCCGCATGATTAGCTTCTTACATTCTCCCGGACCCCCTTCTATTCCTTGCTCGTAGGCTTCCTATATTTTTGCCTTTCTTAGGCCTAGCTCGTTATTATTTGCCATATATATATATATAGATTTAGGCTCTTGTACAAACCATTACTTAAAATACAAATGTAGAAACCTTTAATTACCATTAGATCTAGAAGATTGAAGAGTCAAGATTAAAATAAATTTAAGTTAGTTATTTACTAAATCTTGACCATTGATCAAATACTAATCTAATGGTTATGATTGGTTCCTACAAATGTATTTTAAAAATAGTATGTATGAGACCTTCACCCTATATATATATATATGGTTCACCTAGTTGCTTATTATTATTATTATTATTATTATTATTATTATTATTATTATTATTATTATTATTATTATTATTATTATCTATAGTTTCTAAGCATATGTATTAAAAGAGCTTTAAATTTTATAATAAATAAAATTAAAATTAACCAAAATAGTTTTATTAAAATTTAAACACAGTTATTATTCTCAAATATATTAATAAAAAATTATATTAAATAAATTTAATAATATAATATTATTTTTTTATCAGTTTTATTGGAATATGTATATTAAAAAATAAAATAAAAATTATATAATTTTTTTATTGTGAAACATAAAGAATACTAATTATAATAGTCAAAAGTTTTGACCTTGTTTGAACTTGAAGTATGACATTTAGGGGTGTTTATGGATTGGATATCCAATAAAAAACTTCGGATATTTAAAAGGTCGAATAATATTGGATGAAAAATTATTAGATCAAAAGATAATAAATTAATTCAATTTGAATCAATATGATCTAATAGATTGATTTGAATATTAAATTACATTATATTTAATAAATAATTTTAAATTTTTGATCATATTTAAATATTTAGTCAAAATAATTATTAAAAAGTATAAAATTTTATTACAATAATTACTCTCATTTTAAGTTATATACACACATACATAATTACATATAGCAAAATTTTATAAAAAAATAAATAATATTTAAATATATATATATATATATATATATATATATATATATATATAATTTAATTTTCTAATCAGATTAATTCGAACATCAAATCGAATCGGATATCTGATACTATGAACAGCGTTAATGGCATCTTAAGGGTTTATACTTCATTGCACCTCATTCATCTTATCTATTGTATTAAAGATCCCCACCAGCTTTTCCAGTAGCTTCCCCGTGGACATGCCTCAATCCAACAAATAGTAATATATAACTTGTCACGCACAGAAGTTAGATTTGCGTCTCCTCCACCAGAAGATGCGGTAAATTTCAAATATTTTCTTATTAGTAATATTCTCGGATCATTCCCCGGCTAATACATTGTATATCGGTGACACATCTCGAATAATTTGAGCTCAGTGCGCGACCCATTTGTTCGTCAGTATCCAAACTCACACAGAATGAGAAACCAAATTGTTACTCGCATCTTTATATATATAAAAGAAGCATGCAATGGAACGCAAGAGAGTAGACACGAATACAAAACACTATAAAGCCATCAAAATCTTAATTAAGAGAGGAAATTTGATCTTATGGTCTCTTGATGTTCGGAAGTCGACCCTTAATTAATCGCAAGACTATAATATCAACGGTTGATATAAACCAAAGACACTATATTATGATCTTTTTTCTTTTTTTCTTTTTAATTTTATTGATCTTAAAAAGACATTTAGTACATGTCACATGGTATCGTATATTCTAATAATAATGTCATAATATCTGTGTATACCCTCGCAAGCGATTCCCATGTCTATGTAACAATTTCTCCACTTAATTATAAATGCCCTCATCGTCAACCACTTGAATAATTAAAATTCTTAAAACTGGTCGATTGACCACAATACATACTTTATTAAGAGCATATCTCCATGCTGCAGCATAACGTGCTTTATTCTATTCATTCACTCTTATTTTACAAACTAATATTTCATACCATGGGACCAGAACATGTTTGGCTATATATATATATATATATAAAGAGAGAGAGAGAGAGAGACACACACACATAAAGTTGAAGGAATTGCATGAAAAGAGGCAAAGCGTGTCGCTTAACTTGAGCCTATAAATGGAAGGACTGAAGGTCAACCATGACGGCAATGCTTTGGCTAGCGTATTTTCACCACAAATGAAAGGCAAGTCCATTAGGCTATTTGGATGCGATGTCTATTTATCACAAACTGAAGGATCCTTGAAGGAATCCATCATGAATGTCGAGAGAGCTCGAGATTCTTCTGACTCTACCGCTACCGATCAGTCTCTTCACCGAGACGAAGAAGATAGGAAGGCAAGAAATGGCAAGTACTACAAGTGCCCGTTCTGCGACAGGCTGTATACGAGTTCACAAGCACTGGGAGGACACCAGAATGCTCACAGGAGTGAGAGATTATTTAAGAAGAAGCTGCAGCATGAGGCAAAGATGGAAAGCCTTTATCTTTATCTACGATCGTTGCAGTCTTCTTTTTTCGAGCACAAATCTGGAGGCGATGATGGTGGTGGTGGTATTGCTCCTGGAGGGGATTTTTCTCAACTTGGTCTCAACCATATGTATTACCATTACCAATACGACTCACTGTTAGTAGACTCTTCTGGTCTTGTTCCGTATTAAATGGATGATATGTATACACACACACACAACCCCAAGGAAAGGCGATAATTTCTCGCTGCGCTTCAGATGGCCACTTTTTTTTTTGGGGTAGATAATAGTTTTGTTAAACCAGATGAGCAATTAGGTACAAGCTATACTTAGGACTAAGTTTGTGTATCTAGCTGATCCAAACAACTTATGCTTAACCACTGCACTAAGCCTAATATGAATATCTTGGATCAATTTTCTAATGATGTTGTCGGGTGATCCACTTTGAATTAAAATACGGCACACTCCATATATTATAAAGTAATGAAGCTATATAACCGCCCTAACAACACCATGGATGCCTCTCATACGTCTTGTGTGCATACTCGGCCATCGAATGCAGTGTGTCCGATAGTGGGAATGGAACCCGACTCTTAGCCAATCCATAGTTAGTTTTTAGCAGAACTGGACGAAAGGACAATCAACCAAAAGGTGATTGAGATCTTCTAGTGCATTTCCACAGGTAAAGCATGTGTTGTTCTCAATGATACCCCAAGCGACGAGTTTGTATTTTGTATGAACCGTTTGGTGACATAAGAGTCGAACAATTACCTTATGTCGGGGACTTCCATCATGTTTGCCACACAAAAGAGGCCCAAGGCTGCCTCTCACCTCTCGGTTTAATTGCTTCATACATTCTTTGAATACTAAATTTTCTTCTAGTGACACAGGATTGAATATGGGCCATAGTGACAGTCCTTAAGCTCATTATCTTTCGATAAACCCAGGAGAAGTGAGGCTTGCAATGACCATCTTCAATCGGGGTTTGTTTGATGTACACTTCATGAACTCATTTGATCCATAAGTTCTAATTATGTTGCATAATATGCTATAAATGTTTGGCTATGGCAACACTATTCCACCAAAACAAATCACAAATCCCCAGGCCTCTTTAAATCTTTGGCAAGCATATAGTTTTTCAAGAGACAAATGCCTTGTTTTGCAGAAGTTAGCCCCGTCCAAAAATACCTTTTGCATATTGATTTGACCATGTGGATCACTTTCTTAGAGAGTAGCAAAATTTGAGTCTAGAAGTCGTGAATGGCAAGCAAAACATAGTTAACTAGCTGCAATCTACCTGCATAGATAAGGAATTTGGAGGTCCAATAGTTCACCTTATTGAGGAGCTTATCAAGCAAAGGTTTATAATGATATATGGATAAAGAAGCAGTATTTAGAGGGACTCCAGGATCCTGAAAGGAAAATCTCTCTCATTACACTTCATTTTATGAAGTAATTGCCGTTTCAACAAATCAGTAACACCACCAAAATATGAACAACTCTTGCTAGGATTAGCCAGATTACCACTTTATAGATACATGAGTATATTTTATTTTTTCATAGATCATGCTTCTTTAGATTAAGGTGAAACTATACACCTCATAATTCTATTATGCGTTGAAAGAGCATTACGAACTTGCATGAATTGATACTATTTTTGTGAACCAAGTTTGAGCGGAAGCAAAATTTGTAAATCTTAGGCCTATCAACACTTATTAGCCCCGTTAAAAAATAATACTATAATTTAGTTTGGTTTTCTATTTGATTTATTTGTAAAAGATATGGTGATTGTTTCTAAAAAGATATATATAAGATCCAAAAACCGCAATCTACATACATATTATTGTCAGAGAAGATTTATTTATCATATACTCACTTTTGATATTTTTATCGTAACATGTAACCACCCTTCTTCTTCTTCTTCTCCTTCTTCTTCTTCTTGTGTCATTTCATACTTGTACAATAAAATTATATTCTCTATGTTTTCAAATTGTTATGGATGTGATTTTATGTTGTTTACTATATTTCAGATGCTAGATTGATTGTAATTTTTCAAGATTACGTCATAGACTTGATTAGAACTCTTTTTTTCTTTTTAAAAAAAAAAAATTCAAATTTTATTAAGCAATACAATCAATACAACTTAATTCCCAGAACTTATCTAAACACTGCTTTACATAGAGACTACTCCTACTCATATGGGGAGCCGAGTACCTAGCTGAGACAATATATATAATTTTCTTAATGAGGTTCTTCCATCTACAATTGATTTTTGAAAAAATATTAGAATTCCTTGCAATCCAACATTCATATATGCACACTGCACATAGTGTACGGGCTAATTGAATCTTCCTTTTTGACACCCTTGTTCTTTAAGCTAGAGTTACCGTCATATCAGGCCATCTCTGGGTTATCCCTTTCAATCCAATAAAAGCATAGGCATTCTTTAAGAGATTCTTCATACCTGGACATGCAAACAGAAGATGGGGGAGGGATTCATTGGCATCACAAAAATAGCATGTTGGATCATCCACGTTTGAATACTTGCTAAGATTATCCTTAGTGGGGAGCCTTTTATGAGCAGCAATCCAAAGTAGGATCTTGTGTTTTGGGCTAGCATTATTCATCCAAATAGTTTTCCACCAATGCACTAGATTACCTCTATGCCTAAGATGGTCATAAACTGCACTAATTGTATATGTCTGAGAAGGAGTGATGGTGTGAAACACAGGTTGGAGAGTATATCTGATCTTAAACAACTTTCTAATAATCCAGGATGCAGTGGCTAGAAGATTAGCATTCCATATGGACTCTCCTTTTATATAGAAACTACGAATCCATTTAACGCATAAGTTTTTTGTCTCCTGAGCTATATGCCACAAATGTTTGCCCACTGCTGCTATGTTCCAGACTTGAAGATCTAGCATCTTCAGGACACCCTCCTGTTTTGGAAGACAAATTATGGACCAGGCAATCAATGCTCGTTTGGAGGGCCCAACTTTCCCCATCCATAGAAAGTTCCTGCATAAACTTATAATCTTAAGGATGAGTTTTTTGGGAAGGATAAGAATCTGGCTCCAATACATCTGTATACCATTGATGACTGATATAAGCAGCTACAATCTTCCTGCATAGGACAATATTCTTATGGACCAGTGTTGCACTCTGCTAGAGATTTTCCCAACCAAATCCATCATCTGATCATATCTTAATTGAGTAGAAGAAAGAGGGATCCCCAGGAATTTAAAAGGCATGGTGCCCTCAGGGAAAGAAAGGAATTCTGTTATTTGATGCTTCACCCTCTCTGGTACCCCTCCAAAATAAATGGAACTTTTCCCTAGACTAATGTGCAGGCCTGATGTACTACTGAACTGATGGAACTAATTCATTAGTAAGGCGACTCAATTTAAATCACCCCTACAAAATAGTAGCAAATCATCAGCAAAAGAGAGATTAATGATGTGTAACCTTTTGCACTTTGGGTGCCCTCGAAAGTCTTCCGTAGTCCATAGCTGTTGAAGCATTCTTGACAGATACTCAATGGCAATGACAAATAGATAAGATGAAAGTGGGTCTCCTTGCCTCAGCCCTCTTTGTGCTTGGAAGGGAGTAAGCATATCATCATTAATAGTGAGGGTATATTTGACATGGGTCACACATGACATAATTAGCTTTACCAAATGAGGAGGAAACATAAGACCCAAAAGGACTTTCTCCAAGAATTTCCAATTGATGGAGTCATAGGACTTCATAATATCAACCTTCATCATGCACCTAGGGGATGTATGCTCTCTTCCATAAAATCTTATGAGTTCATGACCCAGTAAAATGTTATCTCCTATAACCCATCCTTTAAAAAATGTAGATTGTGAAGTGCTAATTATATCAGAAAAAATAGGTTGAATTCTTGCTGCTAATACTTTGGATATAATCTTGTAAAGAACAAAGCAGCAAGCAATAGGCTTGAAATCTGTGACTTTGCTGGTATTGTCATGCTTAGGAATAAGTACCAAAACATTAGGGGTGATAAAAGATGGGATTGTGCCTAAGAAGAATATTTCATTGACGAACTTCCAAGTATCCTCCCCAATTATGTCCCATGAAGCTTTAAAAAAGCTTGTAGTGAACCCATATAACCTAGGAACCTTTGTGTTTCCAATGGAGAAGAAAGCATTTTTAACTTCAGTGAAGGTTATAGGCTTGAGGAGATCATGCTAATGATCAAGATTGAGAGTGGCCCCTTGCTGCAAAAGATTCATATCCAACTGTTGTGCATTGGGAACAATTGATTCGGTTCCTAAGAGGGATTTATAATAATCAGCAAAAGCTGCTTTAATTGCTTCAGGATCAATAGTCTAGCCTCCATGCATGTTTTGAACCTTTGAAATTATTCTTTTATTCTGCCTTGCTTTCATAGTAGCAAAAAAGAATTGGCTGTTAGAATCCCCCAATTGTAACCATTTGATGCCTGAATTTTGCTTGAGGAAACTTTTCTCACATTTAACATAATGTTCATACTCCTTCAAACAATCATTTTCCTCTATTTGTAAACTGCTACAAGTAGGATAATTTTTAACTCTTTCTTGGATAGCGGCAAGCTTCTGTCTCTATTTAGCTACTTTTTGCATGATGCCACCAAAAATTGCTTTGTTCAATTCTCTGCACTTGTGTTTTAAATGGTACATGGCATTTTCTATCTTGGTAAATACAAAGCAGTTATTAGAACTATGGCAGACTTAGTCACAATATGAAGAAAGTTCTCATCATATGTCCACATGTTAAAGAATTTAAATATACCCTTTGGATGAGGCTTGAGAGGATTCAGACACACCACTGCCGGGCTATAGTCTAAGAAAAGGGAAGATTGAAACTCCACTGTTGCATTAGTGTAGCTATCAAACCATTTGATATTTCCCATAACCCTGTCAAGCTTGCACATGAATTTTTTAGCTCCAATCTGTCTGTTAGACCAAGTGTAAGTGTGCCCTATATAATGCAGGTATTCAATCATTATATTCTGCAGACAAAATTTAAACTCCTCTACATCCCCAACATCAAGCCCTACACCTTGAAATTTTTCATTATCATTCAACACAACATTGAAGTCCCCTAAAACTAACCAGGGTACATCAGTGATGGTAGTGGATTCCAGTCATTACCATAGATCTCTCCTGTCACACCCCTGATTATGTGCATAAATGAAGGAAACAAAAATGATATTCCCTGTAGATAAATAGGTAGCCTTAATTTGGATACCTTGAGCATGAGTGATAATCATCTGCATCTACCAAATATCTTTGTCCCATAAACACCAGACTCTCCCATTATGATGATGATTATAGTTATCTACTACATGAAACTGACTTCCTAACTTCCTCCTAACAGAATCATCTTTGGAGGATTTTATTCTAGTTTATAGTAAACCAATTAAAGATACCCCATTAACTTTGATCCAATGCCTTAATTCCTTTTGTTTGAAAGGTTTATTAAGACCTTAGATATTCCATGCACAAATCATATTAATAATGATTCAGGTAAGGTGTCCTCAACACCTTGTTTGCCTTTCTCCTTTACCCATCCTGGATCAATGTCCAGTGAAACAAACATGTTGTTAAGAGGTAAATTTAATATTGTATCCTCTTTTGTTTGGTTACGCATTGAAGGGTGTTGTGAGGTTTGTCCCATCTTCTGTTGAGTTTGTCTAGGCCTCCACACAGGTTGCTTTAGGATATGGTCTCTTAGTCCCCATATTGGTTTTTATTATCTATTGAGGCTCCCTAGCTTGGTTCTGCTCATTACCTTGGTTATCAGCATTCACAATGCCCTTTGCAGGGTGATTTCTCTGAGGACAAGATCTTTGATTATGTCCAAAAGCATTACATCCACTGCAAAAGATGGTCTTCGTTCAAAAATTATGGATTGATTGATAATTCCTCCATCCAAATCTTCTATATCAACAGAATCAACATATTTTTTTATAACATCCACCTCCACAAGAGCTCAGGCATAGGAAATCCTTTCCCCTGAAGTTGTTATACCATCTAATACAATTGGTCTCCCAACTACACTTGTTATCCTACTGATGGAGTCTACATCCCAGTAATCAAGAGGTAGATTAGGTAGTTTAATCCATAATGGTATGAATTGAAATCGTTCTTTAATAAACTGAAATTGCCTGTGCCACTTCTTGAGAATGAAGGGTCGGTTCAGAAAGGTCCAATATGGGCATTGAAGAACCTATTCCTTTTCCTATTCAAATTTAAACTTGAAGACCACAAACCCTTCATCATGTAGCTAGACTTGAGGAGTTTGGATCAATGGCCAATTGGTTCGAATGAATGCCATAATCTATCCCATACCAGGACGGATCTCAATAACATACCCAACCACATACCCCTACCATTATTTACAATTCTCCTCAACCTTCTCTTTCAATATTGATACCTTCTGGTGATCACCAGAAAGAGTAGGAGGAAAATATGATAGATTGGTGGAGGCATTAATAGACCGATTGCCAATCGCCATATCTTTCCAAGATTTTTTCTCCGAACCATGTGGAAGGGTTTGTTTAGACAATTCAACAGGATAATGGATGTTTTCAGGAATATGAATTGCAGGATCCAGATTAGTTTGTCCCGACTTAGATCTTTCTAAATTCTTTCGATAGTCATTGGAATTTCGATCTGGCTGTTCCCCCAATTGATCATCCCCCTTCTCAAAGGGTTCTAAATCAAATTCGAATGAAAAATTATTTTGAACCTTCGAACTTGTCTCATTTGATTTCGTCAAACCACCAGACAAAGGTTCCTTAGATGATTCCTTGGCCAAATCCAATGATGCAGAGTCCCGGTTGTCGATTGAAGCATGAGAAGATTTCGATTGTGCCGACCCTTTCCCGGGAGTTTGCCTCATCCTGGCCAAATTGGCATTCTTCCTCGTCTTGTCCATGTCGAGGAGAGAGGGGAGAGCAAGCCCGGAAACCTAATTCTTGATTAGAGTTCATAAGAACCTAAACATTATATTTGTAAAATCCTTATGTCTTACGCAAATTATATTATGTGATAGGTCACACAATGTTACACCATACGATAAGTGACACATCAACAAAATTATAAATAAGATAAAAACTAACCTAAATGAACACTACCCAAAGAATGTATTCATCGTCCTCATGCATACTTTCTCTTATTCTCCTTGCGTCTCTTTCTTCTCTTCCATGCACTTTCACCTGTGATTTTTTATTCTTCAATCCTTCTGAATGATTTTTTTTTATCTTTGTTGCTCAATTAGACTAAAATTTCATTAGTTTCAATTTTCCTCAATTGAATTTCTTACTCAGTCTTCTTTAATCCTAATCAAATATGTTGATCGATTCTAAAAATTCTACAATTTTGTGTTGATGTAATATTTTTGTTAGTATTTGCTGATATTTTTGATATCTCTACTTTTGAATTGTATTAAACTTTGGCGAAATACATGAAAGATGTGTTGAACTTTTGGTTATAAATTGAACTGGTAAAATTTAATTTGATCAATGTTGAAAATTGTAAGAAATAATGGTGAAAGATGTGTTAAACTTTGATAAAATATGTGTGTGTGGTGAAAGATATGCACAAAAGTAATGAAATTTAATTAGATCAATATTTTAAAAAATATTGGGAAGATAATGGTGAAAGATATGTTGAACTTTGGTATAATTTCACATAAACAATGGTAAAATTTAAGGAAAATTATGGTAAGAGATCGGATGATGTGAAATAATGCTTATATATAAAGTTGTTATAAGGTGAAAAATATGTGAAATATATTTGAAAAGATCAGTTTTAATATAAGAAGGGTTAAATATTAGTAGTTTAATTGCCAAATATATATGAAACATTGGTGAAATTTTTCAACAAAAATATGGTGAGAGAGTGAATGGCATGAAATAGTGGTAAAAAAAATACTCACATTTATAGTGAAATATATGTTGATTTATACTGAAAGATTAGTAGAACCATGTTTAAAAATATTGAATTTTTATATGAGATTTTTAGTATTATGAAATCTCATCAAATGTCTGGATATGATGAAGAAACTTCACATATAAAAACAATTTTGTCATTTGTAAGCTAGGCTAAAATGAAAAAAAATAGCTTAATGAATGGTGAAAACTTTATTATATTTCATATTGAAAGATCAATTCAATGTTAGTGAAAAAAATGAACTATTGTAAACAATTTGTCTAAATATGATGAATCATTATCTATAGTCTCTTGAAAGTTCAATTTTATAAATGATAATTTTTTTTCTATATCCATGGAGAAATATTAGTTCAATAATGCTGAAAGGTTAATTAAATTATGGTGAAAGATTAAATTAACTATAGTGAAATATTAAGGGTGCGTTTAGTTTCAAAAAACAAGGTTACTTTTTGGAAAATGGTTTCCAGTTTTCCAAAACTTTAGAAAACATATTCATAACTTTTGTTTTCTATTTTTAGTATTGAAAAACTCAGTTTTCTAACTTTGTGAAACTTGATTTAGGATATGAAATATATCTAATTTGAATTAATTTGAGATTTAAAACATACTCAAATCTACTTAGAAGCATCATTTTTCAACCATTTTGGACAAAGGTGGAACACGATGACGTTAAGAGCTAGGCGGGAAAATGATGGTGGCAAATTCAACTATGACAAAGGAGGACCATGAGTGAGGAAGAAGGTGAAATGTTGTAAGATTTTCTCTTAAATTATCTGACAATGCACCATTCACATGGTGCAACACCATGCAGTGGGTTACATAGTGTAGGAATCATATTTCTTACCCCAAAGGGGGGGATAGGTATTAAATCTTAGGGTCAAACAAGCGACAATATGCTACAACAAAAATATTAAATTTAAAATTTTGAAAGTTTTGGGTTATTTCAAAACGAACATCTAATTTTGTGAGAGGATTTCTTTTTGTACGGACCTAAAAGCCATATATTATGGATGGGGTCCAAACCCCTGGTCAGTTACATAGAGACAAATCAAGATATCACTGGAACAACATGCTTGTATTTGAAAAATGATTTAATATAATATCTAAAGTTGTTCATGTGTTAAGGATTTCTTAGTTGAAGTTGAGGTCATAGATACACTTATGGGCTAATAGTCTCACTTCTAGGAGATGGTATAAATCACATGCTCAATAAGAAGTTCCTATCTTTTAGACTTTGGGAACCAAATTTTAACCAGGTACCTCAAATATATCAAAAGTGGTTCTTTGGACAAGAATTAACAAAATGTTCATTCAATGTTGCAATCAGTCAACTCTATTTGGTATTGATAGTCTCATTAGAAGTGTTCTCAAGTGAAAATCAATAATCCTCATGTTGCAAAAGTTAAGATTGGGAACAACTATTATGAATTTTAGTTTGAAAATAACCCTAGCATTTGTTTTGTGTGTGGTTGTCTGTGTTGGAATAATATATACATAATAATAGAAATTACAAGGCAAATGAAATAAATTAATGAAAAATTGGGGGAAATACTTGTCAAAACATTGGTGTTCTACAAATATAATCGTTGCCCTGGAACAAATTACAGTCGAACATTTGGCATAATTTTTTATGCTAATTCGCCCCCAAAGTTTGCACACCAACCCTCCATTATCGTAAACTTAAGATTAAAGAGTATGGAAATTGCATATTCAATTCCCAATAATTTTATTTAATTGAAAGAGAGAAAGAGAAGCTATTTTTCAAAGGGCACTCAAGTTGTTCTTGTATCAAACAAAATTCTCAACAATAGTTAAAATATAAAAGTCATGGAAGAGCGAAACTTCTTCCACTCTACACATGACCAAAGAAATAGGAGGAAAAAATCAATAATAGCACCAAAACTACAACCGAAGAAGATCAAGCAAAAGATTCAAAAAGTTCAAAATTTCAGCAAAAAGAAAGTAAGGTCCATCTGGATCAATGACACACCCACTCTTAGCCAAAGAAATAGGAGGAAAAATCAAGAATAACACCAAAACCACAACTAAAGAAGACTGGGAAAAACATTTAAAAAGTTTAGAATTTCAGTAAAAAGAAATTAGGGTCCGTCTGGATCTATGACACACCTACACTGACTAAATTGTGGAAGAGTGGAACATATTCCACTCTACATAAGACCAAAAAAATAGGAGAAAAAAATCAACTATAGCACCAAAACCGTAATTGAATAAGACCGAGCAAGACGTTCCAAAAGTTGAGAATTTCAGGAAAAAAAAGTGGTGCCCATCTGGATCTATGGCACACCTACACCCACACCCAGCACTACCCGCACCGAACAGGCATACTGCTGCATGTGCATGTGTGTGTGGTATATAGCCTAGCCCACAAGCCATACAAAACAATCCAAACGAATAATTCATACAACCCATTTAGTAAGGAAGTATAAAAGTTGATAAAAACACAACATGCCCACTAATGTGGGACAAGATTAATAAGCAAATAGCATCTTAATGTTCTATCATTGCTCAAACAATCCCCCACTAATGGTAAAATAGAAATAAAAACAAAAATATCTAGGCAAATAAGGAATAACACTCAAGTATCAATGTCATGAGAATTGAATTGATATATAGTGAAATGAGACAACAATCACGTCTAAGGAGTGAACAAATCTTGAACTACTTTGACAATAATTGAGACCCCCACATCACATGTATTACCTTAAAAATATGCACATTCCGAGAAAATAATGAAGCACTTTTGATGGCCATACGCACACCTTGGGTACTCATGAATGCATTAGAAAGACAACCTTAGTATTTCATTGAAGGTGACTCCACCTTCGCACTCATTTACATGAATCCATTAAGTGTGTCTTACTAGCACTACCATACAAGGCTATGGATTCATTAAGAACATAACAATACTCGACCTTCATTATGTCTAGCAGTAACATCGTCAAGCCCATCTCACTAGGACTACCAAAAATAGGTATATAAACTCACTTAGAGACTAAGCTCTGCCTAATAAAGCACTACCACCTACCCTTAGGATGGGAATGTAGTACAATAGAGTAATTATACGGCTTCATTTAACCACAAGTGGCATCCACCATACTTTCCTCAATTTAAAGTCTTAAGCCCCACCCCTCTCGATGATTCGATGATAACTCTCTTCATTAGACCCTTTGTAAGAGGATCTAGTAGATTTTTCTCTAATCTAACAAACTCTAAGGAGATCACGCAATTTCTCAACAACTTTCTTAGATAACTGTGTCTTACACAAATGTATCTCCTTTTACCACTATACACACTGTTTTGGCAACACATATAGCTGCATGTGAATCATAATGCAAGGAAAATGACACATTTGGTTTCCTCTACAATGGCACATCAGTAAATAAGTTACTCAATCATTCTACCTATTGACAAGCTAACTCAAGGAAAATAAACACAGAATCCATCGTAGACCAACCAATACAAGTCTGCTTAGCAGACTTGCATAACATAACTCCTCCTCTTATTTTGAAAACATATACACTGGTGGAACTAGCATCATCGTTATCTGAAATCCAATTCACATTAGTAAATCATTGCACCACAGTGGAAAATTTATAATAATACAAACACCAATCCTTAATACCCTTAAGGTATCTAAGTAAACAACGAAGTGCAGTACAATGATCTCTATCTATGTTGTGAGTATACTGACTTAGTTGACTTATAGCATATGCAATGTATGGTCTAGTATAATTTATGAGGAACGTCATACTGCATATGATATTAACACATTCTTCCTAAGAAACAAAAGGACCTTGGTTCTTTTTCAAATGAATGTGAGGATCATAAGGAGTTTTCATAAGCAATTCATTATGTTAATAAAACTTATCCAATATCTTATCAACATAGTGTGAAGGAAAATCCATTCTCAATTTTTCTTATTTTAATACAGAGAATTACATCAGCTTCCCCAGATCGTTCATATCAAATTAAGTGAGAAGATAAAAATAATTTGGTCTTATTGACTAAGGTCACATTAATACCAAGAATCAACATCTCATCAACATATAAACATATAATCACACAATCATGTCTAAACATCTTGGAGTAAACATGAGAATTGGATCCATTTACCACATAACCATCACTCATTAAAGTTTGGCTAAATTTTTCATACTATTGTTTAGGAGATTATTTAAGGTCATATAAAGATTTTATTAATCTATAAACTTTTTTCTCCTAACCCTAAACCACACAGCCCTTGGGCTACTCCACATAAATTTCTTCTTTAAGGTTATCATTCAAAAATGCATTTTTTAACATCCATTTGATGAACTACAAGTCCATGAACAACAACTAAGGCAACTAAAGAACATATAATGGTAATCTTAGTTACAAAAGAATAAGTATAAAAAAAATCAACATTTTTCTTTTGTTTATAGCCTACAACTACCAAATGAACCTTAAACATATCTATGGTTCCATCGGTTATCAATTTCCTTTTAAAGACCATTTACATTTAATTGGTTTACTCCCTCTAGACATGTCAATTAAGTTCCATATGTGATTATACATTATTGAAACTTATTTTTAATTGTTTCTTTCCAGAAACTAGCATTAGTTGAAGTTACTGTTTCATTATATAATTTAGAATCTTCTTCAATTAAAAAGGCAAACATAGAGTCCTAATTGATCCTTTCTACATCATTATTCTCAATAAGAAAATCAAGGCCAAAACTAGCTTCTATCCCACGTCTTTTGCTTCTCTTAGATTCATTAACAGCATCATCATTTATAGTAACTGAGGGAGAAGTCATAGTAAAAGGCATAAAAGCATCATTAGAAGAACTAGCAATATCGCATGCATTATTTTTCATATGAAACACATTTTCAAAGAACTCTACATTTCTAGATTCACAAATAGAATGATCACTCAAGCATAAGAATCTATAAGCAATACTATTCTAAGCATAACCAATAAAAGAACAGTTAAACATTGTAGTTTCCACATTAGTCCTTCTAAAATTATGTAAGTTAACCTTAGCTAGATATCCCCACAATTTAAAAAAATTTAGGTTAGGTGTCAATGAGTATATGCAATAATATTTTTAAGATGATCACCAATGTTGTAGTAAATAAACTTAGATCTATTCTAAGAAAACTTATTAGAGCACTACATGCATTTTTCCTACTAGGAAGAAGAGCTAGTGACATCATTCTTATCATTAGAGAAATTTTGCACACCATTATACATAAAAGATTAGGTAAGACTAACTATATGGTGATGAAACTAGACCTAGTTATTTGATAAACTAAGCTAGAGATATAGTGTGGTCCAAACTTTCAAACAAGATGATTAACTTGATCACGTTATACTCAACATTAACTTCTCTCTATGTAGTAGTTAATGGGTCAGCTGCTAGGAATATCCTCCCATCAAGAGGAATCAAACAAGGATACTCACTATCACCACACATCTTCATCATGTGTATGGAAGTCCTCTCTTTAAACATATCTCTGAAAGTTAACTATAAGGATTGGCCACCTATCTCGATAGCCAAAAAATAGGTGATTCTCTCACATATGTTCATTCTAGATGAAATTATCCCTTTTTCCAAATGTAAGTGAGAAAAATACAAATATGATCAAAACCATGCTTAATTATTTCTACTCAAAATCTGGTCAAATCATCAACCTTGAAAATCAAGAAAAATGTTCTCTCCGAACATCCTTAAAGAGGAGCATTTAAGGCTTGCAAAATTAATTGGGATTTTGGTAATATAAGACATTAGTAAATATTTGGGTTGTCCAACCTTGCATTGCATCCAAGGGCTTTCTCCATTAAGTTCCATGATTTAACTAATAATCTTAAAGTTAGGTTAGCTAAGTGGAAAGGAGACACACTATCACTAGCAAGTAAAATGGTTCTAACTAAATCCACCATAGAATCTGGTGTTTTTTTTTTTTTTTGCGCAAGCAGATTGACATGATACTTAGGAAGATCACAAATGAGATTAACAAAATAACAAGGAGCTTCTTATGGGGCAACAAAGAATCCAAAGCCAGAATCCACCATGTTGCATGGTTTACCATAATTCTATATAAGGAAAACAAAGGTTTAGGTCTTTGAGGGGCTTATGTGAACAACAATGCTTACTTTCTATGACTTTCATGGAGCCTTAAGATAGAAAAGGATGCTTTGTAGGCAAGAGTTTTTAAATATAAGGACAGTGATGCTAATAACAGGTGGGTGATTAAAAACTCAATGTCAAATTGGAAGGCCTTAAGTGATTTACAATCACTCCTATAATTGGGGAAGAAATGGTTTATTACAAACAGTAGAAATGTAAAATCTTGGTCTAACGCTTAGTGTGGTAACAACCCATTAAGAGATATGGTTTTAGACCCACTTCAATTATATGAGGAGAACCTTAGGGTGATGGACTTGTGGGTGAACAAGAGTTGGTGCACACATTCCTTATATTTTGAGCTTACATAGAATATCATGTCAAGGATTAAAGTAGACCTAATAATGTGGTATAGTCAAGGGCTTGAAGATCAGCTTTGAAATGGGTTTTAGACCCATTTTGGAAGTTCACTAGCTCAAAAAATTTCAGCTTGTAACCACACTCTTTGTAATAACTTTGATAGTAGAGTTGGATCTGGAAGGTTAATGGTCCACCTAAAACACACCTCATGCTATGGTTGCTTCAACAAAATAGACTACCTTTAAAAGACTCTATGTGCCAGTGTAACATCATCTCAAATAAGACGTGCCCAATTTATATTTCCACTCATTAAACCTACACTCATAGGTTCAAACTTTGCAAACCTTCTAAACAAGTGTGTGGGAAGCCCTCAAACATGGATGAGATTGTCGATTTCAGTGACACAACATATTTTATGTCTTGGATCAAAATGAATTGTATGGATACTATAACTAAAACTTGAAATTTTCCTTGGCGTTACACGTTCATCATAGCAATTTCTACAATATGGTATTATACAACAAGATTATTTTTCAACTTTGAAGATTATCATAATATCTTCACTCAAATTTCTAGATTGATGTTCAAATGGTAAATTCTTTCAAATAACAGGAAAGAAAAATGAAAGATCACAAAATAGATAGACTAAAAATCACTTGACAATGAATGGATTAAATTGAACACAGCTGGCTCAATCTCTCACAATAGAATGAAAACATGTGGCAGGGGACTACTTAGAAATTCTTATTGAGATTGGGTGGCAAAATTTGCAAGGAATATAGGAACTACATATTGCATCCTTGTTAAAATCTGAGCCCTTAGGGATTGCATTTCAATAGCCCAAACCCTAGGTATTAGACACATTCTTATGGAATGTAATATTCTTTCAATTATTACCTTGCTTTGAGCACGTGCATCTACTCATCCATGTTATGGCATTATAGTATCATTCTAGTTTATAAGAATCTATTGTTGGATGTTGTTGGATTTCAATGAGATTAGTATGAATCACATCCTAAAAGAAGCCAATAGAATTCAATGAGACTGATGTGAATTACCTCCTCAAAGAAGCCAATAGGACAACTAACAAAGTTGCAAGCTTCAATCCTAATTTGTTGTTGGACTATATATTTTTTGACATTTACCCTACTTTTGTGCTTGACGTTTTCAAAAACAACGGTAAGGGACGTCCTTTCCCCAGACCTAGAAATGCTTTTCATAATTTATATATTACACTTAATCCAAAAAAAAATATCTTCTTACATAATTATGGCAAAAAATCACTAAAAATAATTAACCTTACACCTTTTTTTAAAATAATCAGAAATGAAAATAATTTCTAGTATCTCATAAGTCATAACACACACCAACTTATACTTTTTTATGTAATTACAAATTAATAATATTCATAAAATAACATTAAATGCTTAAAAAACTGATCTTCAACAGATATTTCCAATCATATGGGAAGGACTAACATATGTTTATACGCAATTTTTCTGTCATTATAAACGGCTCTAGAAAACCATTAGAATAACCATTGCATCAACAACAACAAAAAGGCAGAAAATACTCAGAAAAAAAATTAGAATAAACCATTTTTTCGACAGGAAAAAAGAACAAATGAAGTTTATACTCTATCCCCATAAAGCATGCTCCAGAGGGGCTGTAATAAGAAGCCGTGACTTGGATCACACGCCGTTACGCAACAGTCCATCAATTTCTCCCTACCGTAATCTAAATGCTCGGTTATGCCTCCTCAAGAAAATATCGCCAACAAGGCGGGCGCAGCTTGCTCCAGAGGGGCTGCAATAAGCAAAGGATTGGATCACACGCCGTCAGTCCATCAATTTGTCCTTTATCTTAATCTAAATGCCAAAAGGCCTATCTGTTCTATTACTATATATTTCCCTGGATACGCAATCGACAGGTTCCGCTTCACAACCTTCTCATGTGGCCAAAACTGATGGTCTAAACTCCAGAACGCTCCAGAAATGGGGCCAGGGCAGCAGTTCACGTGATGTATGTCAAAAGCCTTCCTAAGACAGTCCATAAGTTGGAAGCAAAAACAGCTTCAACCATAAGCAAGGACAAAAATGAGTACCAGATCTTGAACCCTAGCGAGAAAATGATCCATTGTATAAAAAGAACTGTAGCCAAAGGTCTGGTACGTAGGGCTTCAACATAGAAAACTGCATATTCAACTCATCATACTGATTTGTAGGGCAATGATGAAGTGGACCTCGTCTGTATGTCCTTTGTGTAAACATTTGTCAATGCAAAGAGCAGGAGCACAAATACAACTTGGGCACTCACGATGCCAAAATGGCTAATGCTGTTACCAATTTCCATCCAACTCCCTGTATTTCGGACCTGTTATGGAACAAGTTCAGATCAGATTGTTTGAATGTCCAAAGGGATATGGCATGCATTTACACAAAGAATATATTTTTCCCCAACCAGCTCCCGCCTGAACCAACCCTTCCAACCTTAACAACTAGAAGACAATAGCACAGCGATAATGTCAAGAAAGAACAAAAATTTTGAGGTAAACATAAACATAAATCTCTCTCTTCTCACAATAACAATAAACCAATCATACGGAAAAGTGGAAGAAAGCCGCAAACACCTTTTTTTTTTTCTCTCTTGTTGATGGAACAGATAAAATTCAGGTTAGAAAACTATTATATGATATAGACTTGCTCAATCTTAATCAAGTTAAGTTAACAGCACTTGGCAGTTGGCAGTGAAGTGACCAGATTTCACTACATTTGTGAGTAAGGAACGAGGATTTACCCTTAAAAATCATCTTCATCAGTACCTTTAGGCGAGGGAAAAAAACAGTTTCTATCAGATAATTCAAGAAAATTTAATAGAACAATTATTATGAGAGCAGAAACTGTTTCAAGTTACCTATGAAGTTTCTCTTGATAATAGTTGAACATTTGATTCTCATCTCAGAATGATTCAAAAGATATGGATCATACAGTTGACTACAGGTAGCACTTTAATCTATCATGAAACGAAACACTAGAATGAGACGCCCCAGAAGATAAACTATAATCCAACTGCCACCAAGTCACCAACCACAGTCGAATTCCCAACTGAATGAATACAGCATCGAACAACTCCCTCCCCCTACTTTCCCCCACACAAAAATAAATAAATAAATAAAAAGAAGATAGAGAGAGAACTTCCCCATAGGCCTAATATCAACATTGGAGAGAGCCCCCAGGAGGTCAGCCATGTAACTCTTTCAGTACAATTCCAGCATAATCATATTAATAGCTCAACAATAAGTAGTCTCATAAATGATACTAAAGGCTTTTAAAGTCACATTAACTTACCAGGAAGAAAAAGTGGACAGTCATTACATCTGAAAACAATATAACCAAGAAGTAGTATCCCAATCGTGCAACTCCATGTAATTTGCTAATGCCACTGAAAGCACATCTGCACAAACATTAATCACAGAGAAGCTCAGGCAAGCTGGAGTTTGAACACATCAGAACGTTAGTGAGAATGAAGAAAGGATATAACACAATAATAACAATAATAAAAGGTTACATTACATGCATAAAAAAATAATAATAATAGTTTTGCTAACGATGGCCCTAGGGACTATGGATAAACTTTTAATTCCTTTCCCAAAATTGTATAATTTTGGGAGTGCATGACAAATATATGCATTGTTTGATGTTATTAGACTAGCATATTTCCATTCTTTTTGTTTTTAACCATAACCCTTTATGACTATCTTTAGCATTTAAAATACAGTTTTTCTAAAAAGTGTACATGAGCACTTGTTAAGAGGATAATTTCTTACCTAAAACTGTATAATTAGTGCACTAAATGCAAACAAACAAATTGATTTTTAATATTAAATGTTAGCTTTTTTTTCTAGTTTCAATCATATTAACAAGTACCCTGGACAATAGTTAGGAAAAACGTTTAAAATATTTCTAAAATAATGCACTTCAAGAGCTTGTCACCCAACAACTTGATTCATTCATAAATCTCTTCACAAATTCTTCATTCAAACAAAGCCTAAGAGAATACTTGATAGGTCATTTAGTATATGTTCACATCTGCAACAATACGAGTGAATCCTGATTGGTTAAGTTTTCAGAGTCAAGCTTAACAATGCACCAAATATGCAATGGGCTTGTAAGCCGTTAGACAGCATAAAACCTGTTACCCCCTTCGCCCTACTTTGTTTGCTATATTTCTATTTTGGGGTCAAAGATAACAAATTTTAACCATTAATTTCTATCAATGTATAATATTAGAAAAAATATAAAAATAATAATTTCATGAAAATATCCTTCAACACAAATTAAATAAAAGTACTTTTTTTGGCGTTAGAAATCAGTTTATTATACAAAAAAATTAATTGTCAAAAGTTGTTATCTTTGAAATGGCAAACGGAGTGGGATGGAGGAACAATATGAAGTGGCACTCGTTATTCCAGGTCTCCTTATACCTGTAATTTTGAGGCAAAGATTTTATTGACTAACACATCCATTGTATAAAATATACATGATTTGACTAAAGCAAGTCAGATTGTGCTATGCAGTTGCAAAATTGAATATAAAGTTCTGGTCAAAGATATGCTGGGATCCTATGCCTAAGAAAACATAGATCAGATACATCTGAGCAGGATACAGACAGATAAAATCAACAGAGCTCACCTCATAAAATTTAATATGAAGTCAGGGAACTATAAAAGCATATGTGAAGTCCACATTAGAGGATTTTGCCTCATGCTCAGGAATGAAGGTCAATCCCTCCTAAGAATTCAGCATATATATTGCAGAGAAGATTTACACCGAGCCCCTACTCTTCCATCCAGTTGCTCTTATCTAACATGTCCACAAGCCCAACTCGAATAAATGTTCAGACAGAGAAAGAGGGGAAATAAAAAGATCACTGCTAGTCGGAGTGTTTGGGGTTCACTAATAGATGAGTGTGTAATACTAAAACATCTAAGCCAACTAGTTCTGTTGAAACGCCAATTTTATTACTTGCCTCTATGGAAAATCAGACTAACATCAGAATGGAAGCAAAAGGCAACAGCGGATAACAGTTTATAGATGTGATCACTTACATGACAAGCAAAAATGGAATAAACAGCTTGAAAATAAGAAGGGCCGTCATCAAAAATGGCTGCAATTTGAAACAAAACGTATTAGCATAACCCAGCTTCCTAATGTTATAACTAAACAACTATTTATTTCAAGACAAAATTTAACTTACACTGAAGACTGTGATAAACCGGTACACAGATGATATCTCAAAACTTGCAATACTGGCAAAATTTCCCGTGCCAAAAAAGGCCACATTAAATAAAACCATCTGCAGAACAATAAAAATCAGAATTGATTGTGCAGAATTTAATATTGAATAAATATAAAGGTATCCAGATTGATAAACCTCTGAAACATCACAGGTCAAGATTTTAATCAAACACAATTTATATATTTAGCCTGCTTTGAAACAATGCTCAGCGTGAGTCAAGTATACCCATAAAGAAATCCTGGTTACCAATTTCAGGGCACAAACAGACAGCCTCATGATTTAAGTGTCACAAAGGCCCTTGCCTACAGTCACATGGGATGATTCTGCACCACAAAAGTTTGCAACAAATATCGAGAAGTTGAAATTTTTGACCTTTTTCTTTAAGGGAGGTGTTTAATTTTACTATGAATATGAGAAAGACTCAAGAAGTGACATCAAGTTTGACCAAGGATTAAAATTGGCAGAGCAGAAGTGCCTCAAAGGTGTAATGTGCCTGGTGCCTTATCTTGCAACAAAAAGATTACTGGGATACATAACAACAGCAACATCAAGAGCAGTCAAATCCATGAAAAGCTTAGAGGACAGAAGTCCAGATGGTGGATTGAAGACAAACAGGGGAGCATCCTCTCATGGCTCAAGACTGGAGAGAGTTTTCATAGAGGAGCACATGTCAAGAGCTTTTGCATGTGAATGGCCTCCATTCAGAACTGTTTCAACCAAGTTGATCACATCACATCAGTATGACTAGAACCCTTATTTGAGCATTGTACCATATGATATTTCTATATCAGTTCATCTTAAGGTAAATGTTCTTAAAAAATGGTTGGATGGGAAGAAGAGATATGACTTACAAAGGCCAACGGAATTCTCACATCTGACAACTGAAGGGATCTATCCTCAGGCTCAGCCTTGAACCTGTCGTCCATTCTATCAGCAGAGGCTGAAGGCTTTTTGACCTTGCTTAGATAAAGAATTGTATTTTCAAATAGTATCCATGCCATGAGCACAAGAGCGAGACCAGAGTAAAAAAGAGCTTCATATCTACACCGAATTTCAGAAAGAAGGAACAACTTAAAATATCAAGGATAGAGATGACAAATTTGAAATCAAAGTAAACCACATAAGAAACAAAGAAATGGGTTTTACCCTATTGATAAAAGCAAATATGTAGGTGCAAATCCGAGAAATATGGAAATTAGTCTGGACAAGAGGCTGCATGCTGAAAACAACGGGAGAACCATTGAAAAACCTATCATTAAACAGAGAGATGTGGTCAGTATAGACATAATGGCATACATGAAACGTTAAAACCAACCTAAAATAGCCACATGCTTGGATGTAGATCATTTTCCCTAATTATAAAAAAAAAAGAAAAAAAATATATATAATAATAATAATAATAATAAATTATTAAACGATAAGGAAGTAAGATTGAGACTTGATGAAAACCAGGTGAAGAATACTATTTGATATCCCTTTATAAAGTACTTGTTAGCCCAGTTCGAGAGGCCAGTAGCCTAAGATCTTCCCCTGTAGGATCAAAATAGATGATACCATCTCATCTACAATCTGACTGGAATCAAAGATGCTCAATATGATGTTACCGTTAATAGGCAGCAATCACCTGTCTTCTTCCCCTTTTTTCGTAAGTTTGTATAAGGGGGAAGGAAGTGGAACTATTGATACAAGGAATTTTAAGAATACGATCCTTCAGTACCACATTAAATCATGGAAATGCAAATATGTGTGCATGAATTTTAGATCTCACAGCCAAAGAATATGACCATGCATGTAAGAAAGCTTTAGTAACCATGTTCTCCTCTACATTTCACTTTTCGCTAGGCATGAAAGTTGGGGAGTGGGAGCAGAGCACTAAGGCAGACCTGCAATGGACCAGTTTATAAACTGATGTAACACATGTAACTCCTGCTTTTGCATTCTGTGAGAAGTTGTAAGCATGACCATCACTGATGACAATCCCACCAGAAAAACCTGATTTGTGGAGAGAGAGAGGATGAAGCAAATCAGACAATGATGAGTTAGAAGGCAAGCTCATATCGAAACGGAAATGGAAAAAAGGAGGAAAGATGGATGGAGCATTTGCACCTGTATGTAAAACAGGAATGGGAACCGAGGCTTGCTCAATCCTCTGTTAAGAATAGGTTGCCAATACTTATTCTGATCAGTGCGCAGCTCTAGCCACCTCGCAACTATTCCAATCACACAAATCAGAGCCCCACTGACTATTCTGTTAAAAGAAGAATATTTAATAAATATATGCTTATCCATCACCTCATCAATTATCAGATGAAGTTCAGGCTAGCTAGCTTATTTCAGCACTTGTTTATCTGATCCTACGAGAGCTGTCGCAAGTCACAACAAAGCATTAGAAACGAGGAAAAGCTGAGCATAGGCAAGGCACAAAAAGGGAGTTAAATACTGTTTCAGTCCTTCTAGAATATAATTTTTCCTATTTTAATCTAATCCCTCGCCTCTCTGATTTACCTACAATTGCATGTCATACAAAAAGGCACAAAAAAAAAGTTCAACCTAATTCCTGTTGATTTAATTTCAATCCAGTCCCTCCTCGTCAATCTAATTAACCTACAACTGCATGTTATACATATTTTCTCTCTCCTACATAACATTTAAAATGCTAATCACCTGTTTGATTCTTAATTTATTTATTTAATATAATTATCTAATCAAATTTTAGTTCCAAATTAAGTTAAACTAAAATATAACCAACCCAGGCACAAAGGCATGCCTACTTTTCTTTAATCTGTCTTCAACCTCCGTCTCACCCATTTGTCATTATTTTTCCTTTCTTTCTCCATCCTTTTTCTTTCTTTCTTTCTTCACTGATGATAAATTTAATTGAGTCACAAGTGCTTCATGGATTTAGTTTTAACAGGGTTCTCTTTTAATTTATAATAGTGTGCTTTACTTTTAGCTTCACTGATTGGATTCTTTTTTGAGTGAGAAGAACAATGTGGCTCCTTGCCATCTTCTACACCAGCCTCCTCGTATTTTCCTCTCTTTTTTTAAAAAAAAAAATTCTTCATATTTGCCTTCTTATTGGCTGTCAATTGCTGATTGCATAATGAGAAGGTGGACAACAACAATAGATACCATAGCCTGCCACAAAATAGCTGCTGAGAGTTGGGGATGTCTCTCAGAAATCGGCATCATCAGAATCAACTAGTAGACAGCTGCAGCTGATTAGATATATGGGGCATATTTGGGTCCGAGACAGAAGTGAATGACAAAGAGGGTCAGAGATAAAATTGAAGATAGAGATTCGCAATTGTCTTTCAGTAGGTTTTATTTTAATTTGATTAGTTTAGACACAGACAATCTGTATCAAAATTAAATTGGGGGTTAAGATTCAAAAGTTGTATTATTGTATAGAAGAGAAAAGATATGGTTAACCTGCAATATTAGGTTAATTAGAGAGATGAGGGACTAATTTGGATAAAAATTAAATTTACAGAGACTAGATTAAACATTTTTTATTCAATGACCAAACATAAAAAATTGTATTCTACAAGGACTGAAACAGTATTTTAATACTTGAAAGCAGTGGAACAGAGCTACTATCTTAACCCACAAATTCATCCACCAATATAGAAAAAATTAACAAAGACAAGTAATCTTTTGTATAAGAAGGTTATGGCTTGAGTTTTCTCATGAACCTGGTTCAAAACGGAGCTAAAATTGTGTCATTCAAGATACAATACCTCACATAAACACTCACAATAAGATGAGTTGCAATTCAGATGCATGATGTTAGCTAGGCAAGACAGTGGCAGAAACAGGCAGAAAGTGATAGAAGTCAAGTCATGAATCTAACACAACATTATATCACCATTGAAAGAGCATATTTCTGCTTTAAAATAACTAGGGACACAAAGAAAATACTCTGCAGTAATAAGATTTCCACAAAAGATAACCAATACAGTCTTGCAGACAATCTTTGTCAAGATCAAGGCTATGTTTGGTAAAATTAGCTGAAAAGCTAGCTAGAAGTTTAAAAAGCTATAAACTACTTGAAATAGCTTTTCAAAAACTAGCTTATATAAGCCAATAATAAACTAATTACCAAACAAGACTTTTTTTTTGAAAAAAGATGATAAGCTACAAGTTAGCTTATCTTATCAGATACTAACCAAGTGCTTAACTCAAGTCTTTGTCTTGTACCATTGTTGACAATAACTCATGAATTCAATTCTAATACCCCATCAAAAAGAAGACTTGAACTTATTAATGGGATGAACTTCCAAACAAATTTAAGTTGAAACTATAGTTCCAATAAACCTTATCTGTCCATTTAACTATATTCCACAGATCAACAAAGAGCTAAATTAAACCTTTTAGCTCCATAAACCAACCCTCAATTTGCTTTCAACTTGAGCTAAATGAAAACAACATGAGGCAGGGTAGTACAAGATTCTTTCCACATCAAGAAACTTCACTTTACTGCAACTGAAGCACCAGGATGTTGGAGACGCCACAGAAATTTCAGACAGTACTGGCTATAGAACATTTGAAAATTCGTTTTAGCTACAGCTGCACGTTCCTTGCCAGAGAACTGCAGCCAATTATAAATCTAAATATCTGCCATAACTAGTCATCCTTGTTGAGTAAACAATTTCAGATCTACCCCTTGGTAAAAGGGACAGATCACAGGAGCACAGTGGTTGAAGAGTCTTATTCAGGATATAGATTTATGCAAGATGGAGTGATGATGGGATGGGATAGCTGACATACTAAGTACATTCGGTGAAGAACCAATGTAACTGAATCTATCATGCAAGAAAGATCATTAAAGATGTCAGATTCCACAAGATTATAGAGATAGTCTCTAACAGTGACTGATACTCAACAAGAATCACACCTTAGAAATGCAGATATATTCCAAAAGGCAATCACATCTGTTAAGTTCCAGGACCACTTTCACTTGATAAACATCTGCAGTCATTATAAGGAAGTGAGGAACTTAGAGAAGATCTTCAAGATGACAAGGAATTGTTTGTTAACATAACAAGGAATTGTTCGTTAAGATGACAAAGGCGTCATGACTGTCGTGCTGGGTTACCACCACCTGAAACTTCTTTTTGGATAATTCCCCTGGGTCTGATTTAAAATGTGCAGCTCTAGAGGCCCACCTTGCAACGGGGAAACATTTCTGAAATTGGAAATGCCGGGTCGATAGAGTGCACAGCTCCAACCATATTACAACAGGAAAATGTTTCCGAAACAGGAAATGCCGAGTCGATGGAGTTTTCATGCAACATAGGGACCATGAGCGGGTCTTTGAGGATTTGGGCTTTAAGCTTTGGAACCTCAAGGCATGAGGTGGAGAATATAAGATTTCAACTACTTCTTCTCACCCATGGTATACACCCAAATTTTCGTCTATGTTCCTGATTTTCTTTTTTAGTTTATTCTTCATATAATTTTTCTTGATCAATGCAAACAACCCATTGCTCAGATCTAGATTTTAGGCTGACTCCTACATGTTCATATTAATTTGCATCCACAAAACTCCCCTTTGGACGACTATATTGACACGTTAAAACTATCACATTTAGTCATGCAGGACGTCATCCACACTCAGGAAAAACTCTCCTGAAACTAAAGACTAAATTTCATAAGCTCCAGACCCAATTGCATGTCTGAACTCTCTTAAAAAACTGAAGAATATTGAAAAAAAGAAAGCCTGAATTCTAACAATGTTGCTCTTCAGCATTAAACAATGCTTCTCCTCCAAGTGAATAAAAAATAGCCTGATCGTAAGTACTAAACAGGAGGACTGCTATTACTTCTTTCAAGGAGGCTAAAAGGGAGGGGCAGGTGTAAGTAGATGTAGCCACGCAGCCCCCAAAGCCATGCGTCCTACAACCAATAGCCACCATCTACCAAAGATCAGATGACACTGTCTAGTCTGGTGAAATGAAACTGGTATACTTGATAAATTAAATATAGAAGCCCATGAGATATATCATCACATCATCATTTAAACATGTAAGCTGACATAGTCTCTGAGTTTGCAAGTAAGAAAAGTGCAAATCGTCCAACAGTACACACCACTGAAGGTATACATTGTCAAGTGAATGGAAAGAAACTCATAGTGGGAAAAAAAAAGGAGGGGTGGTGGGAAAACACATACACTAATGCAGTATTGTCTGGAATCTCAGCAGGCATCAAAGTGAAAATGGATAAAAACCAACATGCTGTACACACAAATGCCGGTACTCCAGACTTCCATGGAAATGAATGGTGCAGATACAAAAATGCCGCAGCACCAACAATCAGGAAGCACCAGGTGTACAGCTTTCTCTCTGTGAAGCTGCTCACCTAAGCAAAGGGGACATGACCTAAGTTAGCATCAGGACATTCCAAAAAACTAAAGGCATAAATACAGTAAAAATAATTTTGTAATAATACCAGAAATTCAGCAATGACCAATGCTACAATACAAGTCGCTAGAAGCTTCCCGATATAATTAAATTTGCTCCAGGAAAAGTTCCTCCATAGTGCTTTTAGGAACCAGAATTCAGTGAAAATTTGTGTCCAAAGAAAAACTGTCATAGCTGTGTAAGCATGATAAAGGGGAGGAGAGTGCTCCACAAGCAATAGCAAAGAACACATTCCCATGAAAACACATCCAAATAGATACACCTGCCACAGTAAACAAGAAATATGAAGAATGCAAGTGAAATAGCAGGTAATATTATCGTAAAAGCAGGACTGAATTTAAAGCCTCTAAACTCCTCAATCAGGACACTACTGCATTGACAGCCAACTAGGTGGATGGGTGGGGGTGGGGGTGCTTAAATCCAGAAACAACAGGACCAAAGACATGAAGTCAAGCTGAGGCAGGCAAACCTCAAAGTTAAACAAACTGTACATTTCAGTTTGAGAAGTAATGGCGACCAATTAGCAGAAAAATTATGGACGCAAAATAGAAATAAGTGCTTGAGACAAGAAGGATATTTCTATAGCTTTATAACAAAGAAACAGTTGAGAGTGTAAAGCACTTCATTTAAAATTCTATTTGCTTATGAAAGAAAATATATAAGAAGAAAATCAAGAATAAAACAATACTTCTGTAGAGAAACTTTGCTATAAATACGTGAGGCAAGATTTTTTTTCTTGCTGAATTCACTTAATCCTCATGCACAACTTCATCATGGCACCTGATGCCCCAAAATAGTAGCTACTTTTCTGTCAATCAAACCATGAAGCTATAAGTTTTAAGAGGGACGCAAAATAGAAATAAGTGCTTGAGACAAGAAGGATATTTCTATAGCTTTATAACAAAGAAACAGTTGAGAGTGTAAAGCACTTCATTTAAAATTCTATTTGCTTATGAAAGAAAATATATAAGAAGAAAATCAAGAATAAAACAATACTTCTGTAGAGAAACTTTGCTATAAATACGTGAGGCAAGATTTTTTTTCTTGCTGAATTCACTTAATCCTCATGCACAACTTCATCATGGCACCTGATGCCCCAAAATAGTAGCTACTTTTCTGTCAATCAAACCATGAAGCTATAAGTTTTAAGAGGGCTGCAGCACCTACAGAGATTACGTTAAATCACATTCATTGTGACTTTATTTCTAAGGCAACTAGGCCATGTATTTCCCATAATCCATACAGGAGTTTCTTGTTCAGAGAGTGCATGCAATGGCCTCACTACTGTCCATTCAAAAAAGTTTCACTCCATTGACATATTCAGGCTAGTTTTTACCTTTTACAAGCTACCTTTACAAGAGGATACTGAATAACCTGCATTGTTGCCATGCATTCCAAATGTCTAAACATGTACCATGGAAAGAACATGGTAAAAATAAAAAATAAAAATCTCAGACCCCAAGATTAGTAGATGATGTGATTCTTCTTGTCGTATATAGAGTCAGTAATCTATTAACACCCAAGATGGCAGAGTCACCTTTCTTTTTTGCAATTTTTGAGAGCAAATGCATTAAGCCAGTACAAACCATAAAATTCAGATGAATTAGGATTGCATGCAGCAATAATCCCCAATTTCAGCATACTTTTCTCAGTCAGAATTTTTTTTTCTTTCAGAAAGAAATACCAACAAATATAAGATAGCAGATTAAACAATCCCACCTTGCCAAAACCCCTTCCCTGGTTAACCGCTTTTTCTTGCTTGACAGTGTTGTCAGGTAAGGATGTATAAGACAGAAGCACATGGATGACGAGATAGACCATCCAACCAATATATCCAAGAGTAATTACAGTCATCAGCATCATCCAATCGTAAGTTTGGAAATAATGAATTCCTTCTAGAGCAAGCGTTCTGAAATATTCAGCCTTTTTCAGTGCAGCCTGATAGTCTTTAATGGATATCAACTCTTCAATTTCATCCAAAATGGAAGAGTAATGAACCAGTGGTTTGAAAGGTTTGAAATATAAGGACTGTGACTGCTTTATGTCTGGTATAGTCAAGAAAACCAACAGAGAAGCATACTGAGATTCAACAAGCTAATGAACGTCTAGGTTAGGATCAAAGATACTGTGTGAAACCAAAAGGAGAGCAACTACGAAAGAAAACACTGATTGCATTAAGGAGTAAGAATAGCACATTCAACAACACATGGAATTACTTGGAATGGAACATATCATATTACGAAGAATAACATGAAGCATTAATCATTGCACAGGGGAAGAAGGAAAGAAGAGATAAATCAAATATGTAGTATATTATCCACAAAGTCACGAGTACATATATAGACAAACAAACATGCAAGTGAGATTATAGAAGAGAATTTGATCTATAGAGGAAACCATCTTTTCAATAAAGTCCACTCCATATCCTAAGTGAGTCCGCTGGTCATGCTGCAGAAAACATCCGGTATTAAGAACAGTGTTAGTGCATATAAATGTAGTGCCGTGAACACAATGAACTGAAAATCCGTGAGTCTAACTCATCAATTAAGCATACTGCATATTTGGGACACTGGAAAAATAAAAGTAGAGTGTAGCATATGGCAGGTGTCTTCATTAATATCAGTAAAGCAAAGAGGAATACCTTTTAACAGCACAACAGCCAGTAAAAACAAAATAAATTCAGAAGACAGGAATAAATGGCCACCAATACCAGGAAAAAGTCTATTTGAGATAGAAGAATGCTCTTTTGGAGAAATGCCCATTTTAGGTTTTTGTTTGGATTAGAATGGGTATTTTTATGAAAATATTTTTATCATTTTCAAATACACTATTTAAAAGACATGGAATTCAGAGGTGTCTTTTCCACCCCTACTACTTTCATACCTAACCAGCACTAAGAATAGATTTTTCTAGGGCTCACTGCGAGAACAACAAGGATACGAGATTTGCGGAGAAATTGGTTAAGAATTTGCTTCGTGTTGGCCAATACAGCTTCAACTTCTTCTGGCTGGCAACAAACAAAAAGCAGATAATATATTATGGTCTTCCTTTTTTCCAATAAAAAGAAAAAACAGAGAAAAAAGTATGGGCCTACCTCAGTCATATCAATATAACCAAGAGGCAAACTCCCAACAGAGTTAAGGGGACACGGCAAACCAAGCAAAGTTGACTGCAAAATGTCAGCAAGCATATCAAAACAAAATGTGTAATTATCAAACATCAAATGAGATTTGAGCTGATGATTCTGAAAGCAAGTTGTCACCATCAATGGAGCAATATCAGCCTGATTAACATCCTCCCTCTCTATACCATCAAGTCCCCACTCATCAGGTGTTGGCGTGTCATGCAAATGTTCATCAACGAAACGAGAATGACAATGAGAATGATCACCAGAGACTGGCTTAGGAGTTTTAACTCCAGCTCCCCACACAACAAGGGGAGTATCAGTGTTGGATGGATGTCCATCTCCATGACTACCTGTCAATGAAACCATTCCGATCTGAGCAGATTACTACAAAGTGTGACATTTGAAAATTGATGAAATCAATATATGTTGTGCCAGGACTAGACTGTATCATGATAAACATACAAAAATAAATTGCATTTTCAAGTAGAGACAGATCCTTTACAAATAGCATCAATTTCAAGGAAATGGCAAAATTGTGATACTCCATTTTTCAAAACCTTAATCAATCAAACTTATTCCTAAAATAAGGATTATTTTTCCTAAAGTATTTTGATATCGTTTATGTGATCAAATTATTTTGAAATGAACTTATAATATTTGTTTTAACTGGCTGGTTTGTCAAACCAATCCACTAGTCATTATGTATGGTTTGACTCAAAATTTTGATTTAAGCTTTGCTTGGCCTAAAACTTTATCCAAATTTTGTGAAACCTTGTAATTTTAATATTTTCATGATAAACATTATTTTTAGAACTAGTAGGATTATTTTCATAATTATTAAAATATTATTTTTATTAATTTAGCCAAATTTTCCCTAAAAAACTATTTTTGCATAATATCCTACCTGACCCTTTAGTCAACTCCATTCTCTCCCCTTCCCACTTCCCTTCCTGATCTTGTCAAGCAACAGCAGCAACCAGATTGCCTTGCCTCTTTGCCTATCCATGTCTGACTTCCTAGATATCCTCCTACACAATATCTTTTCCCAACCAAACCACTTTACACACCATAATCCCTCCCATCATTATCATTCCAGTGTAGGAGAAGCAACCTTCCCCTCCCTCTCTCCTATTGTCATCAACAACCTTGACCGTTTGAGAGCCCAGGGTTGTATTGTATTAACCTTCCTTTCTTCCCTCACTTCACCACTCTCATTTTCCTAAAATTTTCTCAGTGTGAACTTTCCCTTTCTCTCATCTTCCTTCTCTTTGCCCAAACCCTGTGCTCAGTTTCTTCTTCATTTCTTGCTCAAATTGCTTCTGTAATCCTTTGCTTTAACTCCTTATTACTTTTATTAAGTAAATGGATATTTAATTTTAGTGAGAAGTGAAGGAAAAATCCTTGATCCAACCTTCTCTTAGGCTCATCCACGGTTGATATATGTTTCTCTTGTTTTCTACACTGTGTGCAGCTCTGTCTGTGTGTGTGTGTGTGTGTTCTTGTCATAGGTAATCAAGGTCTTTTGGAAGAGGAAGTGCAAGCTCAGGGTTTTCTCTCTTTTTGTCTTGGAGCATTGGATTTTTGGAAAGTAAACTAGACCCTCTAGATGCAGAACTAATGTGCTATGTGTGTTCCTTGTACTTCATCCTTAAGAGCATGTGTTACATGTATTTTTGCATGATTTAAGTGTTCAAGTGTGAATGAAATGATATCAGTTAAGCATGCATTTGTGGAAATCTTTGGTGGTTTTGTTTGGCATGATTTTTGGCGTTAAATAAATTCTCCAACAAATGAACCAGAATCACCCGATTATGAGTTCGTATGAGAATAAGGAGTGAAACAACACCGGCAGAAGAAAAACCTCAAGCACAAGAGTTTCATACCTACTCTAGAAGGAAGAATTCCCAAGGAAATAAGGAAATCGTGAATCCTATTCATAGCAAAGAAGATTGAACCAATGGTAGACTACTATTCTCAAAATGAATCAGGTAAATCATCCAGTCCTATTCTTGATCTAAACTTGCCACTAGCACTTAGAAAGAGAGTCAGATTCTATACTCAACATCCCATTTCCAGATTTGTTACCTAATCAAATCAGTCATTTTCATTCTGTGCTTTCACTTTAAGATTGTCCTGCATAATGATTCCTAGGTCCAATGAACAAGCACTTTCTATGCCTGAAATGCGACCCCTAAAACAAAATGATACATGTGGTTTGGTGGAATTGCCTCACGCAAAAAGTGTAGTAGGGTGCATAGTTGTTAAACTATCGATCATGATCTTACGATTATCCAAAAGTCACTAAACAATCCATAATCTTAGATAAAATCTTAAAGTGGTAGAATCATGGTAGGATCAGTACAATCCTACATATTAACTATAATTTTAATTTATCCATTTACCTTAAAATATATTTTTACTCTTATTCCCACTATATTTCTTCCCTAACTCTAAACCTTAACCCTATTATTTTGTACATATTATACATTGAGTATCAATCAATGCAAAGAAAGCACAAGCAAGATATTAGCAAAATTGATTGTTGCAAAGAAAAATACTAAGGCAAATTCCAAACTCTATATGCAAAGTGAAACATATACATTAAATTTGTATGCTATTTGTTTACTAATTTCTATTTAATTTATAAGTACCTTTTTTATTTTATTTTGTGGTGGTACACATAGTCTATATAACAATATTTTTTGTATGCATGTCATCGATAATTTGTGTTCTTTTTGCTTGCTATAACTTAATTAGTGACCAAATAAGAGCTTAAGAATGAGATTTTTAATATTTTTAGCTTTAATTAGTGAGCAAATATGATGGTCAAATTTATGTGGTATTGGTAGGATGTTATGATCCTACGATTCAAATCTATGACTTGATCTTTACCAATTCTAGGTAGAATTCTGATTCTAATAGGAATTCATGGTTAAGTATAAGGCATATGGCTTTATTGAACGATACAAAGAACATCTGGTAGCCAATTGTTTTCCTCAAACATACCGAAATGATTATGCTGAAACCTTAGCTCCTATGGCAAAAATCAATATTATTTGGGGTATACTTTCAATAGCTTAATTGCAACTAGACTTTACATCAACTTGATATAAAAAATGCATTCCTTAATGGTAAACCTAAAGAGGAGGTTTATATGTGTCAACTGAGGAGAAATTAGGAACTAGAATTGTTTGTAAACTTAAAAAGTCTCTATGTTTTAAAGTAGTCTCCACTTGGTTTAGTATATTCTTGAAGGTGATTAAGAATTTTGGTTTTACTCAAGGAGAAGCTGATCATACATTGTTTGTTAAGCACTTTGGAAAGAAGAAACTTACTATCCTTGTAGTATATGTTGATGATACCATTGTCACTAGAGAGAGGATTAAGATGCTGGCAAAGGAATTTGATGTTAAAGATCTTGGAGCTCTATGGTACTTTCTAGGAGTGGAAAATGCACAAGTAAAATGGGTATTTCAGTTTCTCAAAGGAAGTACCCCTTGGACCATTTAGAAGAAATGGGTATACTGAGATGCAAGCCGAGTAAGGCTTCATTGAACTTGGGAATAAAACAAAATTGTGTAGGAAAACCAATTGACAAAGAGAATTGCCAATGCCTTGTTGAAAAGCTTATATATCTTCTCATACAAGATCAATTATTACATTTGTAGTTAGCCTAGTAAGTCAATATATGCACATAGAGATGCACCATGTCAACGTAATGTTAATGAAATGTATAGAATTCTGAAATACTTGATTGAAGCAAAAACCTATAAACTGTATATTTTTTGCAAAAAAAAATGATGATTGAGAAGTGAAAGTGCTTTTTGTTCAATTGATGAGAGAAAATTGACATTTTGATATTGTACATTTTTGTGGAGAATTTGGTGACTTGGCTTAGGAAGAAACAATCGGTGGTGGCTAGAAGCAATGCAGAGGCTGAGTACATAGCTATGGCTCAAAGCATTTGTGAACTCATTTGGATACAAATAGTGACGAAAGATTTGAAAATTAAAACCGGATAACTTATGCAGGTTTATTGTGATAATAAGTCGATTATCAGTATAGCTCATAACCAAGTTCAGCATGATAGGACTAAACACGTTGAGGTAGATTGACATTTTATAAAAGAAAAACTAGATGCAGACGTTACATTATCAACTTAGAATATGCGCCTATATCAAACCAACCGGCTGATTTACTCACAAAAATCTCAGTATTTGCTCACAAAAGGACTATCTCAACAAAATCTTGAGTTTATTGTAGGCAAGTTTGGCCTCATCAACATTTGTAGCCAAGCTTGAGCGGGAGTGTAGGCATATAAAGATCAGATTTAGTAGTGGAAGATGTGCAGTTAGATATTAATGTGGGTGTTTCAATCGTTGTAGATCAAACATGATAATATTGAGCCCTTTGATTCCTTGTGGATCAAAGATGATAATTGATAAATGTTGGTAATTTGGAAGCTTGTGTACTTTTATGTTAAGTGTGGCTTGATTCTCTTGAATAAAAAACTAATATTAAAAATAAAAGACACTTGAGTTAGGACTAGAATCCCATCCCTTAGGATGGGATGGCCTCCAATGGTAGAATTGTGCGGTTTATGTTGAATGTCTTCCCGGTATTTCAATGATTTAAATTGGCTACCTTTGGTAGCCAAAGAGGTCCTACAAGCTTCTACGGATGCTATAGGAGGTATGCATACATAATCTACTTAGTATGGAAAGTAACTTCAATTAGCCTTGCATATTGTATCATTACAGTGGGTTCCTTATGAATGATTAAACTTGGATAGAGGTACTCTAAGTGATTAATAAACTAAAAAAGTGTGACCATCTAAGAGGTGGTGTAATACAGTATAAAGTATTCATTGACTATATGATTGACCTTTATAAGTGACTAAGTAAATGACGAGTGAGTATAATGGTTGTGTCTTCTATGTGTGTAAGTGTAATGATTCTACCATGCTACCGTTTGTGTTCTATTCCACATGAGGTCATGTTTGCATATGTAATGATTAAGTGTTTTATGTCTTAAGTTATGTATTTTGTCATGCCTAATGTCTTACACGTGCCTTCACAAAAGAGAATATATTTACTCAATTCTAATACTATACTTATTCAGATAATATACTGCAGGAGTTCAATGATGCAGACATCCTGGAGTAATGGCCTTAGGGGTCGGATTGGAGTCATAGCCTATGGTGGTTGCACCCTTCAGAGCCCATTTTAGTCCTCAAATATTTTCTTAACAGCCCTAATTATGAACCAGATTGACAATGACTCAACGATGGATATGAGCAAGATGCATACTTCATGGATAACTGACTCTTAACCAGTAAGTCACATATCAACATCCGGTTTGTTGATCTCGCTTTCCAATATCCTCACTGTTTCCCTTTCACCAAAGATAAAGAATGAATAGGAGAAAAGAAATACATTTTACTATTTTTCTGAATGTAGATTTAAGCAAAAACCTTTAAAATTTGAGCACACTGAAAGCAAAGAAGAAGAATAGACAAGCTAAGGAAGCAAATAAGACTGCACATTCATTGTTTCACACCTTTGTCACTCATTCCATGATCAGCGGTAAAAACATATGCAGTTCGATTGTCCTTGAAATAATTTTCCATGAGATTATAAACTCTCTCTGCAATTCGATCAACAACTTTTACATTATTGAGATAGATGGAGGAGAATGGACGATGAGCATGACCATTGGAATCACAACCAAGCAGGTGCAAGAATACAACAAGTTTATCTTGCTGAAACAGGCGCTGCAGTTCATGGTCTTCACTAGACTTGTTCAAAAGGTTCTCAAACTGATCAAAGGACCATTCATCCAAAAATGACGCATCTGCATAAACAATACTGAACTCATAAACCCATGCAAATAATTTGTGAAGGTTACAAACAGAAGGAACAAATGCATGCTGAATATAGCAGACTAATTTCAAATAACATGCAGAAATAAGATTGATTTTACTACAACACAGAGTAAACGTAACAATCCTAAACCACCAAACGTTGACCTGGCAACTGTGCCATGCAGTCAGTTAATGTTACAATAAAGCAGGCTTCCCTGGTAACAACATCCCGCCCATGAGTATTAGACATTGGAAACGGGCATGCAAAATGTGGAAATTTATCATATCAGCAACAAAGAGCAGCAACAGCAAAATACCTACACAGCCAACAGAGGTAGCATATATGATTCACCTGTGTACTACCAAGAAAACATTCGCACAACATTACTCATTATGCTACAATTCAATTCCCCAGAGTTGCAATCCAAAATTTCATTGGAGTTGAACCTCAAGCAATCAAACAAAAGGATAGTGGCCTGGCGTGGCCATAAAATGAATATTGCATACCATGATATACTCACAATTCTAATGGTCCTTCAATATTCACATGAAACACATATTTTGCTGCAATCTAATTCAGCTTTCAACAAAGAGAAATCTTAGCCCACGAATGAGAGTTGAGCTCTGAATGAATAGTAACCATACCAGTAGCAAAGTCCTCAAATTCATGTGGATATGAATTCCATGTGCTGTGTGGCAATGCTTGACAAAAGATTGGCACAATATCTGGGCTGCCATATGAAAAGGTGTGACGGCTTCGATTAAAAACTGAATCAAATTCAACTGGATTAGCTTTCCATCCTGCACACAAAAGAAAGAGGTTCCGATCAACAGAGTGTGGAAGATGAGGCCAGCATGCACAAAGTCGGACCAACCTATTTGGCAATTTCAATGCAGTTGCACCAAGTTAAGGAGATAATTAATAATCACCTTTTGTCACCGCACTAGGATCTTCATAGAAACCAGCAATGATGGCAACATGGCCAGGCCTTGATTCTGTTGGAGGACGAGCATGAGATACACCCCAGCGACCTTTTCCTTTTATCACACTTCTTAGAAAAGGTGCTCTAAAATTTCCTTCAGAATCCGGCTCATAAAACTTGTCAGCTCGTAAGCCATCAGCTGCGATCACCATTTCATCACCCAACCATAACATTAATCAGCACGTATGCAGAAGTTTACTTTAAACATAAACATGATGAACAGGCTTATCC
The DNA here is from genome assembly GCA_030549775.1 of Tamarix chinensis. Classification (NCBI taxonomy): domain Eukaryota; kingdom Viridiplantae; phylum Streptophyta; class Magnoliopsida; order Caryophyllales; family Tamaricaceae; genus Tamarix; species Tamarix chinensis. Next base: position 112,339,872 of record CM060172.1, read on the forward strand.
ACGCGGAGAGAAAATATGGCATACATAAAGTGTGGTTGAATTTCTGAGCGAAGAATATTGTCGGTTGCTATCAATACAATAATGCCCAGAAGGGAAAGAAAAGAGAATCTCTGCATTATGCTTCATACTAGGTATGGACAAACTAGTAAAAAACTTAAAATGTCAAACCCAAATACCGCCATAAGATGCGCGTCCCTTGCTAAGTTCAAAATTAAAGTACTGGGTCACCAACTTCAATAGTAATTATTACAAACAACTGCGTCAATGGAAATTAGCGACAAGCAATCGTTCCTATTCATATTAAGCTGGACGGTGAAAATATTAGCTGAGTATGCAATTTGCGATCAAATCGACTCACAGAATTTCATTGAGACATCAACAAACATCTAGCATTCAATAAAAGGGGAATTACCAACTAAAAGCACAAGGCGCTTAGCAGGAGCTGAGAAGCGAGGTTCGACGGGATCCATGCCATGGACTATTGGGGTTTTGAAGTAAATGTCAAATATACTCAACATGTACACAGCGTGAAGCACAATGCCAAGGGACACTAGCCATTTCTCTCTCCTCTTAATTCTTCTCTTTCTCGAGCTTATAGCTGGTAATCTGCTCGTTTCAATGCTGCCTCCCAAGATCGCATCTTGGGTCATAGTGTAACGCTTTTACTGGTTTTCTTTGTTTTGCTATTTTTCGTTTGCCTCTGTATCTTGAAGACTTGAAGTCCCGATTAGCAGTAAATTTGGAGAGCGAGTCCTCTCCGGTTAAGGAAATTTAGTGGACGCTCCGGTAATCAGTATTGTATGATCTAAAGATTAGAACACTTGACAATTTCAACTTACCAAAATCCCTCTTTTATTTGATAAATTAAAAAATAATAATAATAAGTGTTTGTTAAACATATTTTTTATCTAGTGTTATATGAAGTAATAGCATCTCTTAAATAATTATAATATTTAATAAACAAATAACATTATTTATATATAGAAATGATAAAGTAATAACAGTATATGTTAATTTATCTTATATGAAAAGAATTGATACCGATGGACTATTTTTAATATTTTTTTATTTTCATAAGATATATTTTAATAATTTTTTATTTATTTATCGATTAAATTTTTAAAAGATATATTAGTTAATTAATAAAAAAATAAGCATAATAATAATTAATATATATAACTAATAATAATGATTAAAAATACAAATGATTAATGATTAATAATATTTATAATTAAAATTATTCCTTATTAATTATTCTTTTTAATTTTCATTAATTATCATCCATAATTAATAATGATTGATATTCTAGTGATACATAATAATTATTATTAGTCATTAATAATTGATAAATATCAATAATTCATAATCATAATTAAGCATAATAATAACTAATATTGATAATTACTAATAACATTAATTTATAATGAATAATAATGATAAATAATTATCAATAATGAATATTAATACTATTAATATTAATAACTAATCATATTAATTAGGAATATTTATAATTATTAATTATTCATAATGATAATTAAAAATCATTAATCACTAATATTAATAATTCATATTTATTTATAATAAATATTTAATAATGATTATCGTTGATCATTATAAATATTTCATAATAATTAATTAAAATTAATAATTCACATTAATGGTTAAGAATAATAATTATCAATATTAATAAAAATGATTAAATTTTAATATTCATTTTAATATTAATCAATAATGAATAATCATAATTAATAATTACTAACATTTAATACTAATCATTATTAATAATAAATTATTATTATTAATTAACAATAAGGAGTATTGATCAAAAATATTTACAAAATAATTGATAATTATATTACTTATAATGAATATTAATAAATCATTATTGATTTTTAATATTTTTAAAAATACGAATAATCAATTATTATTAATAGTAGTAAATAATTTGCAGCAATAATGTTAATTATTAATATAAATAAATCAAGATAATAATGAATAATAATAATTAAGATTAATAATATGAATGATTAATGATTAATAATATTAAATAATAATTAATATTAATAATTAATAGAGGAAATATTTATAATTAAGAGTATTAATAATATTAATAAATAATAACTATAAATAATAATAATTAGTTATTCATTTTATTTATTAATAATGAATATTCATAATTAATAATAGTTAAAATTAAAAATTCATATTAATATTTTAGTAACATGTCAATTAATATTAATAAAAAAATAATAAGTAATAAGTAATATTATTAATTACTATTTATTATATCAACTATTAATAATTAATATTATTAATATTCAATTTTTATAAGGAATAGTTATTAATATTAATAATTAATATAATTATGGACAATTATTATTTATTAATAATAATTAATAATGATCAATATTTATAATAAATATTAAGTTAGTATTTATAATTTTAATAATCTTAATCATTAATCATTATTAATTATTAATAATTGTCCATAATAATATTAATCATGAATAACTGATAATAATTTATATAATTGTGAATAATAATTATTATGAATAATTAATATTACTAATAAATATTAATTAATTTTAATAATTATAGGGTATAATTAATAAAGCTATAAGGGTAAAAGTATAGAATAGTTTAAATATTTAATATAGTGGGGTTTACTCATGAAATGTCAATATGTAGTGGATAATATAGAAAATGATGTTATGAAAATAATATTTAAAACAAACATTCTTAAGTAATAATGAGCAAATAGTTTTGATAATATAAGCTTATCGAATGGTAGTATACATATTCAAAATCAATGAGAAAGGAAAAGTATTTCCTCGATCAAACTCTTCCTTTATCTCTTATTTTGTGGGTACTTCAACAATTCACTGCATCTTAAAGAAAAATTGCATGAACGTTGTTAATGATCCTTTGACATCATTGTATCATTTATGGAATGAATATATCAATTTCTTCATAGCTTTTTGGTAAGAAGGAGCCAATTTGATTTCAAATAATGAGTGTTTCTCTTGTTTTTTTTCAATATCTTATGCTAATTTATTTATCTGGCAAGTTAAATTAAATTGTAGAGTATTGTGAATTTCGTGCAATGGAGATCATTATTAGCAACTTCCCAATTAATGATTTTTAGTTTCATAATTATTTGAGGATTTCTTCTATTTAAGCATGTTTTTTTTAAATTAAACCATGGCCAGTTGAAGTTTATAGTTATAATGGCACTAATTGAGTTTAATGATGGACAATTTGATAATGGATTAAGAGGACGCCTTTTTTTTTCTTATTTCTAATGAAGATGAAAAACAACCAAGGGAAAATTTTGAAATTGATACCTTCAATTGAAAAGGAATGAATTGAAAAGGACACTACACCGACAATAAAAAAGCTTCTGAATGCCTCTAATCAAAAGCTATATACATATCTTCAACTTCAATATTCCCTTATTTCTTTTCAATTGAGTTAACTAGGAAAAAGAAAACATAGACAGGAATGAATTGAAAATGACAATTCAAAATCAAGCGCAAGATTATAATTTAAAAAAAAAAGAAATAACACAAGCTACTAACTTCAAAAACTTAAAATTAAAACATAGATCCGAGATAAGAAATTAAAACAATTACCAAGTTAAACTATGCAAATTCTAGATGAAGATATGCACATAAGTAAATTAATTGATCGATCAATATTTATATCTAGGAAGAGAAAAAAAATATTGAGACCTCAATATTGATTAAAAGTCTTCATTACTGGAAGAATAACACAAAGTATATGAGAGGAGAGGAAACAAAGGGTCAAGCTATAGTGTAAAGAGGAGTGAGTAAATAAAGTGGTTCTATTGACGCAAGACGTTTCCAAAATAAATAAATAAATAAAAGCTAAATGTCTCAATCTAATGTGGTACTTTAGGCTTCGGTCAATTTTATTAAATGGAGAGAAGCTGCTCCCACAAGCTTGTCATTTCAGAGGTGCTCAATTTTAAGTGTTGCACATGGGTTGCCCTATGTACAATTTGGTTTGGGAAGAATTGAGATGAATTTGTAATACCTTGAATTTCATAACCTTAATTTTTGCAAGATTATATTTTTTCAAGGTGAGGAATTAATCATGCACTTTGATGTATTAGTTTGTGAGTTGACAGGCTGCCTTGAACTTTTTTTTATATTTGGGTATGAAGAGTCACCGCTCAACTAGTTCGTGCGAACCCATCAACTACTTATATTCATTTTATTTTTTGATCTCTAGCAAGACCAATCAGTTGGTCTACCAAACCGATCGATTAGTTGGTCTAAGTTTTTGTATCGTGTTTATGTTGTGATTCCTATCTTTACCCAATATATTTCTAACATTGTAGTCTTATTATACCCTTATATATAAACAATATTTTGAGCTTTATGATTATTCTCCTAGCTTGTACAACCTTATACCAACTAATTCACCCCAAAATCTATTAAAAGTACTTTTATACCTAATCACTCAACCTCTCCTGCTTATGCTTGGTTTATTTCACTCAAACTCACTTGCACCCTCACCTTACTTGATTGATTTTCATTCAAGTGTTGTGTAAGCAAGCTCCACCACTTCTCTTGGCCACTGATTTCAACCAAACTCACCCCCCTTATACTCTTTTGTTACCTTATTTTTCATTTAGCATTTATCACTTTTGGCTTCCCTTTGGTTGATCTCATCTCTCTCCTCCTTGTTGAGTTTTATTTTGTGTTCTTGAGCCTTATTATTTCTTCCCAAACCAAACCCTCCATTGCTCTTTTCTTATTTCTCTTTTGATTTTCACTTCTCTAATTCATCATATCTAGCCTCTATTCATTTTTAAATACGTAAAGGAGATTAGATTTGTGGTTTATTTTTTAAGCTTACCATTATTTTTTTCTCTTGTTTTCTAGGGGTATGTCAATTATCCCTTTTGAAATTCTAGTCAATTATCACTTTTGAAATTCTATGTTTTGGTTTATATTTTAATGTATTGTGTAATCATATGTTATCTTGTATGATTTTTTTAGTGGTCAAAGGTTTTTGAAGAGGGTCTTGAATCCTAGGGATCCTCTCCCCTTTTGCTCGAGCTTGAATTTAGGTAAACCCTACTAACTCTAAAGATGGTAGAATATTGAGTGTGAACATGTTAGGATTTTATGCTTAGTAAACATACTAGGTTTTTTTGTTGTTAAATCATGTGTTTAAGGTAAATATACTTAAGAGCATGATAATATGAATGATTTGGTAATTGTAACTTTCAAACATGCATATGAGAGCATGATTTATATGCATTTAAGTATTACAATGGAAGATGTGAGTTTTGGAGCATGGTTTACTATGATAAGAATGTTTTCATATTACTCATATGTTAATGGTTTCGGGCATGATTTATATCTTTAATGTGTGTGAGCATGAATTGTGATCATGGCATGTTAATTTATTCTCTTTGATAATTTTGATGGGTTACTATGCATTTTGTAGTATTATGGTTTTTGGTTTGAAGCATGTGATATTTTGGTAAAGTGTAGATAGGTTGTTTCTCCATACTAGTTGATCGATAAGTTAAACCCATCGATAATTTCATAAGAAAAAACAATTGGTTGGATAAATATATTGACTGAATTATTTTTGTGTTCAAAGCTGTTTTGGTTTTGAATTGAACCCATCAATTGAGTTGGTTATTCCCATCAATTGGTTTGTAAGAACAGTCAATTAGCTTGCTAAACCCATCAATTGATCTATCTTTATGTCTAAGTTGTTTAGGTGTCATCTTGAACCTATCAACTAGGTTGGTTGAACCCATCAATTGGATAGTAAGAGCAGTGGATCTATTAACTAAACCATATATTGGTTTATGCATGACATTCATTTATTGGGTATGGTATAGCTAAATCAGTTGGTTGGTTTAAGGATTAACCAACTAGTCTTGTTGGTAGAAGTGTGCATCTGGTCAAACCCAAATTGGCCTAGAGACTCGTTTTTTTTACTAAATTAAAACTATACATGAACCAAATCCAAAACAATCTACACCTAGACCTCAAACGTGCAAACCAGATCATCCTCAGGACGACCCTATTTTGACCTTATTTTAATAATGACCTTATTTCAACCCTTTTTTGACTTAATTTCAAAACTAACCCTTTTCCAATCCTGTTTTAACTATGTTTCAATCCAACTTTGTTCGAAAAAATTACAAAACTAGCTGAAACGAGGTCATACTAAAAACTCAGGCCAAACTCATACAAGCCTAGAAGCCCCTTTTTCAACAAATACAACCCGTAACCCTAACCCTAATTTACCAGTATATATAGGTTTGGAATTCCAAGTTGACCCAGTTTGTGCACACCCCTACTCGGTGGTGATTCTTTATTTTGTTATTTGTTAATGTTAAGACCTTAAGGCTTTTACAATGCTTTCCTTCATGTATTTCTCTAATTTGTTATGATCTAAGCCTTGAATGAATGAATTTAAGAAAGGTATTTGAATTAAATTATTTGGGTTAGATTGATTGGAAATTTTTTGATTAGTTAAATATTAAAGCTATGACGTGATTCCAAACCCTAGTTCGTGATGGCATTAGTTGTAGTGATCCTTGAGGTCCCTTTGATTTGATTGGATGATTAGTTGTTAGTGACTCTTAGTGGACAAGGAGGTTGTTGGATTTGATTGTTTTGTTGTTGTGAATCTTCGCATCCTTAGGGAATAATAATATTGAATTGAATAAATAATAATCATTTGAAGTGAAAAAATTGAGTATGGAAAAGGATCTCATGCCTCAGTAGGCCACCGAGTGCATAATAGGAAATTTGGGTCAAATAACTAATTTCTTCTCATACAGACCAACAAACCCTAGAGGAGGTAATAACATTTAAAGAATTGAGTGTTGAGATTGTGCATACACGACTTCAGTTGTGTGACTTCTTTGACATGATGTCAGGTTGGTTTGATTTGTTGATTTTTTTTTTATCTATCCCTAATGATCATTGTTTTAGACTATTATATTATACCACTCAAATATTTGAATCCACTTAATTTAAATTGGATTAGAAAATCATTATGGTACCTCTTGAATAATTGGATTAGGATTAAGCCAATAAGCGTTAATTACAAAAATAATGGGTGTTACTGCCACATGTCTGGAATCCTCTACCATCCTTATACTAAGTGCTAAGACTAAATCATTACTTAAATAACAATTATAATGAAGGCAAGTTAACAATTTGATTACAGATTACATTGTCTTGATAAATACAAAAGATTAGGCAAATAGTTGCGATATAAAAATAAAAGGGAAATAGAAAGGGACTTAAGAGTTCACAAAATATCCGGATCAAAAGGTGTCAGGGCAAATACCAGATAGTCCTAAACCTCAACCCTCTACTAGAATCCATCAAGCCAAACCCTCAAAGTATTTTTATAGAGTCATCATTGCCCGTTGAATAGGTAGGGGATCATGAAATAGAATCCTTTAGTACTATGGTACCGAATAAGCCTTTATACAAAACTAATATGAAAATCCAGCATGGAACATGTACAAGGCATACAACTAACATGGTGTAAGACATTTAAATATACATACGAGTATTGATACAAATTAATCGCTTAGATAATCAAATGTCATCAAGCCACTACTCATATTCGTTTATCTGAAACAACTGAAAACTTACCACCAGAGATTCTCTCTGAGTTATAATTAAGAACAACCACAAACCAATAACCATAAAGGCATCATGCTAACACATGGGATAAACATTTAACGTACATGAGATTATCACAATATGATAGTCATGACAGGTAAACAATAATCACCACACTACATACTGTTCATGTGTGTTTATTTAGAACATAATAACACTTATCAACCAAGCATCAAAAGATGCTATTTGAAGTAATAAATAGAACCAAACTCTCACACAACATGTAACACCCCCAAATTTACTATTAAAAAATTTCGTTTAATTTAAAAGAGTTTAATGGAAATGAAAAGATAAAACTATAAATTTGGGGGCTTTACTGCCACACTTAGTACCAGATCGGTTCACTCCTACCGTCCCGGTACTGAGTGCTAAGGCTAAACAAGATTAACCATCAAATACGAGTTGTTAATAAAATACTAGTCATTAGTAAAACACGAGTCATATAGAATCAGAGTGCGAAAAGTCAAAAGTACAATCCAAAGGTACAGTTTTAAGGTTCCAAAAGTTTGAAACATCCTACATCAGAAATAGACTAAATTTAAAGACATAGGAAAGATAAAGTGGATGATAGACTCCGGCCACGTCACTCTCGACCCCCAAGCTAGGTCCGAACTCAACTCTCGGTCCCGCTCGATGCCTCATAAGCGTCGTAGGCATCAAATATAGAATCACCAACCTGCACTAAATCAGAGGGGCCTCCTGTTCGTGGGAATGAACAGCACCCATGAAACGGGTGGTCAGCACGCTACGTACTGAGTAAGGTAACCGTATAACTAAGACCAACACATAAGAACATATAGCATAATCACAATCACATGATGGCATACAATTTCTCAGGTAAATAAAGGCCCACATTATTTATTTATTCAGTGGGTAATACTTGTTTCACACCATAATTCTTATCAGTCAATGCGAGTACGGGAACCCCACTATTATAGTCGGTGGATCGGTCATTTACAGGACAAGACGCACCTGACCACTATTATATGCCGGTGGATCGGTCTCCAGGGCAAAACGCTCCTGGCCACTATTATGCCGGTGGATCGGTCTGGCCCTGACTCTCATGGTGTTCCACTATAAGTGTTTAGTATCTTTTACATGAATTATCACATTAGGGTTTGGTTTATTGAGCTCGGGATCCCCCACTATTATTGCCGATGGGCCGGTCACTTGCGGGATGAAGTCCACACCACTATTATTCGCCAGTGGATCGATCACTTATAGGGTAAAACCCTAACCACTATTAATAACCGGTGGATCGGCTGGACCCGGCTCAATAGTCTTCACTTTACATAATTAGTATTTTACCGTATCTTATTTGACAGATTCCACCCTAGACATGCATAGCTAACTCCAGCTATACTTACCCTCCTAAGAGGGCCCGTCTCATATCTTGAGACCTTTGCGCCTCCTCACTCGCCCTGACATCCTTCCCTTAACCTGCTTACTTATACCGGGAACTCGACTCCTAAGTGTGTGGGTCAAAGCCCACCACCTTATACCCTAAAGTCCACTCACCCCTTTCCTCTAGGGTTTTCTCCAAATACTCTAATTAGGGCCTATGTGGCCCATCCCTTTCTACCTTGCACGATCCAGACTATTTTATCACCCCTACACATCACGACCCTTCAGTTCCAACCTCACTTCATGCCCCACTCATTCTCACTAATTTTTATTATTTTCTTTTTCTCTTTCCCCTACTCATATTAGGGTTTCCCTTTAAACCCTAATCTAGTCTCCTACGCACCCTTATACTGCCCTACGTACTATTTTTCGCCCGAAGCCCCCAAACACCCAAACGATACTTCTATTATCTTCTTCACGCCCCGAGGCATCTTTCCAAATGTAAGGTTCGCCCCCATGCAGACCTTAACCACCCCATGCAAACCCTAGTTCCTCCTATACCTTCATTAGCTAACTTACTTTCCCTTGGTTATCTTTATTATTATTATTTTTTTTCTTTTTCATGCCCCCAACCCACATCACCACATCACATACCCTAGCATGCATGTCCTAAGGCCACATCAAATCACAACTTGCAGCACATCCACATTAATACATAACAAAAGCGATCACATGGACGTACCTCGGATTCCAAGCTGCGCTACACATAAAACAGGTAAGATAATAACATGTAAAACACGACGTATAATCATACGAGACATCCAAGGCAAGCAGGACATATATCACATAAGCGGCCTTAGCTACACCATTACCTAAATCGGCGTCGGGCTTGGAGCACGCTCCTACGCTTCCTGGGAGTTTTGACTCTATTCACCTATAAAAGGGAAATAATAATAGTAATAATAGTAATAATAGTAATAATGATAATAATAATAGTTATAATAACATTAATAGTAATAGTTAATAATATTAAAATCATTAACACATTTAATATACGGGGTTTAGGGATTAAAGAGTTGGGGAACAACCTAGGCTAGGTGGTGGTGCCAGCGGCGGTGGAGGAAGGAAGAAGTGGAGAGGGCGGTGCAGGGAGCGTTTTGGTGGCCGGAGTGGGCGGCGAAGGCGGTGGATAATGGCGGTTGGTTTTTTTTTTTCTGGGCTGCCAAATTCCAAACCCGATTATGGCAGCCTTCGGGGCTATTTATAGGCCAATCGGGAAGGGAAATCGACAAGGATGCGTGGCAGAGTAGGGGGCAAGGTTATGGCCCTCTGTCCGGCGAGAATGGCCAGTGCAGGTCTGCCTGTGCAGACCATAAGTTGTCGGGGGAGAGAGAGAGATGACGTGCAGGAGAAGGGAGGAAGGGTTCTGTCAAAATGGCAGGGGAGTCAGCGGTGAGGAGAGGGAAGGAATGGTCGATGCAGTTGGTGTGGTCGTTGTAGGCTTTTTCCGGCAAGAATTTCGGTTGCAGGGGTGTCGAAGGTTGAAGATGAAGTGGAGGGGCTGGACCGACGGTCCAAGAGAAAAGAAAAAGAAAGAAAAGAAAGGCCGAACCAGCCGGGAGAGGGGGAGAGGCACGAGAAGCTGGGTCGCGCAGGGGGAAGGGGAAGTTGGGCCAGCGGCCAGCCCAGGTCGGGGAAAAGAGAAAAAGGAAGAGAAGGAAAGGAAGGAAAAGGAAAAAGAGGGGGGAAAAGGAAAAAAAAGGAAAAGAAAGGGAAAATGGTGGTTGGCTTAATTAATACAATTTGGGTAATTTGGGATGTTTAATAAAATATAATAATTATTAAAATAATGATTAAATTATCTTTTTAGGCTAATTTAGGGATTTTGAAAGAATTTCCTTAAACTTTATTTTAATTAGCAAAATACCCAAATTCCTTTCCTATTTAAAATTATTTATAAATTCTCCTAGATTTACCTTAATTAACTTCATAATAATAAATAAAATAGTTTATTTAATTAATCATCCTAATAATTCTTTATTCAGCCATGATTTCCTAAATCAGGGTTTCGGGGTATTTCACAACAACCATAACCTTCATGCATAACTTACATCTCAACATCAATCCCAACAAAATCCATAACAACACGGGTAAGACTCAAAGGTACAATAACAACTACAAGTAGCCACGAAGGTTACTACCAAAACTACCATCAAGTACAAAAGTTGCTACTGAAACCATAGGTAGGCACAAAGGCTATTGCCGAAAGTACAGGTAGGCACAAAGACTGCTACTGAAACTATAGGTAGACACAAAGGCTGATGTCAAAACCACAGGTAAGTACAAAGGCTACTACCGATCAATCTAATAATCAAATAATAACCATTCCAAGCAAGTCATGTCATTTTTATTTTTGTTTACTCGAGAGGATACAATGACAACCCGGAGACATAAAAGTGCCCTGGTTATACCAGGGTACAAGGCATCACGGTACCCTTCCAACCATTCAACATAAAGGCATAACAACACTCTGGTCATACTGGCACACAAGACTACACAGTACCCTCCACATCTTGGACACCTAATCTTTAAGTATCGATACCCCTAATATGCCTCGTAGGTCACCTATAGAGTTAACTAGGGGCTACCTCGTCTATAGGGTGGTTATCCTTAAATAGAAACCATTTCCAAACTCAAGGTCTTCCACTTTGAGTATTAGTATTTTATAAGGTGATTATAGAAAGCGCATATTGCACAATTATTCTCATTTTCATAATTATCCTTTTTCCTTTAATTTTTAATTATTCTAAGACAACCATACACAGGATCATTAATAAAGAAAATCATAAAAATATACTAAGGTCATCCTAAGCTCAATTATTCATATTCGGGCGCATTAGATCAAAAATGACCAAATTACCCCTGAGACCCATAATTATCATAGCATCATCCATTTTAAATACTAAATCCATTTTTTTATTTAATTATCATGAAAAGACTAAAATACAATAATTTAATTATTTATTATGCAATTTAAATTATTAGATAAGCCAAATGACCATTTTTTTCCTTACACATGTTCCTACATATAAAACCCTATCATAGACTTTTGAAACGTCCAAAACACATGATCACATAATCAATAACAAAATATATATATTAGACATGATTTTCATGATAAATATCATAATACACTAAAAATGACTAAATTACCCCTAGGGAACACATCCATGATTATTATTTCACAATTATATCTAACCATGCTCACCCTATTATTTTATATACACATATCATACAAAATATTTTTTCGATAATAGAATCATTGTAATCATGCTTTCTTATCTAATATATTTTACATCGAATAACATGCTCATTTTTTATTTATTTTTTTATGATAACAATAATAATCACATAATTATAATGTAACAAATCATGCTTAACATATTTCATACACAAAAACCCTAATGTGCTATCATGCAATATTCATCATTTTAGTAGAGTATAACGGTTACCTAAATTTCAACAAAAATGTAAAATAACAGTATCCTACTAAAATTATCAAGTCCCACTAATCAAACTTTTGTAACTAAAAATAATATCAAAATTACTGAATTAATATTTACTAGATAAAATAATTATTATAATATTAAAATATTTATTTTTTAAATTACCAAAATACCATTACTTAATAATAATATGTATTAAAATTTATAAAAAACACAAAACACTTCTCACGCTGCATGCGCAGCGTGAGCCTCGTGCAAGGTTGGCCAGCTAGAGGCTGAGGCATGGAGAGATGGCAGCAAGGATGGAGACTAGTGGTGGTTGGTGGTTGACGATGGAGGATGGCGAGATCATGGCTATGAGGTGGTGATGCAGGGGTTGGGCACGACTGGTGGTGGATGGCCTTGATGGTGGACGTGCAAAGGGAGAAGTGGAGGTTGCTAGGAGGCTAGACAATGTAGGAGGAGGAGAGTGGTGGCAGTGGTACATGTGTGTGGTGTTGGTGGTGCAGGATGGTGACGGGTGGTTGTGGTTGGCAGGTGAGGGTGAGGGTAGAGATGGTGTGTTTGGTTATTAGGAGGTGCTAGGAGTGGAATGTGTAGGAGGAGAAGAGCCAAGGCAGGGAGGGGCAACTCTAACACTCCTAAAATTTAGTCCTGAAAAAATTTCATTTAAAAGAATAATGCAAAAGCTAAAATGGAATTTGGGGAATGTTACCGCTACATATAATACAATATAAATTTCCATCATCTATCTCATGCTAGATGCAAGGCTAAAACTGAAATGCCCCAAAAATTCTAATTTTAAAAATTATAGTTAAATAAGATTTTATTAAAAAAAATTATTAAATAAATTATTTTTATTAAAATAAAAGGAAATTAATTAGGGCAAATTAAGAAGAAATGTATAAGTATTTTAATTAGCAGAAATTTAGGTATTTTAGCTAATTAAGGATTTTATTTTAGAAATTAATTAGATAAATTATTATTTTTAAATAAGAAGGAGAAAATAGTTCCAAATTAATAGGAATTTTATAAATAATTTAATTAGAGAAAATTAGAGTGATTTGCTAATTAAAATAGAATTTATAGAAAATATTTCAAAAATCCTAAATTTTCCTAAAAAGGAGAATTAAATATTATTTTATTTAAATATTCCCAAATATCCTAATTAATTTAATTAACCTAACCCATTATTTTTCCTTTTTTCCTTTTCCTTTTTCCTTCTCTTTCTTCCTTTTTTCCTTTCTTTTTCTTTCTTTTCTTTTCTTTTCTTCCTTACCCTCCCCCGACCTAGGCCTGCCCAGCTGCCCAAGCCCTTCTTCCCTTCCTCTCCTTTCCGTCGGCCCAGCATTTCTTTTTCTTTTCTTCCTTCTTCGCCGCAGCCAAACCCCACGTTTCATTTTTTTTTATTCCCGCCAGCTCGGTTTGCCCGTCCTTCCTTTCTTTTCTTTCTTTCCTGGTCGCCCGGTCCAACTGCCACCTCTTTCTTCTTCTTCCTTTCTTCTTCCCCTAGCCCTTCGCACCTTCCATTCCGATAACCTGCACAGCCGCCCAACTCCCTAGTTTTTCGCCGCCAACCTCGCTATTTGACCGGCCATTCTCCCTCTATCATCTTTCGCTGAACCGTCGACCTTTTCACCCAACTAAATCTCCACTCTCCTCACACGTTTCCCCTTCTCCCAGCCAGCCATACCCTGCCACGTTGTTCTTTAATTTTGCCAGCAACCATCGCCGTTGATAACTAAAACCCTACCTGCATCACCCCCTAGCCAACCCACAGAACACTATCCTCTATTCATTTTCTCTATAAATACCCCCCATAATCAGCAAGGGTCGAGCTTTTGATTCCTACTCGGAATTTCTTGACCTTGCCACCTTCGCCACTTCAGATATCGTTGCCGCCACCTCCGGCCAACTTCGCCGCCCTCTCTGCCTACCCAACTCATCCTTACACCGCCCTCTAACTAACTAAGCCGCCCTTCTCCCTCGATTCTTCCTGCATGAGCCACCCCAGCAGTGCAAATTTCCCTTCTCAATCAACCTATTTTCTACCCCTGTCACCCTTCGCGCTGCCGTCCGCCACTACCACAGCTCCTTTCACCTCCCAACGTGTTCTGCAGACCACCCTCCATCTTTCCCTACCTTTCTTTTCCTTTTCCTCCCTCTCCTCCTCTCTTTCTCTTCTTCTTCTCCATTCGACCACCGTCATCGCCGCCATTCGCCACCACCTTTGGCTGCGCCGCCACTCTCATTATGTTCCTCTCCTTCTAGACAACCCTAATCACCCATACTTCCACCCTCTTTCTCTTTGTCTTTCTCTTTTTCTCCACATCCAACTTTTCCCCTTTTTTCTCTTTTTCCAACCACCACCGGTGCTACCTGTCACCACCAGCCCAAGGTTGAACCCTAAATCCTCTCAACCATTTTTCACTATTTATACAAGCTTTAATTTATTTTATTTCATTTATTCGAATATATATACTATTATTATTATGAATAATATTACTATTATTATTGTTGTTGTTATTATTATTATTAATGTTTTTATTATTATTTCTATTGAGGGTTGAAGCCCTATTATATTTTTATTACGATTTTATTATTATTATTATTCTTATTGTTTCTATTATTATTATTATTATTATTATTATTATTATTTCAAAATTATTATTATTATTACAACTATTTTACTATTAGTGTTGCTATTAATAATAATAATATTATTATTATTATTATTATTATTATTATTACTACTACTACTACTACTACTACTAATAGTATTCTTACTATTTCAGAGTAGGGTCGAAAACCCTACTTTACGTTACTCTCGGTTTAGGTTATTTTATTACTACTACTATTATTATTATTACTACTATTATTATTATTATTATTATTATTATTATTATTATTTGTAATTTAGATTATTATTTAATTACTATTATTATTACTGTTTTTATTAATAATATCCTAATGATATTATTAGCATTATTTTGGTAAAGAGTTTAAGCCATTATCTCACCATCTGTTTTGAATTATATTAATATTAGTATTAGTATTTTTAGTATTAGTATTACCATGATGATGATTATTATTTTTCAATATTATTATGGTTTTTATCATTTATACTATTTCTATTTTTTTTATTATTATTTTTCGTGTTATTGTTATTATCATTATTATTATTTTGGTAAAGGGGTCGAAGCCCTTATTTCACTTTGTTTTCGAGTTATGCCCTTATTATTATTATTATTATTATTATTATTATTATTATTATTATTATCATTGTTATTATTTTTAATATCTTTGCTATTATTATTTTGGTATCTTTATTATTATTATTAGGGTAAAGTCTTCGACCTTATATTATCAACTTTTATAATATTGCTATTATTTCTTAAATCTTTAGCAATGTTAGTAATTAGTTAATGTTATTTTAATATATTATTATTTTATCAAAAACCTAGTCTTAGAATAAGTTAGTAATAATAGTATTTTTGGTAGGAGGGTATCTAAATTCTAGTTTTTTCCTCATATAGGTGAGATCAGTCAAAATCCCTAAGGAGGTGTATGAGCGTGCTCCAAGAACGGTGTCGTTTTAGGTAAGGGTGTTACTAAGGCCTTATGTGTGTTTATGTGCATTATATGCTTCGTATGCTATGTATTCTATGTTTATCATTATAATTATTTCATGTGTGGTATGGCGTGGGGTTGAAGTATGTTTTTGTGTTATGATATGGTATGTGTATTATGTATATGTGATGAAATATTGTGGTATGTGATGTTATGTGTTGTGACCCTGTAAGACATGCATGTGATGATGTTTAACGTGGTATTGTGTAAAGGAAAGGATGAAAAAGGAAAATGGGAGAGAAGTTGACCAAGGAGAGTGAGTTGACCAAAAGGGAAAAAGTTGACCAAGAGGAGTAAGTTGATCAAAGGGGAATAAGTTGACCAAAGGGTATGAGTTGACCTAGGTATTTTAATGATTTATGAGTAGAAGAATAAAATGGGAAATTTATGGTTTTGTATGGGAGAATCTAATCTATGGTTTTCTATGGGAGAATCTAATCTATGAAGTTATATGGGATAATCTAACCTATGGTTCTGTATAGGAGAATTTAATATATAGTTTTGTATGGGAGAATTTAATCTATGGTTTTGTATGGGAGAATCTAATCTATAGTGTAACATGGGAGAATCTAAACTAGGGTTTCGTATGGATGGACTAAGGGTTTTGCATGGCAGATTTTATGGTGTTGCATGGGAGAATCTAAACTAGGGTTTGGTATGGATGAATCTTGGGTTATGCATGGAGGAATCTAGGGTTTTACGTGGATGAATCTAAGGTTTTGCATGGAGGAATATAGGATTTTGTATGGATGAATCCAGGGATTGCATGGGTGAATCTAGGGTTTTATGTGGAAGTTTTAGGGTTTGCATGAAAAAGTTCAAAGGTTTGCATGGGGATGTTAGCATCTACATGGGAGTAAAGTTTACGTATGAAAAGTTGATTTGGGGTGTGAGGAAGGTAATGTAAGTGTTGTTTGGGTGTTTGAACACTTTGGATGAAAAATAGTACATGGAGCAATATAAGGGTACGTAGAAGACCAAGCTAGGGTTTGTGTGGACAATTAGGGTTTGGTGTGGCTGCTTAAGGTTTTTGCGGTATCATGTGTATTTGGTGATTAAAGTGTAATTATAAGGATGGATTTTATGAATTGTGGTATGTGGAGTGTTAAAATGATTTGGGCTGTGTAAAGTGGAGTAAGATGGGCCACCGAGGCCTAAATTAGGGTTTCTGGGGAAAAACACTAGAGTAAGGAAGTGGACTTAGAGATGTGTAGTAGTGGGCCTTGACCCACATATTTCGGTGTTAGAGTCCTGGTGTGAGTTAGAGTATAGAGGAAAGGTTGTTGGACAAGTTAGAAGGTGCAAGGTTCTCATGATATGATACGGGTCAGTTGGAGGATAAGTGTAAAGGGAGTGATTTATGCATGTCTAGGGTGAAAGCTTCTGAATAAGATACTTAAGATATTAATCATTTAAAGTGAAAGATTATTGAGACAGGTCCAGCTGTAACACCCCCAAATTTACTACTGAAAAATTTCGTTTAATTTAAAGAGGTTTAGAGGAAGCAAACAGATAAAACTGTAAATTCAGGGGCATTACCGCCACACTTAGTACCAGATCGATTTACTCCTACCGACCCGATACTAAGTGCTAAGGCTAAATAAGAATAACACCAAAAGTTACAATCCGATGTATAGTTTAAAATACCAAATGTCAGAGGACACAAAATAACGAAATAAAACAAAGCACGATGATACAAATAAACAAGACGGGGGATGCTCTCCGGCCACGTCACTCTCGGCCCCCAAATTAGATCCAGACTTAACTCTCAGCCCTGAAAGTATCACAGACATCGTCCCCTACCTGCAAAACTCAGACAGGTCTTCTACTCGTGGGAATGAGCAGCACCCATGAAACGGGTGATCAGTACGCTACGTACTGAGTAAGGTAACAGACGCACTAAGTCCCACATACACAGAGATACATGACATAGCAGACATAGCTCGTAAATAATAAACAATAACACAGATGAACAATGCTGGTCACGAATCAGATAACTTTCTCATTATATCTCTGATAATTATAATCGATTCACATCATAGTCTTTATCAATCCCTGTGAGTGCGGGAGCCCCACTATTATAGCCAGTGGAACGGTCGCGAGGGTAATATACCCTGCCACTATTATTTGCCAGTGGACCGGTCTGGCCCCGACTCACAAGGTATTCCACTGTAAATATTAGTATCTTTCCATGTCTTATCACTTTTACGTTTGGTTTGTTGAGCACGAAATCCCCCACTATTATAGCCGGTGGAACGGTCGCGAGGGTAAGATACCCTGCCACTATTATAGCCGGTGGAACGGTCTGGGTTCGGCTCAACATCTTTCTCTGTAAGTAATTAGTGTTTTAACGTGTCTTATTCGAAAGAATATCACCCATGTCATGCATGGCTAGAGGGCCTGAACACATCACATCAAAACCGATGACATAGTCGTACTATCACGTACTAATAAGGGCACATGCACACGACTCGATTCCAAGCCACGCCACACATGAAACAGTTAAGATAATGGCATTTAAGACCACGACACATAAATCATATAGAACATCCACGACACGTAGGACACATGTCACACATTCAGCCTTAGCTATATCCCTACTCGGTTTAGGTTACCGAGCTATCTCCCGCGCTTATATTAGGCCACTAAACATCCTTTGTAATTATCATACTTAACACATTTCTCACATCGGAAACCCAAATCATGACCCTCAGACTCAACTCTCCCTCATACCTCACTCCTTCTCATTTATTCTTATTATTTCATTTTTCTTTTTCCACCTTCTCAAATTAGGGTTTCCTTCCCAAACCCTAGGTACCCTTATATGACCCTACGTACTATTTTTCACCTCGAGCCTCCAGACTCCCAAACAGACCTGCCATTACTTTCCCCACGTCCCAAAGTAACTTTTCATACGTAAGGTTTGCCCTCATGCAGACCTTAACCTCCCCATGCAAACCCCTCGATCTCTACCATGCCAAACCCTACGATTTCCATGAAAACCTTAGTTCTCCTATATAACCTTAGTTTCTCACACTTTTCCATTTTATTCAATTCTCCCTTTTCTCGTCCATTTACGGATCACAGATTGCCTAGGTCATTCTTACCTACGTTAGCCAACGTACTTCCCTTTGGTTATCTTAATCTCTTATTTTTCTCTTTCATGCCCCCCTTTCCACAACACCTCATCAATTAACTTAGCATGCATGTCCTAAGGGTCACATCACATCACATCATATTTGTATCATACCATATTAGCACATACAGACAAGGGCAAGAGAACATACCTCGGTTCCACGCTGCGCTATATAATAACACAGATAACATGCAGATTATAGCATACAACCGCACAAGGCATCCGAGACAAGTAAAACATGCAATACACACAGGTGGCCTTAGTTACGTCCTTACCTAAATCGGCACCGGGCTTGGAGCACGCTCCTACACCTCCTGAGGGCTTTGACTCGGTTCACCTATAAGAGGGAAATGCTAAGGGTTAATCTCCCTCTACCGGAATTACCATAATGTTCCCATCTTACCCCTATCATGGCCTAATACTAAGGCTAATATTAATAATAGGGGTTTATAAATAAAGGGGTAGGGTTATTACTATTCTCACGATAGTTTAAACGGGTTATCGCTAATTAAAGTAGGTTTTAGCAAAATCCAGAGTATTAAGGTGAGGGTTTCAATATTATTAATAATAATTACTAATAATACTAATAATAATAAGAATACTACTAATAATAATAGTACTCATAATAAGAATAATAATGGATATAATGATAATAATGATGATAATAATAATTGAAATCATAGTAGCATTAGTGATAGTAATATTATCGATAATAATAAAATAATACCACAACCATAATCATCCTGATGATAATATCAATAATAATGATGATGATAATAATAATAATAGTAGAAGTAGTAATAGTAATGAAAATAATAATAATAATAATAATAATAATAATACAAATAATAGTAAGAATACTAAAAATAATAATAATAGAAATAATAGCAATGATAATAATAGTTAGAAAGATAATCATAATGACACTAGTATTAACCATAGTAATAATAATAGTAATGATAGCGATAATGATAGTAACAATAATAACAATAATAACAATAACAATAATAATAATCACAATAATAATAATAATACAATAGTTGTGGCAATACTAAGCATAAAAAAAATACTAAGGTAATAATATTAAACTATAATGTTAAGGATAATAACGATGGTAATAATCGATAAAATAATAAATGCATTAAATACAACAACAAAGATAATAACAAGGATAATAATAATAATAATAATAATAATAATAATAATAATAATAATAATAATAATAATAATAATAACAACAACAACAATAATAGTAATGTTGATAATAATAATAATGATGATAATAATAATAAGCAACAACCTCATAACCATGATAATAGTAATAGTAACGATAATGATAATAATAATAATAATGATGAGGATAATAATAATAATAATGTTAATCATACTAATAATAGTAAGAATACTACCATAATAATAATAACAAAGATAATAACAACATCAGTCATAGTTAGAGTAATAAACATGGGAATAATAATAATAATAGTAATAACGACAATAATAGTAATGATGATAATAATAATAATAGTAGTAGAAGTAGTAATAGTAATGAAAATAATAATAATAATAATACAAATAATAGTAAGAATACTAAAAATAATAATAATAGAAATAATAGCAATGATAATAATAGTTAGAAAGATAATCATAATGACACTAGTATTAACCATAGTAATAATAATAGTAATGATAGCGATAATGATAGTAACAATAATAACGATAATAACAATAATAATAATCACAATAATAATAATAATACAATAGTTGTGGCAATACTAAGCATAACAAAAATACTAAGGTAATAATATTAAATTATAATGTTAAGGATAATAACGATGGTAATAATCGATAAAATAATAAATGCATTAAATACAACAACAACAACAACAACAAAGATAATAACAAGGATAATAATAATAATAATAATAATAATAATAATAATAATAATAATAATAATAACAATAATAATAATGTTGATAATAATAATAATGATGATAATAATAATAATACTAGCAACAACCTCATAACCATGATAATAGTAATAGTAACGATAATGATAATAATAATAATAATAATGATGATGAGGATAATAATAATAATAATGTTAATCATACTAATAATAGTAAGAATACTACCATAATAATAATAACAAAGATAATAACAACATCAGTCATAGTTAGAGTAATAAACATGGGAATAATAATAATAATAATAATAATAATAATAATAATAATAATAATAATAATAATAATGAAAATAATAGTAATAATGATAATAATACTAATAATAATAATAATAACACTAATAGTAATAATAAAAATAATAATGCTAATAATAATAATAATAATAATAATAATAATAATAGAGATAATCATAATAACTTAACAAGGTTTTAGTATCAACTAATACCATTAATTAGAAGTTCTTGGGGGTAATATTAGGACCTAAGAATAGTAATAGGGGTAGTAATAATAGTAATTATGATAGTAGTGTTAATAATAATATTGATTACCATATCATTAATAATATTGGTTAATAGTATTAAAATTTATTAACACTTTTATTATTCAAGGTCTAGGGTTCAACTGTTCAAGGAATTTGGGGCAACCTGGCTGAGGTGGGGGCGGCGGCGGTGGTGGAGGAAGAATGGGAGAGTTGGATGTGGAGGCTAGGGAAGAGGGAAGTAGGGGAAAATGGAGGTGTAGGGTGGTAGGGAAGGAACCTCTGGTTATTTTGGGGGTAGTGGTGGTGCTGCAGGTGGCGGTGGAGGCGGCACTGGTGGCACGAAGGTGGCGCGAGGGGGTCGAAGGGCTTGTTCGGGAAGGTAATTTTGCACGGCCGGGGCGGCACGTGCGGGGCAAGGCAAGGAGGTCTAGGGGGTTGGTTGAGTAGAGGGCGGTGCAGGGAGGATGTTGGTGGCGCGGGCAGGCGGCAACGGTGGCCGAAGGCGGGGGAAAGGGCGGTTGAAGGTGGGGCGGCGTGCGTTGGGATTTCTTTGGGTTCCAGATTTTCGAACCCGATTCAGGCGGTGGTTAGGGCTATTTATAGGAAAATTGGGATGGGAAATGACAAGGCTTAGAGGGAGGTTAGGGGGTTAGGTTCTTGCGTGTCCGGCGAGGCTGGCCGGCGCAGGTTTGCTATTGCAGACCGAAATTCGTCGGAGAGAGAGAGAGGGAGATTTCATGTGGGAGAAACACTGAACCGATTGGTCAAATCCACAAGGGAGACAACGAGGAGGAGAGGGGCGAAATGACCGGTGCTGTGGCTGCTATTGCAGGCTTTCCTTCCCAGCCATGGTTTTCGTGTTGCAGGCGGTGAAGGAAAGAAGACGACGCGGGGGAAGGAGAAGACGGCTGGACCGGCGGTCCAGTGGAAAAGAAAAGAAAGGAATGAAAGAGGCCGAACCGGCCGGGAGAAAGAGGAAGGAGGGCACGCGGGAGAGAGGCCGAACCGGCTTGGAGAAAGAGGAAGGAGGGCACGCGGGAGAGGGGGCTGGGCCGCGAGGGGTGCTGGGCCTAGCAGGTCGGCCCAGTCGGGGAAAAATAAGGAAGAGAAGGGGAAAGAAAGAAAAAAGAAAAAGGAGGGAGAAAAAGGAAAAAGGGAAAAAGGAAAAAGAAGGGAAATTAGTGGTTGGATTAGTTAACATGATTTGGGTAATTGGGATGTTTAATAAAATATAAATATTATAACAGTAATTAAATTATCTTTTTAGGTTAATTTAGGGATTTTTGAAAGAAATTTCTTAAATTCCATTTTAATTAACAAAACACTATAATTTTCTCCAATTAAATTATTTATAAAGTTTATATTAATTAAAGCTATTTTATCCTTCTTATTTTAAATAAATAAATTTATTTAATAAATTTCTAAAATAAAATCCTTAATTATCTTAAAATACCAAAAGTCCTCCTATTTAAAACACTTATAAATTCCTTCTTAATTTACCCTAATTAATCCCCTTTTTATTTTAATAAAAGTAGTTTATTCAATTAATTTTCCTAATAATTCCCTATTCGGCCATGATTTCCTAAATTAGGGTTTTGGGGTATTTCACCAGTCGATCCACCGGTTAGGAATAGTGGTTAGAATTTTTACCCTATGCGTGACCGATCCACCGGTTATAATAGTGGTTAGGGCATGATGCCCTATATGTGACCGAGCCACTAGTTAAAATAGTGGGAGGTTCCTGTACTCACATGGATTTGATAAAAAGTATGGTGTGGAATGGGTTCTAATCAGATATTAATTAAATAATTAATCCAGACTATAAATGGGCCTTTATGTATCTACTCGGATGATTGTTCGATATTACGTTATCATGTTGGACTATATGCTTCTTTATTTCTTCTGCATTGTTTATGTGATTTTATATGTTGGCCTTAGTGTACGGTTACCTTACTCAGTACGTAGCGTACTGATCACCTTTTTTATAGGTGCTGCTCATTTCCACGAGCAGAAGACCCTTCTGACTTTGTGCAGGTGGGCGAGGCATCAGGCGGGGTCAAGTTTGAGCTTGTGGTTGGCTCAAAGTTCGAGAGTGTTGTGGCCATATTTACTCTTTATGTGATTTATTCCTTCTGTATTTCTTTTGTATCGTATTTACCCTTTTATGATTTATTACCTTGTATTGAGTATTTAAAATAAACCTTTTATCGATTGTAAGATTATTCCCTCTGAGGAATTTTGATTTTGCACTCTGCTTTCTATCTTGTTATTGATTATAAACTTTTATGCGTACTCTAATTTCTATGTTAAAAGTTATCTAGTTCTATTTATGAACTCGTGGTTTGACTTTAATGTCAATCTTTTCTTAGCCTTAACACTTGGTACGGGAACGGTCGGAGTGAACCGGTCTGGTACTAAGTGCGGCGGTAACATCCCCAAAATTCACGGGTTTTAATTTAATTGCTTCCATTTTTAAAAAAATAGTGAATTTTGGGGTGTTACAAACCCATCGAACAGAAATTCAAACATATATGCCATGAGGATAAACTCCCACAAAGATATCCATGGGTAGATGGCAAATGAACAATTTCATTAAACAAAATCATCACTGAATACATCAGCAGAACCTGTGAAATAAACCTAAATTTTAAAAACTTATCAAAGTATGAGAAACAAAAATTCAATTACAACACTCTTGAAATTTTAAATACAAAACTTGAAACTTCCAAAAATAAATACAGTTAAACAAGACAAATCCCGATAGATCAAACTCCAAATTCCCTACTCTCTCAAGCCAAGCTTTCAACCTAAAAACAATATCCGGTCTCAAACCTGAACAAGAGGTTTGCTCCCCACCATCAGTGGATCATTACAGGACCAAAACAACCAAGGTAGTATCCGTACGGGTCCAATACTAAGTAAATCCCACTACCCTATCTTATGGGAGAGAGATAAACTGAAACATCAAGTGCATATTGAGTCATGGTGCATTACATTGATACAATATTATGCATACTCAATACCCACATCATAAATCCTACCATACACATATAATAACATGTGAAACATAGGTAACATCCTACTTAAACATGTAAGTGTGGTATGACGGAAATGTAAAGTAGCTCATGCCCCTCAAGTAGGAATAATCCATATTATTGACAACTCATTATATGATCACACAATTTTAGATGCAAACATCTTAATCCAATAACAGATTCAAATAAACCAACCAGACATTTATGGACAACGCCAAACCAAACCAATCGGGCATTTAGCCCTCAAAATTTACTCAGGGACATGTCCAGCCCCGAGCATTACTTAGGGATATGCTATGCCCCGGACATTACTCAGAAATATGTCCAACCCGAGCATTACTTAGGGACATGCTCAACCCCGAACCATGATTCAAACACATTCAACACTTTGTTACGCTGAGAGAGGCATTAAATTATCAACATTCATTCATATCATTTTATAATGCACCATGCAGCTATAAAACCCTAAAGTGTGCTCCATCTCTTGGCAAACAATTCATGCCATACATTCAAATGCTTTTCTGGTCAATTAATCAAGATATATATATTATGATTTTTAACATGTCTTTCATTTATCCATTCTTGAAGGTAACAAGCTTAACATGCTTTTTTACTTAATCATGCTTGTAACATGCTCCTTTACTCAATCATACTCCTAAACAAAAAATGCAATCTTATTCCAACACGTGTAAGCACGTTCTTTTACTTTCTTCATCCTCAAAAGAGTCAAATAGCCCTATTATGCATATTTTTACCCCAGCATGCTCAATAATAAGCCAAAGTATGAATTGCTTAAACCTCATTATTATAAAAAGCATCATACAAGGCATATTACATATTTGACATACCAACCTATTTGAGTCACAAACTTTCACCTCTTAACACACGTGCACAATGATTAGCCCTCACGAAATACCTATAAGTGGAGGTAAGTAGAGACTTACCTAGGTCTGAAGCTAGCTAAGCGAAATAATAAGAGAGAGATCACTAGCTCAAGGATCTATAATAATGCTTTCCTATATCACCGATAGAAATCATAGGACTAAGTTAGAAGTACCTTCTCGATCAACAATTCAAGTATTATAATTTAATTAATAAGGAGAACTGTCTTTCTTGAAAAATGTGTCCAAAACCTAAGATTCAAGAGCATAGCTCCGTTAAGATTTAAAATTAAGTATTAATCAAATCGATTTCAACTCATATCACTTAGGATATTTCAAAATGAATTAGAAAACCGGGGAAAGTATAATAGAGGATAAGTTAATTTTATCGAAAATGACTTACTAGTAAAGTTTTACAACTAAAAAGACAAACCAACTATTTTTGGAGAACCAATCCAACCCGATATAGTAAAAACATAATTCAAATAAATTTTAAATCAAAGCCGGTAATTGATTTGGTAAAAGAAGCATAGCATATCGATTTTATAAGACTACCTCCAATAGTTAGGGTTTTTAGGCCCGAACTACAAACCAACCAATTAACTTTGATT
Source organism: Tamarix chinensis (assembly GCA_030549775.1). Classification (NCBI taxonomy): domain Eukaryota; kingdom Viridiplantae; phylum Streptophyta; class Magnoliopsida; order Caryophyllales; family Tamaricaceae; genus Tamarix; species Tamarix chinensis. The sequence goes on from CM060172.1 coordinate 112,366,157, forward strand.
ACCTCAAATTGATAGTTTTAAAACACAATTAAACAAATTTTAAATAAATCTAGATAATCAATTTTAATAAAAAAAAATCTTACGAGTAGCTAATTTAAGATAATCATTTTCTAAAAATTAGGGTTTTAAAGCCCAAAACACAAACTTGGAAAATTCAAATCAATTAATCCAAATTGAAGGTGTTTAAATACAATTAAGGTCATTTCAACTAATTCTATAAATTCAATTTTATAAAAACAACTATACAAATGACCAATTTCATAATTTCATTTGAAAGCTAGGGTTTTATGCTCGAAAATAAAATTTGGTTGAATTTTTATTAATATTCTTGGAAATTTAATTAGATATATTTTATAACATATCATATAATCAACCGATTAAAACCAATTAAGGAAATACCCAATTTAGCATAATTAAGGTTTTTGAGCCTAGAACGCAAATATGGTCAATTCTTGCAAAAGTATATAAATTGACAGTTTAGAATTGTAATTAAATGTATTCTAATGTAAATTATATAATTAATTGAATAAAATAACTCAATTATACTATTCAATTTAGACTCGCAAGAGTTTTGACCTAAAAATCCAATTCCAATCAATTTCACACAATCTTCCCAAATCAACACTTCTAATATAAAATTAAATACATTTCAAATGATATTATAAAATTAATTGAGTGAAACTACTCAATTCTACAATCCAATTTCATCACACACAAATTTTAACCTAGAAAGCCAATTTCGATTAATTTTGGCCAAAATTCTCAAATTGATGGTTCCGACATGAAATTAGATACATTTTAAAGCATAATGTAAAATCAATTTATCCAAAATAGCTAAATTGGGCGAATCCGAAAAATTTGGGCATAACCCGGCTAAAAATCTAACTTTCTAGACTTGCAATATAAACTAAATTTGGGCATACAATTAACTTGAAATGCCCCGAAAATTTCTAATTTTATAAACTAAATTTAAAGGATATTTATTATAAGAATTATTTAAATAAATTATTTTTAAATTGAATTAATTAGGACAAATTAAGAAGAAATTTATAAGTATTTTTATTAGAAGAGAATTTGGGTAATTTAGCTAATTAAGCATTTTATTTTGAAAATTAATTAAATAAATTATTTTATTTAAAATAATAAGGAGAAAATAGTTTCAAATTAATATTAATTTTATAAATAATTTAATTAGAGAAAATTAGGATGTTTTGCTAATTAAAAAGGAATTTATGGAAAATCTTTTAAAAGTCCTAATTTAGCCTAAAAAGGAATTTAAATAATATTTTATTTAAATATTATCATTTTTAAATATTCCAAATATTCTAATTAATTTAATTAAGCCAACCCACTATTTTTATTTTTCCCTTTTTCCTTTTTCCTTTTCTTTTTCTTCTTCTTCCTCTTTTCTTTTTCTTTTTTCTTCTTCTCCCGAACTGGGCCAACCGCGGCCCAGTCTTCTCCTTTTCTTTTCCTTCGGTCCAGCCCGCGCCCGCGCGACTTTGCCTCCTTCTGCCGCCCCTCGACGCGCCGCGTTTTACTTATTTTCCAACTTAAACTCGGCGTTCCATTTAATACCTCCTCCTCCGTCGCCGAACCACCCGGTCTCCTTCCTTTCTTTTTCTCTTCTTTCTTTCTCGGCCGCCCGGTCCAAGCCCCCCATCTTCTTCTTCCCCAGCCTGACGCCACCAACCTGCAACTCCCCGCGGAAATTGGCGGCGCCGGCTACGAGAACCCTGACTGGCCGAGTCACCTCTCTTTTTATTCCTCCCGGCTCGCACATTAGCTTGGAATAATCAATTACCCCTAACTCTCGCTCATTCTCTCTCTCTGGCTTCGCGAAAGTTTGACCCCGACCCAAACTTATGCCGCCCGATTTCTGTCACCGGCCACCAAAACCCTAGCAATAAATATCATCCACGCGACCCCCAAAACCCTAATAACCTATCTAAAATCTATATATAGTCTGGTTGTGAGTGTGGTCGAGACTTCTTCCTTTCTGAAACCCTAAGTGAGAATCGCCCACCACCGTGACTTCAGACGCATATTCTGACGCCGATAGCCAACCTCAACGCCACCACCACATTTCAAATTCTTCGTTGCAATTCCCTCTAGCTAACCATACCATTTTCAAACTTTGATTCTTCTTGCACGGGCGTCCATAACCGTGCAAAGTTTGCTTCTCATCTCGCCAAAATCTTTACCCCGAGACCTTAAACCATCGCCCGCCGCCACATACGCCGCTTCTGCCACCCTATAAACCACTCAAAATCTTCTACTAAGTATCCTCCACCGAACCATAAGCTTATTTTATTTTTCTCCTTACCCCTTCCCTCTTTTTTTTCATTTTTACCTCTCTTAGATCCATTTTCCGGCCACCTCCGGGAACCATCGCCGGTTCCACCTTCATCCTCCAACTCAAGGTGATGCCATAGACATTTTAAATACTTTATTTCGAACTATTTATAATTATTCTAATTTTAGCCAAAATTTTAGTATTAATTCAACTTTAATCATTATTATTATAATTATTATTATTAGTAATATTGACTGTATTCTAATTTCTAAATTTTAGTTACAGGTCTGGGAGTATTATTGAGTAAGATATAGTAATTATCTCGGCCTTTACCTATTTGCTTAGATTTTTACATAATTGATGTTATTATTAATAATATTTATAATAATATTATTATTAGTATAATTACTTGGTTGATACTTTGATTATTACTGGAAGAATAGAAGCCTTAAATTTTAATTATGCCTCGCATTTATAAAATTTATTAACATTATTAACATTTTTCAACATTATTTTGATTATATTACCATTATTACCTTTATTAAAATATAATATAAGTATATATATACATTATTAATTTTATTGTCAAAATTCTGAATAATATTATTTTTATCATTGTGGGAAGGTTAGAAATCCAACTTTTAATTTTAAGAATTTTGATATCATTAATATCTAATATTCTATTTATAAAAAGTATCATTAATATTATTGTACTTTATTTATATTACTAATTATTTTTATTACTATTATTCTTATTATTGTTATTATTATCATCATCATAGTTATGTTATTATTAAATCTATTTTGGGAGAAGGGTAGAAACCCTTAGTTTATCACCTTTTCAAAAGAAAATAAGTGAATTAATTATATTAGTTCCTATAATTAATTATTGAATAGTAAAATGTCATCCTAAAACCAAACCTCGAAATAAGTTAGAATTATATAAGAGAGTATAATTCTAGTATGCTTTGATATAATAGGAACCCAACCAAATCCCTAAGGAGGCGTAGGAGCGTGCTCCAAGACCGGTGTCGTTTTAGGTAAGGAGTGCTAAGGCATTTTATGTGCTTATGTGTATTATGTGTTTCGCATGTTATGTATCTAATGTTTATTATAATTAAATATTTTATATGTGGTATGACTTGGAGTTGAAGTATGTTGTGCATGGTATGTGTATTAATTATGTATGATGATATGTGTTGTGTATGTGAGGAAGTCGATGTGGTTTGTGTGAGAGGAAGGATGAAAAAGGAGGATGGGGAAAGAAGTTGACTAAGGGAAGTGAGTTGACCTAAATTTTATGGTTTTATTAGGAATAATCTAGTTTATGATGCTATTTGGGAGAATTTAATTTATGATATTATATGGGAGAATTTAATTTATGATTGATTGGGAGAATTAAATTATGGTTTGTTTGGGAGAATTTAGTTTATGATGTTATTTGGGAGAATGTAATTTATAATATTATATGGGAGAATTTAAGGTATGATTTGATTGGGAGAGTTAATTTATAATTTGTTTGGGAGAATCTAATTCATGATGTTATTTGGGAAAATGTAATTTATGATATTATATGGGGGAATCTAATTTATGATTTGCTTGGGGGAATTCAATTTATAGTTTTCCTTGGGAGATTCTAATTTATGATTTTATGTGGAAGAATCTTTATGGCTTGAATTTAGGGTTTGGTATGGAAAAATCTTTATGGTTTGAATTTAGGGTTTGGTATGGGTGAATCTTTGGTTTTGGTTGGATTGAATTTATGGTTTTGTATGACGGAATCTAGGGTTTACCTGGTGGTATTAATGGATGTATGTTGGTATTAGGGTTTGTATGATGATATCAAGGTTTGTATGGTGGTAATTATAGTTGTATGGTGGTATTAGGATTTACATGGTGAAATTGATGATTGAATGGTGGTATTAGGGTTTGCATGGTTGAATTTAGGGTTTCACGTGGAATTTTAGGGTTTGCATGAAAACGGTTCAAAGGTTTGCATGGGGAGATTAATGTCTGTATAGGTATGAAAATTACGTGTGGAAAGTTAATTTGGTATGTAAGGAAGGTAATGTAAGTGTTGTTTGGGTGTTTGATCGCTTAGGATGAAAAATAGCACGTGGAGCAAATTAAGGGTATGGAGGAGACTGAATTATGGTTTGTTGTGGTTAATTAAGGTCTATGGTGGTTGATTAGGGTTTTTTTTGTGTTATCATATGTATGTGGTGATTAAAGTGTAAGTATGATGATGATTATGGAAAATATGATTTATGATTCGTGCATGTTTGGTGAAAGCCTTTGAATAAGATACTTAAGACATTAATCATTTAAATTGGAAGATTGTTGAACCGAGTCCAGACCGATCCACCGGTCAGAAATAGTGGTTAGGACATGATGTCCTATGTGTAACCGATCCACCAGTAATAATAGTGGTGAGGACTTTGTCCCGCAAGTGACCGGCCCACCGGCAATAATAGTGGGGTGACTCGAGCTCAATAAAAACAAACCAGAGTTACAAATGCTTAAAAGATACTAATTACTTACAGTGGAACACCATGTGAGCGGGAACCAGACCGATCCACCGGTCAGGAATAGTGGTGTGGACTTTGTCCCGCAAGTGACCGATCCACCGGCGAATAATAGTGGTGTGGACTTTGTCCCGCAAGTGACCGGCCCACCGGCAATAATAGTGGGGTGTTCCTGTACTTACATGGATTTGATAAAAGGCATGGTGTGTATCGACTTTTGATAAAAGATTAATTAAGTAATTAATCCGGATTATTGGGCCTTTGTACTTTTACCTGGTTTATCATATGCATTTATGATTGTGTTCTTCTATTTTTCTGCATGGCTTATGTATTTATGTGGTGGCCTTAGTGATCAAGTCACCTTACTCAGTACTGGACCTGTACTGATACTACCTTGGTTGATGGGTCATGTGATGATCCACTGATGGTGGGGAGCAGACCTCTTGTGCAGGTTTAAGATCAGAGACTATTTTGGGGTGGCAGGCCTGATTTGAGTGAGTAGGCAATCCGGAATTTGACCCATCGGGTTTTATCTTGTTTAAATGTATTTCTATTTGGAAGTTACAAGTGTTATTTGAAACTTCAAGGGTATTGTAATTAACTCTTAATTTCTCGTACTCTGATTTTGTTGTATGATCTTTGGAATTCTTTTATGAATTGTTAATTTGAATTTAACGTAAATCTTTTCTTTAGCCTTAGCACTTGGTACTGGAACGGTCGGAGAGAACCGGTCTGGTACTAAGTGTGGCGGTAACATTCCCAGAATTCATAGGTTTTAAGTGTTTCTATCTTAATTGCTTCCGTTTTAAAAAAAAAATTAGTGAATTTTGGGGTGTTACATAACCAATCCAAATCAATCTTACAACACATATATACATAATCAAACAATAAATTTAGCTTATCATAAACTAATTCATACTCAATTAATCAAAACAAAAGTTAGGCTTTTTAGAATTTTATACCAAACAAAATTAGCAAATCGGGACAAGTGAAGGCTGGAGAAGCTTTGTCGGAGGTTGATTGGTGCTTGCCAGCCATCACCCAAGCTCGCCATGGCCGGATGGCGGCACAACATGCATTGCTACTGTTCGATGCTCCTGCTGTTGTTCACTGTTATTGTGTTCGTCAGTGGTGGTGTGTTGTGGCTGCTGCTGTCGTGTGTTGTGGCTGCTGCTGTTGTGTGTTGCGGTTGGAGTGGTGGTGGCTGACAGTCAGCTGGAGGAGGAGAAGGAGATGAGGTGAAGGCTGGGCTTTTGGGGCTCAAGCAAAGAGTGGGTTGGGAACATAGAGAAGATAAACAAGGGGGAGAAGAAGAGAGAAAAGGAAGAGGGAAGATGGGGGTCGGTCAGGATTTGGGTTTTTTTTAAACACAAATATACAAAGAAATACTAACATCTAAAAATGTTTCTGGAAGATTTTATCTAAAATTTATTTAACAAAAAATCATTTCGTAAGGATCTAAAGGCTTAAAATCGATATAAGAGTTATATACAAAATTTTAGAAATATTTTTAAAAAAATTTACAAACGAACGCAAATATCTATATTATTTATGAAAATACATTATAAGACCTCAACAAATATTTAAAAGCATATAAGAAAATATTTTAATTCAAATTCTAATAAATTGAGACTAATTTAAATAATTTTCAAAAGTAGCCTTCTGCAAATCAAAAAGGATAAAACAGAAGAAAATTAATTTCGGAAAAAAATTCATAAATAAGCTTCGAAGATCTTTTTAATTTAAAACTTTACAAAGATCTTAACGACTTCGAAAATGAATAAATTCAAGGTCAAAAATATTTTCTATGGATAAAATTATTATAATAAATTTGACTATTTTAAACGAAAATTTTATAATTTAAATAATATATTTCGTTAACGAAATATTAACTCCAAAACAAATTCGTAATCACATGACAAAGTTATAATTGAAAACAAATATAAAATATTAAATATTAAAATACGAGAAAGAATGGAAATGCATATTTTTAAATGAAAATTAAAATCATATGAATCTAATAAAATTATGGTTGTGAAAGAATTTATCTAGAATAATCCGCAACGACAATGATTAATTAAATTCAAATATGAATTCGAAATCGTAGATAAATCCATAAAATAAAATGAAATTAAAATAATTAAATGTTTACGTCAACTTATGCTAATAAAATAATTAAGGTTAACAAAATTGAATTTAAAGATACGGGGTATTACAACAATGGTGGAGATGCAAGCAGGATGGTGACGATGGATGTTGGGGTGGATAAGGGCAAGCGACGAGTGGAGAAAATGCAAAGGGAGGAGGGCTGGTCGAGGCTAGGAGAAACGAACAAGAAAAGAGAAGAGGGGAAAAGGATGAGAAGGGGGATGTTGCGTTGGAGTATTAGTTGAAAAACCAAACAGGGCAGAGAAAGGGAGGTGATGAAAAGAGGGTAGATGGTTAGGAGGGCGAGTTGTTTGGTTCTCGAGGGGTTAGTGTGCATGTGTATGCATGGGATTTTACAAATAAACACCATGTTGATTTGTTTAGTGTGAGCAATAAAAACTAGGTTGATCTTTAAAATCTCTATGGCCAACTTGTGGATATTATGTGTTGACGTACTATTGTGGTCATGTTGAATTTTAACCCTTACTATGGTCTTGATTGGATTAATATCAAGTTTGTTATGAATTATTGTTATTGTATATGGATGTATGCTTTAAGTGTGTTTCTCATTATTATATGATTGACTGCAATATGAGCATGTTACCTTTTTAGAGGTATTATGATTTACTTAGTATGTGGGAATCATACTAATACTATCACTTTTAAGTTCTTGTTGTTGGATTTAGTGGCAACTTTGGGTTGGGCTAGAGCATTTATGGACATCTGGTGTAGCTTGAGCTATGTATTTTGGTCATTTTGTTGTTGTCACCTTTTAGGACATCAAACGGTTGTAAATATTTTCTAATTATATTTAATTTCGTTCTCCCTTCCACTCTTCGGTTTCCTATTAGTTTTGTATCAACATTAGATTAGGTGTTGAGTACCTCCTATGTCGACCATCCTCACAGCTCCAACCCTCATGCGTTAGTCTACCATGCATCCACAACTCCAGCCACCACTATATCCTATCGTCTATAACACCCCCCTCCTCTGTACAAACCACCACTACCTCTATCATCATCACCTATTCTTTCCCCTTACACAGCCTCCAACCCTTCCTCTACCTTCATCCTAGCCTTACCACCTAACCCCTCCTTTACACCCTACATTTCCATTCAGTCACCACCCAGCTAGAAACCCTGCCTTTCCTCTTCTCCCTACTACATCTTTAGCCCTTCTATGTGCATGACTCATGCTGCCAACCCATGCAACATGAGGTTACCCTATTTTCTCCTCCGCTTAATTTGAGGGTATTTTGGTAATTTTACCTTGATAAATAATTTAATATAAATTAATAATTTATGAGTTAGATATGAATATGATTCACGTTCATTTTATTTTTAAGTAAAAGATGTTAATTAGTGGAGCCTAATAAATTTTATTAGGTTGCTTATTTCATACTTTTACTAGAAATTAGGTAATCTGTATATTCTACTAAGATGTTAAATATTTTGTGCTAGCACATTAGGGTTTTGATGTATATTTTGTATTAAGCATGTTCATTACATTGTAAGTATTTTCCTAATAATGTTGGCATAAAATTTGATAAAATAGAGCATGTTAACTTGTGAAAATTAATATGGGAATGAGAGGGTGCTAAAATGGGTCTAATGCCAACAATAAATTATGTATATTATGTATAGCTAATGTGGTAGGCTGAGTATGCTTAGATGTATTTTTAGCATTATTATTATTGTGTACCCTAAGGTAATTTGGTCATTTTAAGTGTATAATGGTATTTATTTTGATAAGCAAGCCTAATATTTTTCATTTACTGTCATTTATTGCTGAGTATTGAAGTATATGATTTGATGTTTTAGAAACAAATGTTAGGATTTCATGTGCTAAATTATGTATAAAGGCAAAATGTTCATTTATAATGATTGGTAATTTATTTATATGCTAAATTTTTTATTTATTATATTTTAGCCTTTTCATGAAAAAATATTAAATAAAATGGAATTAGTGTTTAAAATGGATGATAATGCGGTAATTATGGTTCTAGAGGCATTTTGGTCATTTTTGACATAATGTGCCTGAATGTGAATAATTGAACCTATCATGGCCTTCATAGATTATTAATGTTGACTTTAGTACTAACCTTGTTTATGGTTGTCTTGAATAATCGATAATAAGTAAAAATAGTTAAGTATGGAAATTGGATCTATTTGTGTATTATGTGATTTTATGGTCACCTTAATAAAATACTAATATTTAAAATGAAAGGCATCAAGATTGGAAATGATGGCTCTTTAGGGATTGTTACCCTAAAGACATGGTTTAACCCACGTTTGGTTATGGATTTTTGTTAGTGTGCCTTAGTATCCTAGTTAGGCCTTATATCTTACTCTATTTAACTATGCCAACTTATAGAGGATATTCATATGTATGGATTAAGTGTCCTTGTTGGTAGGTAACTGTATTATCTTCATGTACTAGTTCGACAGGGGTACCTTAGTATCGTTGGGTTGATATTCGGTAGGATATTATACTGTCTTTGTAAGTTGATATGATCGGAGTACCTCAATATCTCTCAATTGATATAATCTCTCCTCAGGTAAATAAAAATAAAAATAATTATTGTTGGTTTGAATGATCATTGAATTGGTTTGTGTAACACCCCCAAATTTACTACTGAAAAATTTCGTTTAAATCAAAGTTTTAGCGGAAGCAGGAAAATTAAAACCGTAAATCCGGGGGCATTACCTCCACACTGAGTACCAGATCGATCCATAACTACCGACCCGATACTAAGTGCTAAGGCTAAAGAGAATAAAACGGGAAACGAATCATTCATAAAACACGAATCCTACAATCAGAGTGCGAAGGTAAGAAGTTACATTCCGAAATACAATTTAAGAGGTCCATATATCAGAATACTTAAAATAACGGGATAGCAAGATACGATAAAACCCTTGAAAAGTTAAATACAACATTTGTATCCTCTAAAGACAAATACGATTAAACCACACGATTTTCGAAGGGTAATTATCCGGACCACTTACTCACTCAGATCCAGCCTTCCACCCCAATTTAGTAACTGATCAAAACCTGCATCAAAGGTCTGCTCCCCACCATCGGTGGATCATCACAGGACCCGGTCAATCAAGGCAGTATCAGTACGGGTCCAGTACTGAGTAAGGCGTAGGCGCTAAGGCCAAGCATACAATCACACACGATCATAACAGCAACATGCAATAATACACAAGATACATGCTCAATACGTCAGCCATACATCAGGATAAGTAAGCGGAAAGCTGAATCATGCTCATACAATGTCCGTTATTTCTTATTATGAGAATAATCTCTTTTCACACATTCTTCATTTAACCCTGCAAGCACGAGGACCCCACTATTATAGCCGGTGGACCGGAAATCAACACCCAGGGCTCAAAGCCTCTGGCCACTATTATAGCCGGTGGACCGGAAAACAACACCCAGGGCAAACGCCTCTGGCCACTATTCTAACCGGTGGAACGGACTGGCCCCGCACTTACATGGTGTTCCACTGTAAGTGATTAGTATCTTTCCCGTGGGTTAACTTATTCGTTTGAGTCTGTCGAGCCCGAATCCCCCACTATTATAGCCGGTGGACCGGAAATACACACCCAGGGCAGAACGCCTCTGGCCACTATTATAGCCGGTGGACCGGAAATCAACACCCAGGGCAAAACGCCTCTGGCCACTATTCTAACCGGTGGAACGGACTGGGTCGGGCTCATCAGTCTTTCACTTTACGTAATTAATGTCTTATTCGTATCTTATTGAATCATATCAGGTCCTTGACATGCATAAATCATTCACTACATTCATTACACATAACACATGGTAAAATTCCACATTCATAACTATACTTTACTCAATAATACACATAATCACACCAAACAACTCTAAACAGCCATACGAAACATGATGGTCCACACCAAGCCATGGTTAACCACTCTCAACCTTCTTTTGTCTATAACAACCATAATACCATCACGAAAACCCTAATACCACCATAGGTCATTACTACCACCAAGAAAACATTAAAACCACTATATCAACCACAATACCATCCTCCAAACCCTAATACCACAATAGTCATTAATACCACCAATAAATCATTAAAACCACTATACAAACCGCCATACCATCTTCCAAACCCTAATACCACAATACCATCTTACAAAGCCCAATACTACCCTAGTCATTAATACCACCCAGTAATTATTAAAACAACTATATAAACCCTAATGCCACCTTACAAACCCTAATACCACCATAGGTCATTACTACCACCAAGAAAACATTAAAACCACTATATCAACCACAATACCATCCTCCAAACCCTAATACCACAATAGTCATTAATACCACCAATAAATCATTAAAACCACTATACAAACCGCCATACCATCTTCCAAACCCTAATACCACAATGAGTCATTAATACCACCAAGAATTCATTAAACCACTATATAAGCCACAATACCATTTTGCAAACCCTAATACCACAATAAGTCACTAATACCATCAAGAAATCATTAAAACCATTATCTAAACCACAATACCATCTTACAACCCTACTACCACAATAACTCGTTAATACCGCCAAGAAAACATTAAAACCACTATATATAAACTCCAATACTACCCATCATATCGCCAAGCAACAGACTTCCTCACGCAACCTTAATTTGTACCCACCTTTTTGTTTACTTAATTCCACTTCCCCCTCATTGTTTCCCAAATGGTGAACTACTTAGGTCGTCCATACCTTGTTTAGCCAACATACTCCCCTTTGGTCATTCTAACCTCTTATTTTTATTTTTCAAATCTCCCACTTCACCACACTCACTCACATAACCCACCCTACATGACGTAGAGGTCACATCACATCACACTACATCACAACACATCACACTACATCACAGCATATTAGTACACGAAGACTAGGATACGGGGACGTACCTCGGATCCAGGCTGCGCTTCACAATAGACACATAGAATACAGGTTATAGCATACAACCATACAAAGCATATAAGACACCTAAAACATGCAGAGCACACAAGTGGCCTTAGTTACGTCCTTACCTAAATCAGCGTCGGGCTTGGAGCACGCTCCTACACCTCTTGGGGTTTGACCCCGTTACCTATAAGAGGGGAAATACTTAGGGTTAATCTCCCTCTTCCGGAATTATCGAAATTCCTATCTTACCCCTATCATGGCCTAATACCAAGGCTACTATTAAAAATGGGGGTTTATAAATAAAGGGTAGGTTATTACTACTCTTACGATAACTTAAACGGATTACCACTAATTAAGTAGATTTTAGCAATCCAAATACTAAGGTGAGGGTTTTAACAACATTAATAATAATTACCAATAATACCTACCATAATAAGAATACTATTTATAATACTAGTGCTCCTAATAAAAATAATAGTAGCTATAATGATAATAAGGATAATAGTAATAATTGAAATCATATTAGCATTAGTAATAGTGTATTATTGATAATAATAATAATAATAATAATAATAATAATAATAATAATAATAATAATAATAAAGTATTAGTACAACCATAGTCACTTAGGTGACAAAATCAATAATAATGTTACTAACAATAATAGGGATAATAATAATAATGATAGGAATGAAGACAATAATAATACAAATAATAATAATAAATACAATGAAAATATTAGTAATAATATCAACGATTATAAGAATAATATTAATAAGGATAATAAGAATAACAGTAATAATCGATAAAATAATAGATGCGATAAACACAATAACGATAAAACAATGATAAGAATAATAATAATGATAATAATAACCATACTAATGATAGTAATGAAAGTAATAATAATAATATTACAATAATAATAGTAATATGGGTAATAATGGTAATGATAATAATGATAATAATAATGATACTAATAATAATAGTAATAATAATAATAAAAATAACAACAGCTTTAATAACGTTGATAAGAAAATAGTAAAGACAACAATAATAATAATGATATTAATAACACTACTACTAACAACAATAATAGTAATAGTGATAGCAATAATAATAATAATAGCCATGATAATAATAATAACAATAATAATGCTAACAATAATAATACTAAAAATAACAATAATAATAATAATAATACTAATAGTAAAATAATGACCATGATAATAATAATTGTAATATTAATAACAATAACACAACCCTAAGTATAATAGCAATAATAATAATAATATCAATAATAACAATAATAACAATAATAGTACTAACAATAACAATAGTAAAAATAACAATAATAATATTGATAATAACAATTATATTAGTAATAATAATAATCATACTAGTAATACTATTAATAGTAATAACCATCATAATATTAATATTAATAACGATAATAATACTAACCCTAATGGTAACGTTAGTAATAATAACACTTAATAATAATAATAATAGGGATAATAATAATAATAATAATAACAATAATAATAATAATAATAATAATAATAATAATAACAATAATAATATCAATAATAATAATAGCAATAATAATAGTAATAATAATAAGGATAAAAATAATAATAATAATATGATAATAATAATAATAGTAATAATAATAATATCAATAATAGCAATAATAATAATAATAATAATATCAATAATAAGAATAACAACAATAATATTAATAATAATAATAATAATATCAATAATTATGTTAATATAATAATAATAAGATAATAATAATAATAATAATAGTAATGAGAATAATAATAATAATGATAATATTAATATAATAATGATAAAGATAATAATAATAATAACGATAATAATAATAACAATAATATAATAATAATGATAATTGAATGGGTAGTAGTATTAGTAGTAATAATGGTATTAGTAATAATAATGATAGTTTTAATATTAATAATAATAATACTCATAATATTAGTTAATAATATTAATCCCACTAATCACCTTTTATTTATTTATTCATTTAACCTTTATTATTATTTACTTATCTTATTTATTTATTTATTTTATTTTCTAGGACTTAGGGTTCAGGGGGGTTGACAACCTGACTGGGGTGGTGGTGGCGGCGGCGGCGCGGCGGCAGCAGCGGCGGCGACGGCGGTGGAGGAAAGGAAAGAGGGAAAAATGGTGGTGGAGGCTAGGGAAGGGAAACCAAAGGGAAAGGGAGGTGCGGGGTGGTAGGGCAGAAGTTGCTGGTCATTTTGGAGGGTGGTGGTGGCGCTGCAAGCGGCGGCGTGGCCGGCGGTGGCGGCGCGAAGGTGGCGCCAGGGCTGGAAGGGCCGATTCGGGAAGGGTTTTTCGCACGGCCAGGGCTGCACGTGCGGCGTGAGTTAGGGTGGCTAAGATGGTTGGTTGCGTAGAGGGCGGTGCAGGGAGGATTGTGGTGGCGAGGGCAGGCGGCAATGGTGGCCGAGGGCGGAGGAAACGGCGGCTGAAAGTGGGGCGGCGCGACGGTTTGGATTTCTGGGTTCCAAAAATCGAACCCGATTCAGGCCATTTCCGGGGCTATTTATAGAGGATTTGGAACGGAAAAACGACAAGGAGGCGAGGGAGAGTCAGAGGGTAGGTGGAGGCGTGTCCGGCGAGGCTAACCGGAGTAGGTCTGCAATTTGCAGATCGTGACCCGCCGGAGAGGACGACAGGGCTTGCGTGCGGGGAAAACGCTGCCCGATTGGTCACATCTCAAGGTAAGGTCAAATCAGGGACGAAAAGACAGGAGAGAAGGACGGAGAAGGGACGGGACGCTCGCCGCTGCGTTTTCCGGCGAGGTCGAGTTGCAGGCGGGGAGAAACGGCGTCGCGAGGAAGAAGAAGAAGGGGAGGGGCTGGACCGGCGGTCCAGGGGAAAGAAAGGAGAGGGAGGAAACCGGCCGGACCGCGCGGTTTCTTTTCCCTTTAAATGAAACGCTGCGTTTTGGGCGGGATTTGGCGAAAACGCAGCGCTCGAGTCGTCAGGCAACGGTCGAAAGTTTCTTTGTATCGCGACGCGGCGTTTCAGCGACTTCATCATCGAAACGCCGCGTTTTGGGTCACGGACGGCGGGGCTCGCTGGGCCGCGGCGAGAAGAAGGAAAAGGGGAGGGGTTTGGGCCAGCAGGCCGGCCCAGGTCGGGGAAAATAGGGGCGAGAAGGGGAAGGAAGAAAAAAAGGAAAAAGGAGGGAGGAAAAAGGAAAAAGGGAAAAAGGAAAAGGAGGGGAAAGTTAGGGGTTGGATTAATTAATATCATTTGGGTAATTTAGGGTATTTAATATAATTATCAAAACCATAATTAATTTCTACCTTTAGGTAAATTTTGGGATTTATGGAAAAATCTTCCTAAATTTATTTTAATTAACAAAACCCCTAAATTTTCCTCTAATTAAATTACTCATATATTTTATATTAATTTGAAACTATTTTATCCTCCCTATTTTATATAATTTAAGGTACTTAATAAATTCCAAAAATGAAAACCTTAATTAACTTAAATACCATAATCTCCCCTATTTACACTCTTATAATTTCCTTCTTGATTTATCCTATTAATTCCTTTTTATTTCACTAAAAGTAATTTATTTTAATAAATTTCCTAATAATCTCCTATTCGGCCATGATTTTCTAAATTAGGGATGGGGTATTTCAGTTTGGTAGTAGACTTCGTGCCTACCTATGATTTAGTAATAGCATTCGTGCCTA
Source organism: Tamarix chinensis (assembly GCA_030549775.1). Lineage (NCBI taxonomy): Eukaryota > Viridiplantae > Streptophyta > Magnoliopsida > Caryophyllales > Tamaricaceae > Tamarix > Tamarix chinensis. Next base: position 112,381,838 of record CM060172.1, read on the forward strand.
CCTATGATTCGGTAGTAGCTTTCATGCCTACATGTGGATCAATATTAACCTTTGTGCCTACATGTAGATCGGTAGTAGCCTTCATGTCTACCTGTGCATCAGTAGTAGCCTTCTTACCTACCTACCCATGCTTTGGTAGTAACCTTCATACCTATCTGTTTTTAGTAGTTACCTATGAGCCCTACTTATGGTGATATAGAATTTATTGGTATTGATGTTGAGATACAATATATTGTGAATGTTATGGTTACTAGGTTGAAATTGGCTCTAATCATTATTTCAAATATCATCCCTTGGATTTTTAGTTGGTAAGCTTCATTATGTTCTAAATGTATGGCCATGAGCAACATGTGGCTTTGGTGATCATTTTTTTCTAATATGATTGTCATATTTTAGTCATCATATGTATATTTTAATATTTTATACCATGTCCTGCTATGATTCCTTCTATATATGTAACACTCCAAAATTCACTAATTTTTTTTTTAAAACGGAAGCAATTAAGATAGAAACACTTAAAACCTGTGAATTGTGGGAATGTTACCGCCACACTTAGTACCAGACCGGTTCTCTCCAACCGTTCCAGTACCAAGTGCTAAGGCTAAAGAAGAGATTAACAATCAATTACAAAATTAATACAAACTAAACTCCAAATAATCATTAAACGGTTGTAAAACAAAATCAGAGTACGCATCAAGAAATGTAATTCATTTCCAAAAGAGAATTAAACTTACAATCGATAAAAGGTTCAATAAAATACTCAGTCGAGTAATGAATCAGAAAATGGTAAATACTATACCAAAGAAATAACAAAAAGAATGAAATCGCGTAAAGAATGAATATGGCCACAACACTCTCGAACTTCGAACCAATCATGCTCAACACTCAGCCCCGACGGATATCTCGCCCACCTGCACAAAGTCATAAGGGCATACTACTCGTGGGAATGAGCAGCACCCATGAAAAGGGTGATCAGTACGCTACGTACTGAGTAAGGTAACCGAGCACTAAGGTCGACACATAAGCACATAATCCATGCAGATTAATAACAGGGCATAATCCAACATAACAATATAAAGGTATATGAACAATTCAGGTAAACGTACAAAGGTCCAATTATAGTCCGGATTAATTACTTAATTAATCTCTTTATCGAAAGTCGATACATACCAAGCTTTATATCAAATCCATGCGAGTACAGAAGCCCCCACTATTATAGCCGGTGGATTGGAGGCACATAGGGTATCATACCCTAACCACTATTATAGCCGGTGGATCGGAAACACATAGGACTACGCGTCCTAACCACTATTCCTAACCGGTTGATCGGTTGGCCCTGGCTTGCATGGTGTTCCACTGTAAGTAGTTAGTATCTTTTAGGCATTTTAGCAAAACTCTGGTTTGCGATTATCGAGCTTGGGAACCCCCACTATTATAACCGGTGGATCGGTTACGCATAGGACATCAAGCCCTAACCACTATTATAGCCGGTGGATCGATCACACATAGGGTAAACACCCTAGCCACTATTATTACCGGTGGATCGGTTGCACATAGGGTAAGAACCCTAACCACTATTCCGAACCGGTGGATCGGTTGGTCCCGTCTCAACGATCTTCCACTTTAAATGATTAGTGTCTTAAGTATCTTATTCAACGGCTTTCAGCCTAGACATGCATGAATCACTCCTTTAACACTTCACACATTGTAACTCATAAATTCCATCCTCATGACTCCACTTTAATCACCAAAAACACCTGATACCGCAAAAACCCTAAGCAGTTGCACCAAACCCTAATTATCCACACGAACCCTACACTTACATTACTTTCCTCAAATCCCAAATCAGCGTTCCATACGTAAACTTCACTCTCATACAAACTTTACACATCCCATGTAATTATTAACTTCCATGCAAACCCTAATACCACCATACAACCATTAACCATTATGCAAAACCCAAAATCTCATCATACAAAACCCTAAATTCAATCCTCATAACCCAAAGATTCATTCGTACCAAACCCTAGATTCAAACCATATAAAACCCAAAGATTCATCCATACCAAACTAAGAATCCATCCTTACCAAACCCTAAGTTTAAACCATATACTACCCAAAGATTCATCCATTCCAAACCCTAGATTTGAACCATATCAAATAAGAGATTCACCCATATAAAACCTTACATTAGATCCTTCCACGCAAAACCATAACTTAGATTCTCCCAATCAAAACCATAAATTAAATTCTTCCATACAAACCATAGATTAAATTCTCTCACATAAAATCATACCAAACCATAAATTAAACTTCCCCATATAAAACCATAAATTGGATTTCACCAGACAAATCATAAATTAGATTCTCCCAATTAAAAATCATAAACTAGATTCTCCCAAACAAACAATAATTCGATTCTCCCATATAACATCATAAATTACATTCTTCAAAATAAAACCATGCATTAGATTATTCCTTATAAATTCATAAAATTAGGTCAAATCACTTCCCTTAGTCAACTTCTTTCCCCATCCTCCTTTTTCATCCTTTCTCCCACATAAAATCATATCAACATCCTCGCATGCATGTCTTTTTTTTAGGGTCACATGCAAACACATATTATTCCATACATATAGTACACATGCCATATAGCAACACTAAAGCATGCTTGGATTCCATGCCATACCAAATATGCAATAATTACAATAATAACATAGGATGCATAACGTATAAGGAACACAATGCATATTAGCACACAAAAGGCCTTAGCACCCCTTACCTAAAACGACACCGGTCTTGGAGCACGCTCCTACACCTCCTTAGGGCTTTGACCAAATAAAATCATACGAATAAAATAACCTTAACAAAATTCTAACTTTGCTAAAGACATAAAAATAATAGAGATATTATAAATCTTGATAATATAGGGTTAAAGACTTTACCCTAATAACAATAATGATACTAATATAATAATATCAAAGATAATAAAACTAATAATAATAATAATAATAATAATAATAATAACAATAACAATAACATATAAGTTTTAAAATAACTAATGACTTACCATTTATTTAATATTAATAATAAAATTAATAACATATATAATAATATTGAAATAATAAAGATAATGATAATATTATTATTAATGGTTATAAGAACAGTAGAAATTATAATACTCAAATAAATAAGTGCAAATGTTAATACAAAATTAGGGCCTAAGATTTTCCAGAATAAATAATAAAACGTTAATAATAATTATTCTAATAATTATAATATTAATAATAATAATAAGAAGAAGAATGATAATAATCCTATAATAATTCAATTAATAACTAAAAATTCGAAACTAACAATACAATTATTTTATTATCACTCTCCACCCTGCAAGTACAATTCAGCATAAATTTTATATCAAATAATAATAAAACATATTAAGAATATAAATATTAAGAATAATAATAATGGTATTTATATGCAAATAATTGAAATAAATTAAATCAAGGCTTATAATAATATGGAAAATGGTTGAGAGGGTCTAGGGTTCAACCTTAAGCTGGTGAGGGTAAATGGCACCTGCGGTGGTTCACGGCGGTGGCGGTGGCGGCCGGAAAATTAGAAGAACATAGAAAAAGATGGATGTTGGGAAAAAGATAGGGAGAATTGAGGTGATATAAGAGGTGTTTATTGTTTCCCAGGAGGATAGGGACAAAATGATGGTGGTGGTGCAGCCAAAGGTGGCAGAGCACGGCGGAGGACGGTGGTTTAAGGCTTCGGGGTCAAAATTCCGGCGAAACGAGCATCCAACTTTGCATGATTATTGAGGCTCGTACAAGAAGAATCGAGAGGTGAAAATGGTTTAGTTAATTAGATGAACTTTCAGGGAAGAGAATGGAATGTTTCGGTGGCGCTGAGGTTGGCTGACGGCGGCGGAAGAGGCGTCTGAAGTTGGGGTGGCGGCAGCTAGGGCCGAGGGTTTTCGGGAAGAAAAATCTTCAAAACTCCTACAACTAGGCTATTTATAGATGTTGGAATGGATAATGAGGACCTGGAGGTCGACATGAAAGTGTTAAATGCAAGAATTTGGGTGGCCGGTGGCAGAAAACGGTCGGGCATCGTTTGGTTTGCTCGAAATTTCGAGAGGTTGGGGAGGAGAAACAGGCGAGAGTTAACGCACGAAAATTATGCTAATTTATTCCTGGAGTTAAGAGGAAGACAATGAGACAAGAAACGACCGGTATTAATCACCGTAGCCGGAGATGCCATTGATGGCGGCCAGCGTTGCAGCGTCGTCGATAGCGGGGAAAGGAGGAAGAAGAAGACGACTGGCCGGGCGGTTCGCGAAGGAAAAAGAAAGAAAGAAAAGGAGGAAGAACCGGGCGTTTCGGGCGCGGTCGAGGGCGTCATTAAATCGAACGACGCATTTCGGTGGAAATGGAGCCAAAACGCGGCGCGGCGGAGTCGGACGAAGGAGGCCGCGCGGGCTGGGCCGAAGAGGAAGAAGAAAAGGAAGACTGGGTCGTAACTGGCCCAGTTCGGGGAAAAAGGAAAAGAAGAAAAAGGAAGAAAAAGGAAAGGAAAAAGGAAGAAAGAAAAAGAAAAAGGGAAAAAGGAAAGAAGAAAAAATTAGATTAGGGCCAATTAAATTAATCTTAATATTTAAAATATTTAAATAAAATAATATTTAAATCCCTTTTTAGGCTAAATTAGGATTTTTAAAAGATTTTCTATAAATTCCATTTTAATTAGCAAAACACCCTAATTTTCTTCCATTAAATTATCTATAAAATTAATATTAATTTGGAACTATTTTCTCCTTCTTATTTTAAATAAAATAATTTATTTAAATAAATTCCCAAATTAAAATCTTTAATTAGTCAAAATACCTAAATTCCTCCTAATTAAAATACTTATAAATTTATTCTTGATTTGCCCTAATTAATTTTATTTTATTTTAATAAAATAATTTATTTAATTACTTTTTATAATAAAACCTCAGTTAAATATAATATTTAAAATTAGGAATTTTCGAGGCATTTTAATATATTCCATACAAAATTTTCATGATAATTTTGTATAAGGGTTACTTAATACCGTTGTACCGATGGGTTCTGTTTGATGGGCCCATGCTTATTCAATAGGCAATGGTATTTGTAGGTTAGCTTGTGAGATTAGTTGAAGGCTAGTATTTTGGGTTAAAAGTTAGGATTATCTGATGTCCTGTCCGGTGTCTTTGATATGTATGTTCTTAGATTCTTATGTCCTTCTGTATTTCATTTCCTTAAAATTTGTGTAACCGGTGATCATTTATTTTATCAAAATTATATTAATCTACTTTGAAACCTCTATTATGGTTCTTATAATTGTGTCACTAAGTTAAGTGGAGTAACATTTTAGCTTTAACACTCGATATGAGAATGGTTGAGGAAACTGAACTTGTGCCAAGTATGGTGGTAATACCTTGCGTTATTACTGTTTTAGCTTCCATAATTAACTATTTAAATAAAAAAATTAAGTCCTAAAAATGGGGGTGTTATATTTGGGCTATAAAGAAATGAAGATCATGGATATTAGCTTCGTTGATGACCTCCTAATTTTTAGTAGAGGGGAGTTGCAATCTACCTAACTCTTTCAAGACACTGGAAAGATTTGTTGTTTGCTTTAATCTTCACATCAATCCAACAAAGAGTTCACTATATTGCAATGGTATGACATGTTAGAAAAAACATCGTATCCTACAAGCTTTAGGATGCTAGGAAGGTGAGTTTCATTTTTGATACTTAGACATTCCTTTAAACGTAGCTTATTTAGGGGTTCATCACTACTAGGTGCTTCTAGACAAGCTAAATGTGAAGGTGTCACACTGGGACCATAATTTTCTTAGCTATGTTGATCATGCTAACCTCATTTATTTGCTATTAGTTGGAATAAATCAGCTTTAGGTTCATATTCTATACTTGCCTACATCTATGATAAAGATAGTGGAGTAAATATGTTGTAATTTATTTTGGTTCAACAATACCAGTTAATCTCATGCTCTAATCACTTGGATGATACATTTTTTACCAAAGGAATGAGGAGGTTTAGGTTTCTAGGATCTCAAAACATGGCAGCAATATGAAAATGGTTGTGGTAGGTAGTTAACTACATAGGGTTGTTGATCCACTGGGTTCATGGATTCTATATAAAAAATTAAGAACTTGATACTATGTCCATAAAAAAAAACTCCCAACCTCAGAGCTTTAAGATCATTATGTGTGTTCAAGATGTACTAATGCAATATATCATCATTGGGTAGTATGACGGAAATAAATATCTAATTGGTGAGGCATATGAATCTCTTAGATATAGGGTCAATAAGGATTGATACAAGTTTGTTTGAAAGGATGACAACATTCTGAGACACTAGCTATAACACTCCAAAATTGTGTAACCATTACTTTCAAGTGTTTACCCTTTTATTTAAAACTTATCGTGAAAAATTTGCATAATTATTTTATTATTAAATTTTGACTCGTATTGTAACCCAAATAATTTTCTAAATATTTTCCCCGATTATTTTTCCTATTTATTTCTTGCTAAACCTATCATAGACCAGATTATTTTTTTTAAGTTATTTTTTCTACCTGGTACCCTAACCCAACCAAACTAAATCAAAAACTAAAATGATATATATATTCTACCTGCCAACCTCTCTCTCATGTAAACCCCTTGTTATGCCTAGTTTTCCTGCCACAATTACTTTCCTTGTCTCCCCTTACTTTACCTCTATGTTAAACCCATACCCCATCACCATTACTTCACACTTTGTTGAACCAACCTCCCTTTCCCTCTGTCGAAAATACTTCACTCACTTGTAGACCTCACCCCTTCTTTGCATGCATATATACAACACACACATCTCCTCAACCACCCATCCCTTCCTCTACTCCCTCTCTCTTGACTCTGTTTGGTTCCACTTTCTCAACCCAACCTTGCAACCCTTCTACATCTCTTCAACCAAACACAACCCTCCTTCCCTCTCTCTTTTCCTTGCTTGAAACCCAACCACCATCCCAACTCCTCCACTGCCACTCTTCTCCTCATGTGTCATGATGCCTGTCCTCCACCACCTCCCTTCCCTAGTTCCTTTACGCCTACACAAACTAAGCACCAACAACAACCCTTCTTGCATTCCCTCACACAACTAACATCGCATCCCATCCCCTGTTCCTTTCTATTTTTGTTTAACCACACCCCGATCATTTCGCATACTCTCTTCCATTCTCATCCAAACAACACCTCCACCCCTTACCCCCTACATTTTCATCATTGAGCAACCCGACCCCTTCATATGTGTATCTTCCCGAGGCTCGCCACCACGACCTTCACCTTTGCCCAACCACCCCAACCATAACCCATCAGCCTCGACCACTAGCATCCCTAACTCCTTTTTCTTCATCCCCTATGTTCATTGTTGTTGTTCCCAACCTCCCCTCCCTTCAACCATTTATATAGCATCTGATCACCCACCTTCAACGCCTCCCTCCATTGCATACCCATAGGCAAATGCATAAACTATTTTTGCTCTACCCTTATTTTGACACCTTCATCTGCAACCAACTCCCATCCTACACTACCCTTCCTTATAGCACCACAACCACCTACACCACCCTCTACTACAATCAACTCACTTCCTACACTACCTCCCTTGTATCCACCATCCCAACCCAGCCAACTGAGCCCCAATACAACCCGACCACCCTACCTAGCCGTTCCACCCTTCTTGCGTCACCACCACCACTACCTCACCCTACCATCACAACCTTACCCGCCTTGCAGCCAACCATTGACCCCTCTCGTGCACCCCAAACTCGCCCTGCACATGCAGTGTAAGAAGGTTTTTAGTTTAAAAATTTTTAGTACCCAATGATTAATATTAAGGGTTTTTGGTAATTTTAAAAAATAAATATTTTAATATTATGATTATTATTTTATTTGTCGAATATTAATTCGGTAATTGTAGTATTATTTTTATGTATGAAATTTTGATTAGCGGGGCCTTATAATTTTATTGGATACCGATAATTTACGTTTTTGTTGGAAATTAAGTACCTTTTATATTATACTAAAATGATAGATATTGCGTAATATCACATTATGATTTTTTTTGTATAAAATATATTAAGCATGATTCGTTACCTTATAATTAGGTGATTATTATTGTTAGCATGTTATCTTATGTTAAATATTTTGGGTATGAAAGTATGACTAAAATAATTTTAGTGTTGGGCAAAGATTATGTGTGATGTGTACATGTAACAAGATATGTTAAGCATGCTTAGACATATTTGTGGTAGAATTATTATTGATGCAAGCCCTGTGGGAAATTTGATCATTTTATATATATTAAGATATTTACCCCAATAAGCATGTCTAGTGTGTAGTACATATCTTTAACCATAAGATTAAGTGATTATAGATGTATTAGATACGCATGATAGGGTTTTATATGCATGATTATTATTAGGGGTAAAATGGTCATTTAGTGTATTTGATAATTTAATTGCATGATAAATGATTTAATGATGGCGTTTTAGCCTTTTCATGACAAATAAATGAATAGAATATAATTAATATTTAAAATGGAAGATAATTTTATAATTATGGACTTAAGGGTATTTTGGTCATTTTTAGCCTAATGCGCCCAAATGTGAATAGTTCAGCCTAGGGTGTCATTAAATATTTTTATTTAGACCTTAGTTTTAACCTTGGTCATGGTTATCTTGAATGAATAGAAAATAAGTAAAAATGGCTAAGTATGAAATTGGACCTATGTGATAAATGTGTGATTTCTTGGTCACCTTAATAAAATACTAATACTTAAAAAGAAAGACTTTAAGATCAAGAATGGAGGTTTGTAGGGATTGCTATCTTAAAGACGTGGTTTAAACATAGTTGATTATGGATTTTTGCCTATGTGTTTTGTGCCTCAACCAGGCCCTATATCATACTCTATTTAGATTTGTGGATTAGTAGAGGATATGTATCTTTATGGATTAGGTGTCCCTATTGGTAGGGTACTATGTTACATTCGTGTATTAGTGCGAATAGGGTAACTTTTTGTTAATGGGTTGTTAGTCGCTAGGATATTGTGTTGCCTTGGGCGTGGTATGACCAAAATAACTTAGTGTCTCCGAGTTCATCTCATCTACCCTTGAGTTAATTAAAATAAAAATAATTGATGGATTATTGGATTGGTCGGTAGTAACCTTCATGCCAACATGTGGTTTGGAAACAACCTTTGTGCCTACCTGTAGTTCGTTATCAGCCTTCATGCCTATCTATGGTTCGGTAGCAGCATTTATTACTATCTGTGATGCTATGGATTTTCATTGGTCTTCCCTGTGATATTATGGGTTTTTATTAGATTTAATAATTAGATATGTGATTGTTGCTATTATTATGGTTTGGGTTGATGTGCTTTCTAATTATACTTCAAATAACATCCTTTAGATGTTTAACTGGTAAGTTTCAGTTGTTCCAGATGTGCAATTTTGAACAACATATGTCCTTAGTGGTATTTGGTATTTAGTTTCTCATATTAGTTTTGCATAATGAGTTTCTTAGTACCTTTGTACCGAAGGATTCTTTTCATGGGCCCCTACCTATTCAATGGACAATGGCCTTTGCAGGTCGACTTATGAATTCAGTTTAAAGTTGGTAGTTTAAATTGAGAGTCTAGGACTATCCGCTGTCTTTTTGGTATATTTAATTTCGGCTGTACTTGGACACTTGTGTCCTCCTATACTTTCTCTTATGAATTTTTGTAACCACTAATGTAATCCCCCAAAATTTTAAAAACCTATAAATTAATAAATAACTTTTATTTGGAAAAATTAGCTTTTAAAATTATTTAATTTAATTATTTTATGGATTTTTGAGTATATAAATTTGGATAGGAATATTTAACAAATTAAAAATAAATATTTTATTATTTTATCATACTTTTTTTATTTAAATAATTTTTCAAACTAATATTTTACTAAAATTATCCTTTTAAAACCAATATATTAAAATTATATTAAATTAAATTATTTTTCAAAATATTACATCCTATTTTTTCATACATTATTTTATCTATTTTTTCCACTATTCTTCCTTTTCTTTTTCCCTTTTTCTTTTCTTCTCACTTTTCCTCCTTTCTTTTTTTCCTTCCTTCGGGCCGCCAGGCCAACCAATCTCCCCCTTTCCCCTGCGCCTGGGCCTCCAACCCACTCCCCTCCCTTCCCTCCTTCTCCCCCGCACAGCCCAACTCCCCCTCTTTTCTTTCTTTCCTTTCTCCCTCTGGACCAGGCCGACCCAACTCTCCTTTTTTCCCCTACGCCCGGCATGCTGCACCCCCTTCTTTTTTTCTTCTTCTTCCTTCATCGACGTCCACCCCGAGAACACACAACCTATCTTTGTTGCCTAGGTCTGCCACCCAGAACGCCACGCCCAACCACCTCTCACTGCCACAACCATGCATGAACTTTCGGACTCAACCAGCCATTCAATCCCCAACCATGCATGAACTTTCTTTCCTTTCTTTTGTTCCCTCTCCCTGCAACACTACCATCTCCCTACCACCGATCAGCTACTTTCTGCCCTCTCCTTCCTCTCCTTTTTCTTCTCCTCATGAGCCCTCTCCCTGCCTCATTTCTTCAAGCCTTTCCCCTTCCCCAACCTCCCTCTTCTCCCTTTCTTCTCCTTCCTTTTCCCTCCCTATTTTGGCTCCACCGCTTCCTCTGCCTCACCAACCACCTACACCACCTTATGTACCCTTCAACTCCCGCTCTGCACCACCACAACACCACCCAAGCTACCCCGCAGGTCCTTCTTTCTCCCCTTTTCTTTTTCTCCCTTCTCGACAACCTCCCTGCAACCCCTTCATCTACCGCCGTCCTGCCACCTCTGCCGCCACCCAAACCACCAAACCACTCTCTGCAACCTCCTCTACCAACCCACACCTCCTTTTGTCGAAATAAGCCCCCTCGCCCCTTCATTTTCCTCCCCCCATTTCCTTCGTTCTTAGCCCCATCCACTCCAGCAGCCCACGTCGCAGCCTCACCGCCGCCACCCTTGGCTGCCAACAACCTATCCCCAACCACCACCTACACCCCCTCTCCACCCCTGCACCCTTCCCTTACCTTAACTCTCCTCCACATGCCCTCCTCTTAGCCCCCAAAACCCCAACCCGAACCATCTCCCCCTCCCTTCTACCTTACCACCCTCGACCCTTTTTCCCCCTTACAACCTGTATGTGGCTCACGTTGCTCATGCAACATGAGTTCCACATTATTTTAGGAATTGTTTTGTTTAATTATTAAGGTATATTAATGGCTAAGTAAAGTGTGTTATTAATTAAGTTTTTATAAAGTTTTATCCTTTTTAGTTTTCCTACTTCTAATATAATAATTATTGATATTATTTTTAGGGGTTGATTTTGCTAATTAAAGCTTGAATCTTTAACCGGGATACCGGTATGGTTCGATATTTACGGGATTAAGGTAATCGTTAAACCCCACTTAAACACATGGATAAACGTATGCTAGCACATTAGGGTTTTAATATGTTATTTTGCATGATATATATATATATATATATATATATATTATATGTAGTTGCTTATAGTGATTGATAAAAAGGAAAGCATGTTAGTTTATATGCTACGTGTGGAAATATTACTTAAGGAAAGAGTTTGGTTAGTAATGAAAATGTTAAGTAATTATCCATGTTGTATTATGTTATTGTGATCATTAATGTATGAATAATATTATTATAAGCCCAAGGGGCATTTTAGTAATATGTTATGTCCAAGAATGTGGCCTATTATGTGTGGGTGCTAATGAGTAGAATGTTGAATAATAATAGTTTGTGGAGTTGGATGATGAGGATGGAGTATTGATATTAATATTTTATGTAGTGATGGTAATTTAATAAAAGTGGTATAGTAAGGGGTAAAATGGTGATTTTGGATGTAAATGGCAAAATGGTAATTGTATAAGTAAAAGGGTATTATAGTAATTTTGAAGTTAAAGGCATTATGGTAATTTTGGAAGTAAAGGGCAAAAAGGTAAGTTTATAAATAAAAGGATCAAGTAGTAATTATAATAATGGAAAAGGGTAATTTGGTAATTGTAATAATGGAGAAGGGTAAAATGGTAATTATAATAATTGAGAAGGGTAAAATGGTAATTATGATAACAGAGAATGATAAAATGATAATATAATAAAAGAGAAGGGTAAAATGGTAATTTGGTGTAAAGGAAGGGTAAAATGATAATTTAATAAAAGATAAGGGTAAAAAGATAATTTAATAGAAGAGAAGGGTAAAACGGTAATTCGGTGTAAAAGAAGGTAAAATGATAATTTAATAAAAGAGAAGGGTAATTTGGTGGTTATGAAAATGGAGAAAGGCAATTTGGTAATTTAACCAATTAAAGGGTAATTTGGTAATTATGATAATAGAGAAGGGTATTTTGGTAATTTTGATCATGGAGAAGAGTAATTTGGTAAATATGATAATGGAGAGGGGCACTTTGGTGATTATAACAAAGGAGAAGGGCAATTGGCAATCTCACCAACTAAATGAGAAATATGATAAGTGTAATAATTATGAAAGGTGATTGGTGACCGAATACATGTGGGAGATAACTTGGTAACCTAAACCGAACAGGGGTTAATTTGGTAATTATGCAACATGAAGGGTAATATGGTAAATTAGCAAGTAAGGAAGGGATAACTTAATAATTATACAAGCAAGGGGTAAATCAGTAATTCGTATCTAATATGTTGATGGGATAACAGAGTTTCGTAATAAGACTTAAGTAACACTAAATAATAAGATAATGGTATTTAGTGAGTATCATGAGAACGAATCTTAAATTAGAATTGGATGAGGTTATGATGGCCTTAATGATTCTTCTGTGTTATCCTGGATAACTGTTTGAATAAGAAATATTTGATGATATCAGAACGATTGAAAGTGAATAAATATTTGATTGTTGTGCTTTTTGTGATCACCTTAATTAAGACACTAATACTTACAGTGAAAGACCTCAAGATCGGAAATGGTGGCTCTTTAGGGGGTCGCTACCCTAAATATATGGTTTAGCCCACGATTATTCTAGTATTTGCTAGTGTGCCTTTGTACCCTAGCCAAGCCCTATATCTTACTCTATCTGGCTCTACGGACCTATTTAGGGGGTATGCATACTTATAGATTAGGTGTCCTTGTCGGTAGGGTACTAAGTAGCTTTATGCACCAATATGACCAAGGTACATTTTCGTCCTTGGGTTGATGGCTAAAGGGTACTGGGTAGCGGGATCTTGATCACCCATCCGAGGTAAATAAATGGAATTGTTGTGCTGATTAAAAAAAGGAAAACACTAATCATAAAAGCGAAAGATTAATGAGCCCCCTAGTTGAATTATGATATTAAGTACCGGTCCACCGGTTATAATAGTGGCTAGGAGTGTGTTGCCTTGGAAGATGATTATGAGTACCGATCCACCGGATATAATAGTGGTCTAGGAGCGTTTTGCCCTGGATGATGTTTATGAGTACCGGTTCACCGGATATAATAGTGGCCCAAGAGCATTTTGCCCTGGATGATGTCTATGAGTACTGGTCCACCGGATATAATAGTGACCTAAGAGCGTGTTGCCCTGGATGATGTATATTTCGATCCATCGGCTATAATAGTGGGGGTCCCGAGCTCAATAAACCCAATTATGGATGTGAATAAATTATGAAAAAAAACTAATTACTTATAATAGAACACCATTTGTAGTCGGGCCAGATCGGTCCACCAGCGAATAATACTAGCCAGGAGCGTTCTGCCCTAGAGACCAATCCACCAACAATAATAGTGGTCAGGAGCGTTCTGCCCTGTATGTATTCCGATCCACCGGTTATAATAGTGGGATTCCCGCACTCACATAGATATAAAATCTGAGAGATGATTGAATAATGATAGACTAATGGCTTAAGGCGCGGAAGTATTGATTTCGCATTATGACTTATTAATATTTGATTGACTTGTTAAGTATGTGATTGTGGTGCATGCATTTCTTATTATATATGTATATAGCTTTGTCTCATGTATTGCATTGCGGGTCTGCTTTTAAGTGTATTTTAAAGGATTACTCAGTACCATAGTATTGAAAGGTTCCATTCGTGGGGCCCCTACCTATTCAATGGGCAGTGTCCTCGCAGGTCCTTTTTCAGGTGCTATTCAAGTGGGCAACGGAAAAGAGCGTAAGGATTATCCCGAATCCTTTAGAGTTCACCTCTCTCTCTTTTAACTCCTAGTTTTAATGTAACTTGTATTCTTATAACCACCATCGGTGGATTCTGTTCTTGGAAATGGTTTACTACGCTACTCTGATTTAACTATGGTTTGAGTTATTGTAAAGTGTATTTTACACTTTTAGCCTTAGCACTTAGTATTGGAACGGTATGAGTGAACCAATATGGTACTAAGTGTGGCGATAATATCCCTAAAATTCACAAGTCTTGTTATTTCCCTTCCGCTAAATCTTTTAAATAAAAAAATCAGTAGTGAATTTTGGGGGTGTTACAACTAACACCTATTTTTATTCATAGCAATGATTAATATGATTGACCTCTCCATCTTATTTCTTGTAATCATGTCATTGATTTAAGTAAAGTAATGATTTTATCCTTAGTACTTGGTATGACAATGGTAGAGGAAACTGAACATGTACCAAGTATGGCGATAATATCCTTTCTTTTTATTATTTTATCTTTCATGATCAATCCTTTAAAACAAAATTTTCAATCCCTAAAAATGGGGGTATTAAATTAACTTAGTATTTGGGTGTTATGCCTGAAATTTGTACTCACGAAGGATAGATTAACTAAATGGAGCTGCTATATCTAGGATAGATGTGGTATTATTGCTGGCATCAATAAATCAATGGATCTTTCCTTCATTACTTGTGACTATGCTTGCATGTGTTGGATATTTCTATTGGACTATCTAGGCTTCAAAATGTAGGTTACTACGTGGGAAAAGTTAATTTACTGGTTTATTCATACTATGAATAGGCCACACTATGAATAGTCAAAAAGGGCGTGTTGGGATTCTCAAGTTTAGTGCTAACATGATGATTAATGTTATATGGCACACCATGACTCTTTTCATTTTTTAGTAGAAAGTATTCTTGTCTAGAAATATTTTGTCAAGATACTCATAAGAACACTTATGTTAGGCTCTTAAATTGCGATAGATAATGTATAGTGACTTTTTGTTGCGATTGCGGTAGTTAAGTTATGATGTAAATATTTATATTTTTGGTAATAAAAGCACTTAATTACCAAAATAGGTATAGGTGTCATTTATTTTATTTTTTTAACATTTATTCACCTTAATCTAAATGGGATGCCCAAATTATATTAATATCATCCAAATAATATTTTAAAATATTCACTTAATTCACATTTATTCCTTTCACCTATCTTAATTTTTAATATTTATTCTCATGCCAACTTATCCCAATCTAAACGAAGGTGTAGGGTGAAACCATTTGGGTAGTGTTTTAAATTCACATGTATATGGCTACGATGTTGGGATCTTTTATTTCTTATTCTACATTGAATTTTGGGTATGTGCAAAAAAAATATTTTACATAGTTTTTTTGTTATAATATTCTGAATTTAACCTAACATTAATCTTGGGCGATTAGTATCTTAATATTTTCCTGGATCATTAATCCTAAATTTAACCTTAAATCTAACCTTACACCCCTTCCTTTTCCTTTTATCCCTTCTTCTCCTTTTCGTTCTCATTTCTTCTTCCTCGCGTGAATTTCCCCTTTCCTGACTGAGTTTGTTTCAGTTTGGTTAATCAAACAAAATTCCCTCTAACTATAACCAACCCATCACTCCATCATCACCACCTCCCTTCATTCAAGTCATTTTCATTCCAAATACCACACCATTCTTTGTATTTTGTACCTGAACTGCACCACTCCTCATTTCCTATCTCCCTCACACCAACCCTTTTGCACACCACCGTCATTCATATACCCCCTTATCCCTCCCTTCCATCATTTATTACTCCACCAACCTAATCCATGGCCTTCTCTCTTTTTTCCATCTCTATTTTGCATCTTCTTCCCCATATCTCTGCCATTTTTCTTGTTGCAAGCTTTGTCCGACACTCATGTTGCACCATCATTCTCAGCTAGATCACCTCACATTGTATTCCCCCACTAGTGTGAACTCTACAGGAAACCACCCCTATTTTGTCACCAAAATCTCACGTAGTAATCCTTAACCATTCATCCAACCTTTACACAACAAAACCACACCAATGTGAGTACCTCACGTTATTATCCCATGCCAGCATGACTCCCTCACGTTATTCATCCCACCAAGTGCACCTCCCTTATGTAGATAACCCTTCTCTTTTTCTTTGGTTCTTGCTCTTTTTTGTCCCCTTTTACCTTTCCTTTCCTTTCTTGTTTTTCTACTCTTCTAGCCATGGGTTTTTCATGGATTTAAGGTGATCTTTTAGTGATCTTGGAGGAAGAGACTTAGGGTTATTTTCTTACCTAGATACCAGAGACATTTGGGTAAAGATACATGTCTCAAAAAAGGTTTTTATGATATATGTAAATTGTATGTAATATCGTGTTAGTATAACTCTATTTTTCAAAATCATATTGTTGGTGTTATTTGATTATCTTATGGTATCATATTATGAGAATATGATTGTTGTGTAAATTATAAGCTTATATGATATTGCTTGGTATAAGCCTTGTCTTGCAACCCTAAGAATGTTGTTACGATCTAGAGTTTTGATAAAGTATGGAAAGTGGGTAGTAAGTATGATCGAGTATTATAAGTTGAAGGTTGGAAGTTAATAATATTAAGCCTCATAGGGTTTTTGTGAAACTTTTGAAGGGGTTGCTATCTTAGGAGTGTTTGGTTTATTTTATGAATGTTGAGGGAAATGAATATGGTATGGTAATCATTAAGGGCTTATAATTTAATTCCTATATAATATGTTAGAGTGTTGGTTGAGTATGACACAAGCTACATAAGAAGATGGTTTAAAGGCATTTAAGAAAGATAAGGATATTTTTGTCAGTTTCGGTTAAATATTAAATTATGGTATTTATAAAGTGATATTGGATTAAAATATGCTAATAATTTTATGTGAAATGATTCTGATCATTATAGGTAGCATGGGCTTGATAAAATGTAGAAACAACCAAATGTGGGAATAGAAACCCTAGGGGCATGCTCGTTATCTCATATGTGAGATGCTAGAGTTAGCCCTGATTTTTAGATATGGTGTTAACCATGATATTTTAGGTTGGTATTTTAAATTTTATGGTTAGGTGAGTCTTATGGAAAAACTTACACATGTCTTATGAAATTAGGGTTTTATTGGGGCATTGTGATCCTTCCCTCTAGGAAATAACCCAAATCACTTAAGGTTCTATTTTATGTGCCTTTCATATCTATGTTAAGTTTTCATGAAATTATTGAGATAACCAACAATTTAATAAGACATTAATATTTAATTTGAAAGATCACATAAATCAGGACTGGTTATGTTAGTCCGTTCTACCGGATAAGAATAGTGGTCAAGAGATTTATGCCCTAAGGTTATACCAGTCTATTCCACTAAGCAATAACAGTGACTAAAAGCTTTATGCCATTTGATTGTACTAGTCCATTCCACTGAAAGAGAATAGTGGCTACTAACATTATACCCTGGGGTTATTATGGTGAATGATATTGTTCCACCGGTTATGAATAGTGGGGTCCCTGAACTTAATATAATTAAGTAAATGTGCATGTTTAGTCCTTCCATGTGACCTTATGTGTGTTATTTGTCCCACTCTTATGATTGTATTGTTACTTTACTCAATACACAAGTATTGAACATTATTTTTATGAGTGTTGCTCATTCCCGCGAGTAGACGACCCAAGTTTTAATGTGTAGATTTTTGGGGAATGTCATGATGATTTTGCCATTTATGATGACATTCATATAAAAAAGTGATTTATCCATTAGGGTTTGGGCATAAAGTCAATGTTATCTGGTAGCTAAATTTCTGTATGGATACCTTATGAACCCTTAGTGTAACAACCCATAATTTATTACTAAAAAAATTTATAATTAGTAGAAGCTTAATAATAATATATATGGGTGTTTCTACCATACTCAATATAAGTCTGGCATACCACACTATTCTTACATCAAATACAAGGCAAAAGTGTTAAACACTTAAAACATGGTAAAAAAAAACAAGTAACAAGATAGATTCATAAATGTAAGTGTGTGGAGGTCAACTACGAGTAAAATATCCAAAAATACATAAAAGAAATACGTTGAAACTAAGAGACCCAAAAGGTGTCCGAGTCATAGCTAGGATTTGGATAACATTACTCTACGTTCCCAAATCATAAGCATAATAAGGCCACTCCTCTCCAAGCAAGATATCATAAGAAGTAAAGTTATAAAGTTGGTCCTCATTGACCTGAAAAAAATTCGCTTGAGAGGTCTACTCATGAGAATGAGCAGCACCCATAAAAATGGTGATCCATACACTACATACTAAGTAAAGGTTACAATATAGTCATAACAAGGTTACACAAAGTCATAAAGTCACAGGAAAGAATAAACAAGCATATAGGTTAACATAATATGATGTAAGATAATATTGATTATGAAATTCCATTATTAGATACAATCATAATATTCTTATTTACGTTGACTTCATAAACCTCACTATTCTTAATCTGGTAGAATGGACTGAAGCACATCCAAAGGCAAAATGCTCTTTACCTACCATTATCATTTGATGGAATGGACCCAACATATACCAGAGAAACACATTCCTAACCATTATTGTTAAACTAATGGAACGGTCTAAAGCACCCTCTAATGCAAAATGCTCTTAAGCCATTATTATCGTTTGGTGGAATGAACACAACACCTTGGTCCTAACTCATGTAATCTTTCACTTTAAGTTATTAATATCTTATTCATTATTATTTATCTCAATATCATATTATTATGTAAGTTGATATCATGAAACCTACTATTCTTAAACAGGTGAAACATATAGAAGCACCTTTCAGAGCAAAAAGCTCATGAGCCACAATTATCATCACGTGGAACGAACACAATACCTCAGCCTTGATTCATGTAATCTTTCACTTTAAATGATTAATGTCTTATCCATTGTTGTTTATCTAAATATCACCATACATACACACATGTAGATATGCAAGTGACATGATCCCACTCAAAATAATGATCGGAAACACGTAAACACATGACCACATGCATATTGGGACATCCCTTAAAGAAAAATGATATATTTCCCCTAATAAACCTTAATTTTACCATTTAAGCATGAATTATCCCATGATAATCATTTTACCACCAAATTTAGTAAACATCCCTACAATATTATTATTGATAACATATCAAAAAATTAAGTTCTAAATTTAGTTTTTTGTGCATGCGATAATAACCCGTCTTTAGAATTACTATTTACAAATCCCTACAAAACCCTATTTTTACAATTTAGGCACAACTTTTCTCGTAAGATTTATTTAATCACCTATTTTGATAGAAATTACTAAAATTACAATATTAACAACATATCCAAAATTTAGGGTCTAACTCTCATTTCTTGTACATGGGGTAATAACTTAGCCTCTAGAGTTACTATTCCTAACTTAAGTCATTTTTTCATCTTACTAGACTTAGGTCATTCATAATTATCCCAAATATTTCACATGATATATTTAACATATTTTGACTCGATTAAAACATTAATACACCTAATATTAACCTATATTGACCAAATTGCCCTTAAGATAGCCAAAATACCCATATTTTTACCAAAAAAAATTACTAATCCCATTATGAATGGTGTTCAAATGCCACCACATATTATGATGAAAATATTTAACCACAATTACATGCACAAGAGTCAAACATCACATCCCAAATTAGGTAACTATTCATGAAAACCCTCTTGACTTGAAAAAATAGACTCAACCAACCAATATACACAATCACATGCTTTCATATTTTTCTCATTTTTTCATCAATATTTCATAAAAAAATCATTATCATAATAAAACTATTCATATAAAAATAAGAAACATGATATTTCATACAAAATTATACATTGCACACAAAAGCCTTACTATGATATGTATCTTTACCAAAAACATCTCCCGTCTCCGAGCATGTATAACCTAAGACTCCTCCTCCAAAAATACCTAGAAAACACCTAAAAGTCAACGATATAATAAGATTAGAACTTAGAAAATTAATTAAGGAAAAGATAAGGCAAGGAGGGTGGAAAGTGGAGCAGGTGAAAGAGTGGGGTGGCTACGTCGGGTGGTTGGTGCAACTAGTGGTGCTTATGTGAAGGGACAACATAGTTAAGGGATGGTGTGTGGCTTGGTTGGTGGTGATGGGGTGGTGTTGTGTGGCTGGTTTGGTAGTTGATGCAACACAATGGGAGTGGCACGAGGTTGTGTAAGGGTGGTGCTTAGAAGATGGTAAAGAAAGGCGAAAGGAATGGTGCACATACAATTTGTCGGAAAATTCAAGCATGGTCATGGATAGGGGTGCGCACACAACTATGATAAGGGGTATATGCGAGCCATAAGAGATGAGGATACACAATCATGAGAAGGAGGTGCATAGTTGTGAGCTCAGCAAAAACCAGCAATAAGGCATTTGGGGAAGGGAAAAGGAGATGGTTTGGGTGGTGATAGCTGGGTGACGATGAGGGGGATCGATGTGGAGCTAGTGGTTGCTAGTTAAAGGAGAAAATGGCGGTGCTTGGTGTTCAAGGGTTGGGATTTTTGAAAAAAATATGAATGGAAGGGAAGGGGAGGAGAAGAAAAGAGGGCATCATACGTATATATAGGAACGGAGAGAAGAGGGTTAAGAATGCCCAAAGGTGTAGGGGGATGGCATGACTTTGTTGTGGGTGTGGTGTGAGGTAGGTGAGGTAGGGTTGCAGGTGGTGCAGGTTGGTGCAGGTGGTGTAGGGAGTCGGTGAGTAGCGTAGGGGTTGATACAGTGGCAATGTGGAGCATGGGAAGGGGAATAGGAAGGGATGGGTTTGCATGGGAAAGAAATGACAATCAATACGGGAGAAAATAAAAAGTAAAAATAAATTTTAGATATAAGATTAGTGTTAAGTTAAAAACAATTATTAGGAAAATCAGGTAACATTAATTTATCAAACATTTAGGGTTAGGGTTAGATAAAATTTTACGTATTACACTTTGTTCTAGTAGATCCATTTTTGCTTACGTTGTACAAAGAGTTTAATCTCCAAACTCTTATACAAGAATTAAGAAAATTTCTCTCATTTTATTATTTATCTATTTAAAATTTTAAATATTTTACCTTGTACTTGATATGAGAATAATATAGTAAGACAAAATCATGTCAAGTAGGGTGATAACATCCAATTATCTTAATATCATGCTTCCGCAAAATAAAATTTTCCGATAATAAATTTTAGGATCTTATATTTTTACATCCTACAACTGCGATTAAATTTGAACAATCACAGCACGACCACAATGTGATGTAAGATTAATACTACTTAGGTCTTGTTCTACTCATCTTATTTTTACAGCTTAGATCACCTATAATAGTCTTTTTCAAGGCATAAAATATTTTGAAGCCACTGCCCTTTTTGCATTTGGGGGGGGTTAAGGAAATCAAAAAAAAATTGAAAGGTCAACTCTCCGTGGAGCAACGATCCCCATGAAAATTGAAGGTGGGGATCTGATTGGAGTAAAATTGTTAGAAGGTAGAAAAGGGAGGCAAAATGTGTATTTTGTTAATTTAATGCAGTGTTCATATTTAAAACAAGTATTTAGTCGGTGTAAGTTGTTTGAATTGTTTATTTTCATAGTATATTGGGAAACATTGACCTGGAGACAGGATAAGTAAAAATCAAAGTGGGGGATTTCCAAACTATTTTATTCTTATAATTATGTGAGAAATTGTAAATAATTCCAAAAGTGGATTGCCATTGGATGCGATCTTATACGATCATATCAAGACCAATAAAATAATGCCATGCCATAATAACACTAACAAGATCATATCATATTAATATTAAAAATATAAATAATAAATTTTAATTTTAATTTATTAATATCAAAAAAATAAAAGAATAATATTATTTGTATTTATTATAATAATAAATATTAATAATAATTAATAATTTAATAATATATACAATCATATGAATAATAACTAATAATATTGATAATTAATAATAATAAAAGTAATGAAATAATATAAAGATAATGATAATTCACAATGATAACATGAATTAATATTAATATCAAAATTATAAAAATATTAATGATAACTAATTCAAAAATAATGATAATAATAACAATAATAAATAATTTAAAAACAAAAATAAAAATAATTTATGATATTAAAATTAATTCAATGATAATTAAATAAATATTAATAATATTAAATTAATTATTAATATAAATAATAATTCATTTAAAAATAATAAATAACATATAAATTAATTTAAAATTATAAATAATATAAATATTAATTTATTAATAAAAATAATATAATTAAATTAAATTTATATTAATAATAAAAAATAATATTGATAATATTAAGTAATATTAACAATGATTTATAATGAAGTTAATTAAATTATTATCAATTTATAATAATAATATTAATAATAAATGCTTAACAGCAATACTACTTATACTAATAGTTTATTTGAAAAATATAAGAATAATTATTATTATCATTAATAAAAATAACGGTGATTAATAATAATTAATAGTTATGTTAATGTAATTGTAATAATAATAATTAATAATATTATTAGTAATTATTATTACTGATAATGAATATTTATTAGTAATAATTAATTTTGCTATTATTAATTAATAATTATAAAATTAGTAATTAATAAATATTTTATATAATAATTGAGAATTAATATTAGTGTAATAATAATAACAATAATTCATAATACATAATGATAAAATTAATATTTGATAATAAATTAATAATGATAATTAATAATTGAATATTATAAATAAAAATTATTAATTAAAATATTATTATTATTTCTTATTATATTCATATTAATAATTTATATAAATAATACTAAATAATATTAATAATTAATGATATTGTTATTAATTTAATAAAAATAAAAATTATTTATAAAATAATTATTACTAATAATATTTATATTTATATTTATTTTTAATAGTAATAACAACGAAAATTATGATGATGATGATAAAAATAATAATCATCATAATGAGAATAGATAAAATTAGTAAAAAATTGGCAAAGAGAACATGACCCTAAGCAAAAATCTTACAATATGGAATTTTGAATTAAACATGGTTTAATAAATTTTATCAAAATAAACATGTGTGCTTTATTTGGTGTGTGTGTCTATATAGTATATAGTTATTTGGTTCATTTGATGTGTGTGTCTATATAGTATAATATATAATTATTTGGGGGGGTGTCTATATAGTATATAGTTATTTGGTGTGTGCCTATACATTATATTTATCAAAATAGAATAGTCTAAATATATTGCATTTTGTTTGTAATGTTATTAACTTTGCAATTTGTATTTAAAGTTTCTGAAAATATTGCATGTTCTTAATACCATTAAATTTAGGATTCAAAAAATTATATAATATATGCTATTTAGTTAGAGATAAATTACAACGTATTGAAAAATTGTTGAAAATATGTAAAATCAATTGTATAATTTGTCAATTTAAAATACTTTTCTTAGGACGTTCGCTTTACTTTTTTGATACCACTTCTCAATTCAAAAGATAGATTATTTATGTTCGTTTTACGAGATAAGTCACATTTGATTTGACACACAAATTAAAAATGATAAAATTAAGAAAATAGGATGTCTTTGATGACTAATATACCATCTCATAAATATGCTTTGAAAACTTAATCACTGATTGATATAAGAGAATATAGAAATTTGTAATGTAAAATGCAACACTTAAATTTCAGTAAGATTTTGTAATTTGACTTATATGTTAAAATAAAATTTGAAAACTTAATGTGATATATACTATAAAACATATTGAGCATTAGTACAACAAATTAGAGAGAAAAAATGCTACTACTAATAATAATTTAAATGCACTCAATTATACAAATTATAGAGAAATAATGATTAATTATTATCCTTTATGTATTAATATACTTTTGTTAAGCATACTTATATCACACTTGCGAAATACTAGTAATGTGTTGTGATTGTATATTTTATTATTTTTCTACGATGGAAGTTATATTTTATCTTATCTTATTTCATAGAAGGTCTCATGTTATGATAACAAATTTGCTCAACCATTAAGGGTTTTTTTTTTCGGGAGAAGTTTACCTTCTTCCTAAACTTGTTAAAGTAATCTCTATTGAACCATATTGATGTCCATTGTAGTTTTATCAACTTAAAGGGTTAGTATTTTCAAATAATTGCTTTTCAATTAGCTAATTTTTTAGGTTCTTCAACCTTTTTAACTAAATTATATGATTATAGCCTAAACAAATAAACGAAAAAGGAATTTTAAATAAAAAATATCTATCATACTATCAAATGACTTTAAACCAATATTCTAGTGAAATGTCGAGCGTTAAATTGAACTATTAATCTCTTATGAATGTTCTCTAGGATTTTAAGAGCCCTAATGCACAGGGTAGGAAAATGCTTAATGAAGAAGTTAATATCATGGTTGGTGCCGAGGAGGGATGGGAGGAGCGATCACTCTATATTACTTTGGAATGGAAATTTTATTTGATATTAGAATTTAGATGGACAAAGCCTCTCTTTTACCGTTGACAAAGTATTAGGTCCGGTCCAATCAAAATACCACTATATGCACTATGCACTTGTTCAATTGCAATTATGAAGGGAACAATATTATTTTTATATAATTATTTTATTTTAGTTTATATGATTTATTATTTTTATCATAATTTATTATAATTTTTTAAAACAAATAAAAGAATATTAAAATACATTTCTAAAATATAACCATATATTATTTTATTCATAACACTTACAATCATTAAAGTGAGATTGCCTTCACAAAACTTTTTTTGAAACAAAGTAGTATATTAGATTGCAAATTAAATGATTTTATATTAAAAAATTGGCTAATTTATTATACGGTAAAAGTTACGTCATTGTGTGTATATATATATATATATCTAGTATTATTTTTGTGATATTAATTAGGATAAATTTTACTTTGTCTTGCATTTGATTAAATCCTACTTACATGCCATATATTTCAAATAATTTCATTTAGGTATCATGAATTTTATAATTTATTTTTCCTTTAACACAATTCTATTAATATTTTTAGTATTAGCTTATCAAGATGACAAGTTTTCAGTAATAAACATTAATCTATGCTGAAACAGAAATTTTGAAAATTTTGGATATATTTTTTTTAAAAAAATTGGATAACTTTTAGTTTTTTCAAGAATTTAAGGTTATTTATACTCTAAGAGATTATAGAAAATTTCACAAAATTCAGAATTTCTTTCGGGCTCATTAATTATTATTATTTTTTGATAGTTTAATACTGAATACATTGATAGGATGCTAAAAAAGTAGAAATAAATCACAAAACATATAGTGCCAAAATACAATTGTATGAAACAAAGGATGCCTAATTAGAGTTTGGCCAAAGGTTATAATATTTAAGTAAAAATTGATTAAATTTTAACTAAATATTATGATTAACATTTATCCTATTATTTACGAGGATCATATAATATAAATCCACCATTTTCCAAAGAAAGGGGACGGGGGTATCGGAGGATTTTAAATTTGTCCGGGTACCAAACCCCCCATTGGGCGTCCACAAAAGTCCAACATGCTGGAATTTATTTTTGGTGGCCCCGACAGAGGCAAGAGGGAAAGGTGAGAAGGGGTAGGTGCGAGTAACATGCTAAGACAAATTTAAAAGGCGACCTAATTAGGTGTGATAAAGACTCAACTTTTTTTTGTTTATTTACTTAAATAAATTTAATTTTAAGCTTATTTATTAAATAAATTAAATTTAAGTATAGATAAGTTTAAATCGTGCGTTTGCAAACTAATTTATTTATAAAATTATTTAGAAACTTAATTGATGATTGTTTAAAAGTTCATTAAAGACTTATTTTAATGTTTATTAAAAACTAATTTATAATTATTATTTATATATATAATTAATGATTATGCATTTATTCAAAATAATTAGTCTCAAACTAAACATTGTCTTATACATAAACAAGTTAATCATAATAAGTATAATAATATGAGATGTTTTATTATAATATTAAGTTTACTAATATATATATATATATGTATGTATGTATGTATGTATATATAAATTGAATTAATAATCAAACCAATAATAGGACGAATCGAAACAGCTCAATTTATTTTTACTTGACTAATATATAAACGATCAAAGCTTAAATATTTAAGACTTATCAAAAGAGATGCCAAAAGCTTGAATATTAATATTTAATGCTCATCAAATAACAGGTCAACTCAACTTTGTAAGTTTAATAAATTAATCAAATTTGAAAAGTTTTGGTTCGGTTCAATCCATTAATGAGATATGTGAATTGCTACTAGAAAAGAAAAGAAAAAAAAAGGGAGACAGAGTAAGTTACTCATGCATGATGGACAAAAATGTATTTTAAAGTATAAATATTTCATCTTTATTTTTATAAAAACTTAAAACATTCTTAAGAGTTGATTGCACATTTTTATGAAAAAAAAATAGATATATTTATATTTTTATAAATATAAATTCAAGATGTTCATATTTTTAAATATATCATTGTGGGTTAGTCATTTTTTGTTGACATTATGTTAGACAATACTTAGAACTTATTTGGTTTTATTTTTAAAAGTAGTTTTTTTATAAAATTAATTATAAAAAATAATTTTAAATTAATTAATAGTGTTTAATTTTACTTTTAAAAAGTGATTGTAAAAAAATAATTAATAATAATAAGTTTTTAAAAGTAGTAATCTAAAAGTAAGTTTCTCCTACTTCTGAAAGTAATTTTTTTTGTTATGTGGCACGTAACTATCGATTAGTAAAAGTTTCATTTATATCCGTACACTGCCTATATGTTATATATAAAAGCCTTTACATTCGCACTATTCATGCCGTCCACTTGCTCATCATCTGCTACCTTCGATAACCTAGTTCTGCCTGGCCAAACCCATAGCCCAACCAGGTGGCACCTTAATTTCCAACTTCTTGTTCGATTCAATTTATTTGCTCACTACTGCGAGTCTCTAGGTTCAAGATTCAGCACAGGTATGTTCCAATGTCAGTTAATTTTAGTATTTTGTAGTTTTGTTTTAGAGATCTGCGAGCAGAGCAACATTCAGAAGTATAGGGCATATAATGCATGTCTGGATTTTCTAGACGACCTTATACTTTTTCTAAAAAAAATAATCGAGAGAATGAAAGAAGAGTAAGCAAGAAGTTGTGGTACTCTGTTCTACCTGTTACCTTGTTTTTTATGATCGTGAAAGTTCTGCTTTCATCAGAGAAAAGTAGTGGACGGAGCTGAGAGTGTGGCTAGTGAATGGAGGGGTGCAGTGCAGTAAAACTTGCCGGAGTCTATGTTTATGACAATAACGTCTTTTGCAAAGTTTGCCTTCTCCCAAAGGGACTGACGAGGAATGGTGTCGTTGTAATCTGCGAGCCCAAGAAAATTCCATGACCGGGTCGTGTGTAATTTTCTGTGCTTGCTTTCCACGACTAATGCTGCTCTCGGATTCTCTGTAGTGCACAATATACTTTCTTAATTACTCTATGAAAAAAAGAAAGTGTACTAAATTTTTATAAAAAAATAAAAATAAATGAAGCCAAGGCCTGCCCCCCCCCCACTCTCTTATTGCGGGGACTTGTGATTAACAGCGCTGCACCGAGACCGGATGGAAAAAAAATGTTTTACTATCCTCATATTAGTGATTACTTTAATGGTTTATGTTACATGATTTATCTGCACATCAGTCTTCTTCTGGCTCTCCTAGAAGAAAAAAAATGCTCCTTCTTCTCCATTCCCTTTCCAATTGTTTGTTGAAATGCTCCATATAATTTGGCGGCTAAAATGGCAAGAATTCATCCACTCTTCTCCCCTTTCTTGCTTGTGATTCTGCTTCAGACCCATTTGTCAGTTGAGTTGCCCGATTCCCAACATGAAGCTATTTTGCATATCCAGTGGCTTCTAAACTACCCTGCAACTCCCCGACTATTCCCAGCTAGCTTGGTCTGTTCCCCTTGGGCAGGACAGGGCAGGGCATTAAATATATATAACGCAATGCTGCATGCGTGACTTTTTTCGTGTTTCAACTTCTCTGTTGTGTCCTGTCCATCACGAAATGCACACCAATTCAATACAATAATATGTGCCCCTACCCTACATCCAGAGCATAGGATGGGCAGTAGGGACTAATTATCGTGACGGGGGAGGAATGATAGATCCATGGGGGGTTGGGTGCACTTTATTTTGTTGGCTAGCTAGCTAGCTTGGTAGAAGATGGGCAGAAGCCAGATAGAATTTTTTTGGTTGATTTCATATTAAAGGAGCGATTCAATCTCGTAGCAGAGCATCAGTTTTTGGTCCTGAACTAGGGGTGGTTTCTGCAGGAGTCATTGCTACGTTGGGGTGTCCTCCATAGCTTTGGCGGCCTTCTATTGTGCTTGCATAGATCTACTTCTGCTCATTCATTTCAGTTCCAATGTCCAACTTATGCAAAGGTCTATTCACTCTCGACTCTTCCTCTGCAGGTGTAGGAAATGGGTTGGCCTGATTATTTGTTACCTAGTTTTGACCAGACTTGGGGCCAATCCAGGGTCGGGTTAGGATGGGGCGACCCATAAGTAAAAAAAATTATAACCTTAATTGGTATTTATTTATTTATTAGTAAACTATTTTTAATATGCTCTACTAATATTATCTTAATAAATATTTATTAAATAAACTCATTTGATATCTTACTCTATTAAATTGTTACTTTTTAATAGGATATAATTATATTTGTAGGATCTATGACATCTTCATCAGATATTGTACATTGGACTGAATCAAGGCATCAAACTTTTGTTCAATTTTGTGTTGAGGAGGTTAAGAAAGGTAATAAGCCTTAGCTCAAGTTTCAACAAGATTGGATGGTCCAATATTGTTGATGGTCTTACTAGGATTGAGAATGTGCGATATTAGAAAGTTCAAGTGAAAAATCATTTTACCTTAACGAAAAAAGATTAATTTAGCATGGTTAAAACTTGAAAGTGAAACTGGACTTGGGAGAGACCCAATAACAGGTGCAATCACTTGTGGGAAGGATAGATGGAAGACATTTATTCAGGTAAATTATAGCTATTATTTATTTTCACATATTTTTTTAATTATGATATATAGTGTGTAATAATTTTTTTTTATTCTAGCAAAACCCAAGTTGTAAGCACTTTCACAACAAGCCAATTGCCCATTTAGATGAGCTTCGGTTAATCTTTGGCGGTACTCATGCAACTGGAGAACATTCATTGGCTCCATCTCAAGGGACTCATCCAAGTTTTGATATGGATGATGAAGAGCTAAAAACAAGTAATGCGGGTCCTTCTAAATGCCAAAAAGTCATTGACATCGAGGGTTGTGATTCTAGTGATTCAGATGGTGGGACATGCCTAAAGGAAAAGTCAAGCAACAAGCGTTCTAAGAGTCAACAATCTAGTTCTCGTAAGAAAAAGGAGTCAGCTGGTGACAAGCTTGATTATAAGTTGCTACAATTATGTGAATCTGCATTTAAGAGTAACGATGATCCTCCTTTGCCTACACCTCAAGCTTCAACAACCCCCACCATAAAAGAATGTTTAGCTATTCTAAATAACATGGTCGATGAAATTACTGATGAGTTATTTATCCTCGGTACTAATGCTTTCAAGGATCCTGATAACAGAGACATATGGATGCATATGGCTCCCCAAAAGCGTAATGTTTGGTTGGAATCTTTAAGAGATCCATCAAAGAGTTAATCAAGGATGTTAGGTTGTTATGGTATTTTGTAAAAGATTAATTTCTTTGAGAGTTTTTTATTTTCTATTTGTAAAACTATGAAGTATGAATTATGTTGTTTATGTTGAACTTATGTAATTGTTTGGACTTGTGAATTTTGGTATTTTAGAATAGTCTACCTTTGATAGACTTTAGCCTATCAATCATATGCATATCATATTTTTTTGAATTAGCTTTGAAATATTCACGTTCTTTGATAGAAAACATAAGTGTTGTTTGTTATATATAATTTTATGCATATATATTGGATATACATATAATACAAGTGATGCTTTGATTTTGAATAGATGGATGATAAAAAAAAAAAAGACTATTACTACTTTTACTTGTAGTGCAAAATTTGCGAAAGAGAAGGAAGGCGTCTATCGAGAAGCAAGTTTGTTTGGAATCTTCAGAAACAGGTCATCAGTTTGTCCAACGTATATTAAATCGTCATGATAGGCTATGCCATGATTTATTTAGAATGAAGAAGGATGCATTTCTAAGGTTAGCAAGTTTTTTAAGATCAAGGAGGATGCTAAGTGATACTTATAATGTGACCGTTGAAGAACAACTGACGATTTTTATATATACAGTTGGTCACAATGAAAGGAATAGAGTTGTGTAAGATCGATTTCAGCACTTCGGAGAAACCATTAGTAGATATTTCAACAAGGTTTTAATTGCTATATCAAATATTGCTAGTGAGATTATAAGGCCTCATCGAAGCCTTGATGAGGTCCCTCCTGAGATCATGAATGATTCGAGACTTTGGTCTTATTTTAAAGATTGTGTAGAAGCGATAGATGGAACACATATCGATGCTTGTGTTCCAAAGAATGAGCAAATGCACTATCGTAATCGTAAAGGAGTGTGTTCCCAAAATATTATGGCAGTTTGTTCTTTTGATATGTTGTTCACATTTGTGGAAGCTGGATGGGAGGGGTTGGCTCATGATTCTCGAATATTCCAACACTGTATTCGAGATCCCAACAAAAACTTTTCTCATCCTCCTCGAGGTAAATATAACATTATTTTATATGTTAAGTATAAAATATTATAGTTGAATAATATGAACGTACATTTTATGCAGGTAAATATTATGTGGTTGATTCAGGTTATCCTAATACATCCGCTATCTTGCGCTATTTAAGGATACAAGGTATCATCTATTCGATTTTTAAAGAGTTGGCGGTCCACAAGGAAAAGAAAAATTATTCAATCATTTACACTCGTTAGTGCGAAATGTGATTGAGCGTTGCTTTGGTGATTTGAAGGCTCGTTTTCCCATCTTAAAGCAAATGCCGAATTATAGTTTGGAACAAATGTTTATTGTCATTGCAACAATGATAATCCACAATTTTATTAGGTTGAATGGAATGGATGATTTATTTGATGAGTTTTGTAGCAGAAAAAATATATGAAGAAAATAGTAGGAATAGAGATATTGGACAACATGTAGAGGGTAGAGTTACTAGAGAAATGAAAATGGTATGGTGTAGGATTGCAGATGATATTTACAATGCATATCATTGAACTATTTGATTTTATGATGCTTATTATAAATTTAAGAATGTTTATTACATAATATAAACTTTTATCATTGTCACTATTTGAGTTTTAGATGTTTGTGAATTTTATCAAGTTTATTTAGTGGTTGTTCATATTTTTTTTAATAAGTTTATAATTTTTATTTTATAAATTTTATTACTTTGTAATATCTTTATATTTTTTTTTATACTTATTAATGTTTCATATGCTTTTTAATATTTAATATTACATAATTTATATAGTAATTATTACTAAAAGATATATATAGGAAGATAAAAACTAAAAATGGAAAAGAAAAAGTAATTTTGTAGAAAAATAAAAATCAAACACTAATAAGGTATAATAAGTAATTTTTTAGCATTAATCACTTATATAATAAAAGTAAAAACAAACATACATTTTACTTATAAAAGTACTTTTTGTAAGTAGATTTATAAAAGTAATTTTTATCTAAAAGTAGTTATTAAAAAGAAATAATACCAAAACGACACCTTTACTTGATATATGTTAAATATGTTTTTGGTAAAATACATTTATTTACGGAGACACCAAAAATAAATTAATAATGTTCATACGTCTATATATATATATATATATAATATTATTATTTAATTTTTGTAATGAAAATAGGGATAAAAAGAAAATAGCAAATAAATATTTATAAATAATTTAATAGGAATATACACTGATAAGATAATATTTTTTTATACAAATTTATTGTATATGGCATAAAAAAGATACAAAAAAAATTCAAAAAACTGGGTTGCACCAATTAAGTGCCCATAGTAGTATATAAATATATATATATATATACAAAAGTAGGATACCGACAAGTTAGTTGAGAAGCGCCGGAGGAAAAATGTGGAGGCTTTTTTGTTCAATTTACGCAAAAGAAGCAATGCTTTTTACGACCCTTGCTTTTTCCGTTGACAATAATAATGCAATGAATAACTCGAAAATAACAAGGTAATAGAAACATATTTTTTTTCATATAATAATATCCCAGATAAGATAGGTCTCCTCGTAAGGAGACCATAGACCAATTTCAGAGCTGAAATTGAAACAAAGGTCCGATGGATAGACGAAATAATTACAGCAACTGATATATAGATAAATTAATTAAATACAATATTTAGTTAAGGGCACTTGGGTCTGTCGCCGTGGGTCTTCATTTCCGTCCAGCATTTGCCACAAACATCCTTGTTGCCGTAAGTGCCGGGAGGAACACACTTGCAGCGCTCACAGCAAGTAGTGCAAGCCCTCATACACACTCTCTTCCTCGAGTGCAAGCTGCATCTTTTCTCACACAACGGCACACAATCTGTACGTCCGGCCAGAACAGAGTGCCAATTAATTAGCAAGAGAATCTCAGCTGATATCAATTTCAAGAATTACTTACGCATGAGACACGCCCATAGATGTATTGGTATTGTCTGTTAATCAAACGAACAACATTGTATGAACCGAAATCAGGGAAAGAATAGAATTTTTACCCTTTTTAGCAACTGGTGGGGAAGAGGGAGTTGAAGGTGAAGGTGAAGGTGTTTGGGCAGCCGGAGGAGAAGGGATAGTCTTAGGTGGGGGAGTAAGGGGCGCCTGCTTGACCGGTGGAGCAGCTGGACCCTTGGTTGGAGGAGTGTAGGGTTTGACAGGGGGCAGGGGAGAAGCAGCCTTGGGTGGGGGAGTGTAAGACTTGGCGGGCGGAGCTGGAGCCTTAGGTACGGGTGACGAGACGGGCGGAGATGAGGCATTGGGTGGTGGGGGGTAGGATTCAACCGGTGTTGGTGGGGGTGTTGCAGGGGCCTTAGGCGATGGCTGAGCTTGGGGAGCTGGCAATGGTGCGTTAACAGCCTGCAGCAAACAGCAAGTAAAATTATTACAAGTTGATTAGTACTACAAAAGAGTAATGCTAGATCGACATTGCAGTAGTACTGTTTAAGTGAATCACTATACCACCGAAGGTCTGAAACTCCGAAAAATTTCCACTAATTAAACTCTATACTAACTACACTCCATTTTCCTAGCAACGATGAATTGTAGATATCATCAGCATTAGCTGATATGATTTGATAAAAAGGAATCAAATGTACTCAGGAACTATTTACAAAATAATTTATTTTAAAACTTTTCAGCCTAAAATATTTAGTCTACATAAATGTCGACAAAATATAAATTACCTCAGCTACTTCAAATTCATCTTCCCTGAAAGAAGAAACCTGCATTGTAACGTAAGAGAACTTAAAATCAGAAACGGATCCTTCTAAATTTAGGCACTCCATGAACAAGAGTGAGAAGGAACAAAAGAGATAGATACAGAGATCTAGTGGTTGTACACTATTACCCTAGTAGTAGCGGTGGTTGTCACCAAAATAACATAAGAGAATACAACGAGCATAAGTCTCGATGCCATAGTTGTTGATTTGTACCGACGGGCGGACGTAGAGGTGAGTAAACTCCAAACGAGGTATATATAGAAAGGCGCAAGAAGAGTCAGTACGAGTGAATAGACGTCATGAATACCATACCAGAGTATTCACTGCCACCGGCTAAATTAATTATTGGAGACAGTCGAGTGCAAGCTGGATGTTCAGTACTCCCACTTCTTTTTTCACTTATTTATTTACTTTTTTTGAATTCCCAGATATATATAATAAGTCAATCACAGCGTTACGAGACAAGGAAAATTGAAGATGACCCAAAACCCCAACAACTTTGCGCTCGGACAAAACAATGCCGAGTCTTTCAAAATATCAGCGTTGTAAGGGTACTCGGGCAGAGAAATAAAAATATGGATAAATTGAGAAACAATAACTTTAAAACATATATACATTTTAAATATGAACTAGCTATATAGAATCCAACTCTATTATTATTCGATTTTTTTATTTATTATCCTCTATTATTATTGT
Organism: Tamarix chinensis; assembly: GCA_030549775.1. Taxonomy (NCBI): domain Eukaryota; kingdom Viridiplantae; phylum Streptophyta; class Magnoliopsida; order Caryophyllales; family Tamaricaceae; genus Tamarix; species Tamarix chinensis. The sequence continues at coordinate 112,416,480 of CM060172.1, forward strand.
CAATGGCCACGTTAACTTTTTTCTCCTGGCCTTCTTTTCAAACCCTATCAAATGTACACTTCTTCACCCATCTTCTTCTTAGCACCCATCATCCAACACTGAACGACGTCACACCCAACATTCATTAACGAATGAAGGTAAGTTCATCTCGTTAATCTCTAGTTGTTTACTCGGCGGAGCGCGTGGGTCATGCTAACAGCTTGAGCTCCTCATGCAGTCCATGTTTAATAGAGTGAACTCCTCACCCAGGTGAGGTCGTGCCGCATGCACTTCTCGTATAGGCTAGACAGGACAACGCGAGAGCCTCACTTTCATGATGGATAAATCTATAAAAATGTTGTGTATACATTTTAGATATTGATACATCTATAATTATAAATAGTTATTGGAGTAAAAATTAACGATTAGATCTATTAGATCGCATAAATCTTAAAATGTTTGGTGTATAACCAATTAGTAGAGTAAAAATTAGAGATTAGATCAGTTATACCTCATAGATCTAAAAATTTTTGGTTTATAAACAATTTAGATGGTAAAATTTAGAAATTGATAGATCTATAAATGTGTAAAAATGGGTATATTTATGTACATGCATGGATTGATATAATCATAATTACGATTGAAGTATTTTTGTTATTGAAATTCAGATGGACCACATGCAAGGAAAGACATACGATAGAACTAAGGGTCGTGAAGTTGTCGATTTAGCGCATCACAAAAATAAAGTTGAATAAGTACCACAATGTACTTCGATGAGTTTAACAAGTAATACAACCCTTTTTATTATCAATGAACTATGACATGGAAAAAAATGTAGTAATACTCACATGAACAAACTCCAGAGCAAGTCCAACATGAAGCTTGACAACAATCTAATCCTAATTATAAGATGCCTACAATACTGATATTAGCGGATTACGTAGGTCATCTATGGTTTACCATCAATGCAATTATTCCTTCAACATGGACTGATAGGGGACATTCATCATCAGTGTGTTGATCATCCTTTAGTGGTCAACCATCCTTCTCAACCCACATGGGTCAGCCATCCTCCTCAACCCGCATGGATCAACCATTTTCCTTGACCCATATCTCTTTTTTGCCACTGATTAATGAAGAGGAAGGCGATGCCGGTGATGACAACAAGGGCAATGATATAAGACTAGATGAACGAAGCACACACCTAAGGGATGGTTGGTACTTGGTTGGATCATGTCTTGGAGGTCCAAGAAACCTTAGTTTGATCCCAAGCTTTAGGGGTCATATTGCATTGGATATATGTAAGTTACAAAATATATCACTTTGTTAACGACACTTTTTCTTTGTTAACTATCATATATTTCTTATATTTTTCTATTTTGATGTTTAGGATTGTGAAGTTTTGAGGGTTCAAACTAGACCAACGCAATTTTATGATTTGATGAATACTACTAATAATGACTATTTCACCTAAATTTGTGGTACTAGACTAGAGCATCCGACAACTTGAATTTTTTCATGTGTGGAATGACCTCTCGTTTCTTCCTATATAGAGAGATGCAGCCAAAAACTAACAGTTTTCATATATCATGGAGCAAGATGACTGTTACCCTTTTAGATGTGCAACATATATTATGACTACATGTTGATGCTCATTCATTATATGCAAGTGATATAGATGAAACTTATTTATAAGTGATATATGTATTGACTAGCCTATTTAGTATGGAGAAGGAGGATTTGAAGGTGATAATTAAAGGGAGTGGTATGAAATTCTCGATACTTTGTGCCCTATACACGTCAAAACGGCTACCAAGTGATAATAAAGTTGTTAGGTACCTATTGTGGTTTTCTATCGTATCATTATTTATGAATAAGGCATTTAGTTGAGTCAACTCATATTGGCTTCTATTTCTCTAAGATCTCATAGTTGCCAAAGACTATGCATAGGAAACAATTGTACTTGCTCTCTTATATCGACATCTCGATATAACATCTAGATCGAAAGGTGATCAAATATTTGGATGTACAACTCTCTTGTAGGTAATTCTATAACTGTCATCTATGTAATATATATGTATATGCTGACCATCTACTTCTATTTCTAGCACGTGTGTCATTACATACCTGGATATACGAACATTTACTAGATTTTGGTCATATTAGGCATGACTAGAACTCTCGCACATCCCATTGTAAAATATGGTGGTATGATAGATCCTTTGACAAGACCCCTCCTATGATTGGGTGTTATAGGAAGGTGATTAACTCTATGTATGTGAGAAAGGCATACTTATTTAATTTAAAACATTCTTTAATTTTTATTATAGCTATTATAGTGTAGTTACTATAATCCTTTTATCAAATGTGATGTGGGATCCATATAAGCTAACAAATATAATGAGTGGTTGTCCTATGGCATTGTTTTACGGTAATATATATTATATGAGTTTTGTACAATCGTATATTCCAGAGAGAGATACTTGTTAATTTAGGTTTACACAATTGATCCCCTATGACCCTATTAGGTTGATAGGGAAAACATATAAAGGACCCAAATGAGGAGGTATAAAGTTCATTGTCATTACATGCTCACCCAATGGAGTGTGTTGCATGAACACCTACTTGACACGCATTTTTGAAGTTTTGTAGTGAACCCGTGTAATATTGATCCTGGTTACATAGAGTTTTATGCAAGTGTGACTCATTGTTATATGTTACAAACGATAGAGCAACATACATTAACATAGCATAATGATGATGATGAAATTATAGTTGACAAACATCTTGTTGATGTATCAACAATTATCCGTCGTATGTATTAGATGAGTGAATCATGCCCAAATTGTAAGCAAAAATAAGTTTGTATTGAGACCATTGTTCCTCGATTAGGATTTATTGTAAGAGAACATGGGGGTGGTCATGGTCATGTTTGTATTAGTTGATTTATTTTGTGTGTTTTTTTAGTGGTATTTCACATATGTATAAAACTTGTTTCTCACATTTTCAAACATTGATGCATGTGAACCACTCCAAACATTGATGCATGTATAATTTACATAATTCAAAATTCAAATACAGATAAGATAATGATATGACAATCTAAAGGAACATCAAATCCTTCAAATCAGCATTATTGTCCGTCTGAAGAAGATAAAGAAATTGGTTATGTCCAACATGTCTTCATTATTTAACCTTAACCATAGTTCCAACTTTAATTGATATGTTGTTATCCATCCCGATACAATAGTATCGTGGAGTACTAGCCACTTCACATTCACTGGTGGTAGTGGAAAATATACTAAGATTTTTACCTACATAATAAATTATTATAATAAATTGCTACACATCAATGATAACATTAGAATAAAACATAATTAAATACACACCATTATGGGGTGTGTGTGTGGGTGTTCCATCAAGAAACATATGCTAACTTCACTTTCAGAGCCTTTTGTATCATGTTATGCCATTAATGGAATAAATGAAGTGCTAGCTTAAGACAAGAATACAAGTAATACATTGTATCAAGTGGCAATTACATGATCAACACCTGACATTTCCATCCAGTGTACGTGTGGAGCATATCATTTCCAGTGAACAACATTATTAAGGATTTGATCCACACTCATATATTGAAACACACTCTCATAGAGATAACTTTGTGCCTAAACCTCTTGATACAAATCCATATGGATTCCAACCCACTCATTCTTATCTTTAAATATATAATATGGTAATTGTCTAATATGACAATTACCATCTCTCTGCTCATTTATACCAGCTATGAATATATAGCATTACATGTCAATTTAATTTGCTTATATGTGGGAATCGTATATGGACCAATGATATATTATAGATAAAAGATGGTAGTTTTCCTTACCCATGGCCTAGGCCCAAAGATAACCTAACTCCACCTTCAGTTGATTGAGAATATATACTCCTAATTAGAGGGATCCTTTATAGTGGATTTCTACCTTGGATGACCTTTTCACTATCATTTTCGTGGCTCTTAGAGTGGTGTTCTCTAAGGAATATCTATGTTAAATATCTCTCTAGCAAGTTGATTTTATTTTGTAGGTGGATGGCTTAGAAAAGCTTCCACGAAAACATAGAGCAAATGAGGAGCAACTTTGATTAGATTAGGCAGTGTTGGTGGACTAATTGGCTAATCTATATCAAGATTCTTCTGAAAGGGATGGATAGATAATGGGGGGTATAAGAATGAAGTCATGTATATAAGTATAGATTTCATGGGTACATGATATCCCATGCATTCGACTTGTGTAACATCCACATAACACTTGATTAGTGCCCGTATCTTTACTTCTTCAACACTCTTTACTGATCAATTATAATGCAAAAAAAAATTGGGCTAAATATCCTCTAAAATTGGAATAAAGCATGCTAGTAGCATGGTGAGGAACATTGAACTATTATCTCTCAAGCGATCTACAATACCCTAAAATTTTGTAACCCTTATTTTTAAACGTTTAGCCTTTTATTTGGAACTTAACATTTAAATCTTATCTTAATTATTTTTGTTAACCTCTAATCCATAACCCAAATAAATTCTTTAAAAAATTACCCCAATTAGTTTATCTTTCTCCTTTTTTTAAACCCACCCTAAACGAATAATTTTTTCCCGATTTATTTTTCATAACCAGATACCCTAACCCCGTATCAATTAATTTTTACCCTAATCTTTCAATATTAAATTTAGATATAATCCTAATATTCACCATAAATTTCTCTTTCCACTTTTTCTTTCTTTCTTTCTTTCTTTCTCCCTTTTTCCTTTTATTTTATTCTCCTTATCCCCTGACCAATACAACCAGCCCCTTCCTCTTTTACTCTTCGGGCCATGCATGTCTCTCCTCCCTGTGCATGTAATTGCTTTCCCCTTATCCTTTCCATCCATGCACATTGATTCCACCAAACACCCCTTGAACAATCCCATGCACCCCCTAATGCACCAAATCCACAACATCTAGCCACACCAAGCCCTTTAGTGTTGGGTACCCTCAGCTCCAACTCACTCACTCACCTTATTTTATCCTATAATTACCCCATATTCTCCTCTTTCCTTTCTTTTATATTTTTTTTCAAAGAGCCTGACCACCCTTTCTTCTTTTCCTTCTTCTTCTTCTTTCTGCTCCATTTGTTATCACCCATCACCACTACTTACCACCACTGTCTGAGCCTTTGTTTTCTTCTCTTTTTCTTCTTCCATTATCCTCTACTATTATACAACCCTATCTTCTTACCTTTATCATTCTTCTTCCTCCTATCCTCATTCTATTTTTGTGAGTGTGTCACACGACCATGCACAAACATGCACAAACATGCCTCATTTTTCCTTACACACCCTTGCTCATTTTTTCACGACCTCCCTCCCCAACCGTGCCTTACTAATCTTACATCCCACCATTCATTCATATCTTCCCCAACTCCTTGACTTACACCTCTTATGATCTTAGGCACAATGACCCATCACCAACCACCAATCTTCCTCTCTCTTTTTTCTTTCCTTTCGTGAGTCGTCGACCCCACCAGAAATTCTTTCTCCCGTGCTCTACCAGCTACCGAGCACCACCTTTGCACCACCCCACTCAACTATAGTCATGCTGCACCAACCACCAACCACACCAGCTAACACCATGCCACTCACCACCACCTCCTCGCACAACCATCACCACCTCATCCTTATCAACCTCCCTCGTCGTTGCTCAACCATTGCCACCCCAAGCCTTGCAACTTTTTCCTCTTCTCATGCTTCCCCGTTCAATTTTTTTAGGTACACCTAACTCGTGCATGCCTATCATGACATTGCACCCTCTAAATGACCTAGCCCATTTATCACTCATAGCTCATGCGCCACATGTGCACCATTTTCCCCTTTGACCCATGCATGCCTTAATCTTACCTTCTTTTACATGCCTCATTCCTAGTCATGCACCATTTTATTTAGCCTATGTGCACTCCTTCCATGACTATACTACCCTGCCTTCTCCTCAGAGCACCACCATGCACTACCCTTTGCCGAGCCTCCCACTTTTGGTTGTTTTCATTTTTCCTCCCTCTCATTTACCTTAGTTTCCTTAGCAAATTTTCCTAAGTCTAATATTATTGTACTTTGACTTCCAAGTGATATTATCTACATAAGATTTTAGCTATTAATATAACCATGTATATGCATTTTTACAATGATAGAATGTGTTGGATGTGGAAAAAACATACATATCGAACTCATAAGAATTTTATGGAGAAATGGGTAATTGAGATGTCTTAGGGGTAATTTGGTCAATATGGGTTAAAAATAGAACATTGGGTATTTTAATGTGATAATTGGTTTAAAATAGGTTAAGTATATTATGTGAAATTTTTAGAATGAATATGAATGGTTTAAGTCCAATAAATGAGAAAAGTAGCTTTAACCAAGAATAGTAACCCTCGGGGTAGGTTTATCATCACATGTGTAGAATGATGGATTTTGGCCTTAATTTTTGGATATGTTATTGATATTGGAATTTTATCTATGCATATTAAATTTGGGGCTCATATGAGTCTTATAGAAAAGTTATAACTTATCTGTAAAATTAGTGTTTTGTGAGGAAAGGTGAGTAGTAATACTAAAGGTATTATATTGCCGCATATGTAAGGCATGAGAATTAGATTGTGATTTTTGGGGAAGTTTTAGATAATAATATTTTAAGGATAATGAATTTAGTGATGAAATGAGTAATAGGGGAGGAGTTATAGCTAATTTATGAAATTTTTCTTAGGAGGGATATGACATTTTTCCTCATAAAATATATTGGTATTCTCATGTTTGTGATTTATGTGTTTCAAATGACTATTTTAAGATGTATTATATGTACTGCATTTCTATGTATGCGCATGTATGAGGATATTGAGATATACCACCATGAATAAGATATTAATTACTTAAAGATAAATATTACATGAGTTGGGCTGAGGTGTTGTGTGTCCGTTCCACTGAACGATAATAGTGGATTTGAATTTTTCTATCTTGAGATCTATCTCAAGAGGCTCTCAAGACCATTCAATTGGGTTAATAATAATAGGTTTCCCGGGATCAAAGTAAACTATAATATGACCTTGAGATAAGTAATAATGAATAAGATATTAATTATTTAAAGTGAAATATTACATGAGTCAAGACCGGGGTGTTATGTCCATTCCATCAAAAATTAATAGTAGTCTGGGTGCATTTTTTCCTGAGAGGTGTTGTAGACCGTTACATAAATTTAAGAATAAAATAGTGGTCATGACCATGTTGTCTTGATAGGTGTTGAGTTCGTTCCACCGAACAATAATAATGGCTTAGGTGTGTGTTTTTTTCCTGGTATGTACTTTAAAATGTTCCACCTATTCAATAATAGTGAGCTCATAAACTCAACCTAATTATGAATATGGATTATGGTTCACATAGTAATGGATTTCTAGAATTCAGTATTATTACCTTATATTATTATGCTTGCTTATATTTCTCTCTTATTTATGTTTTTATGTAACATAAAATGGCTATATTGTTACATCACTCCATACATAGCATACAAATCATCCTTGTCATGGGTAATATTCATTCCCATAAGCATAGGGGTTATATGAGTTTGTGTAGATCTTTGAGGACCCATTGGATGACTATATTGCATATGATGCACTTATTAGGGGAGAGTGATATTTTTATCTTTAGGATTTGGGTCATGGATTTGGATTATCTGGTTAACATTTTTTATCTAGATACCTCTTAGGACTCTTAGTTTCCAACATATCTCTTTATGTACTTTGTCATTTTGTACTTGGAGTAATTCTCAAAAATATTTATTTAAGTTTATGAAATCTAATTATTTCTCTATTTTATTATGTTTGAATGTTTGATTTTTTTTCTTTGTATTAGATGTAAGGATGACATGGTATGTCAGACTTATGTTAAGTATGATGATAACACCCAAAGATGCCTATTTTATGCTTTTGCATAAATAAAAAAATTAGTTGCAAATTTTTTAGTGCATCACACGATCCTCTAATGTCATGATGTTGCAAGTCTAATATTGAATGAATTTGTAGTAAAATGGTGTTGAATTAGTCTATAGATGTATCTAATAATTGCTTCAACAATCCATGAGCATCTTCCACCCTACATGTAGTGGAAAAATTAACTTAATGTGAAGATTATATTACATATAAAGTTTCATAGGTAATAAGTTCATGTACTAATAATCTATATTCCATACCAGTTTGTTGTACCCTAACAAAAATGAAAGACCTAATTAACCCATTCTAAGACATCTTTTTATTTATATGAAAGGAATCAAACGATCTTTACATAAGAAAGTAATCTAGTCATATTTCTATAATCAGTGTCTAGTGATAAAAGTCATTCTTCATAAGTTTACTCAGCTTTGGTGTTATTACATTTTTGTATTGAGGTATAAAACTATGTATGAATGCTTTACTCTGAGCTTTCTTGCACTTCTCTTCTACATTCTTATTTATATGAATTCTACAAAGTAAATGCTTTAAGGTTAGAAACACAAATTCTACCTTTGAAAAAAGCCTAAGGTCTCGATCATAATCAAAAGAATTGTAGATTCCATCAATGTATTCAACTTCTCAAGTACCCATGTATAATTTTATTCTATTTCATATGACTTACTAAAAGATACACAGTAGGCGTTTAGGCCGCGGTGGTAGCGATGGCATCTAAAATGGTGATGGGAGAATGGGAGACAGGGGAGATCGGGGCAGAAAAGAGAGGGAAGGAAGAGCATGGAGGCTTTTCTAGGTGTAGGGAAGGAAGAAGAGGAATTGTGAAGGAAGAGGATAGAGGAGGGAGTAGGTGGCTACCGATCGATAGTGATAGGCGGTACTACTATGAAAAGGGGAAATTGCAGGGTGCAGGTGAGGGAGAGGGATGTGCAGGGGAGAGGGACCGTGCAGGGGACATGCTTGCTGCACGCCTCGCATGGTCGAAAGAGGAAAGGAAGAGGGGAGAAGGGAGGGGGAAGCTATAAAAATGGCAGTTGGGCATAAGCGTGCATGGGGGAGGTTGGGATGATGGCAAAAAAGAAAAAGAAGGGGGAAAGAGAGGGGGAAAACGGGAAAAGCATGGGAGGGGCGTGCGTTAGGCCACTGCCCTGGGGAGAAAAAAGAAGAAGATGGTTTGGGCCGGTCAGGAGGAAATAAAAGAACAAAATAAAGGAGGGGGATTGGGTTGCCGTTGGGCCTACTAGGTGTAGCTCGATCAGCCAGGAGAAGAAAGATAAAAAAAAAAGAGAAAGGAATAAAAAGGAAGAAACAAAAGAGAAAAAAGAGAAAGAAAAGGATGAAAAGAAAAAAAGAAAAATAGGGCTGGTAGGGTGTTTTGGGTTTTAAAAAATTTTATGCGTAATAATAATAATAATAATAATAATAATAATAATTTTTATTAATTTAGGAATTGTTATAATTTGTTTTAGGTGAGTTAATTAAAATAGCTTTCAATAACTATGTCCTTGTGTCATTTTTATTATCATAATAATTATTATTTTTATTTTGTTAAAAAAGGGGTACATATAATTACATTTTATTAAATAATTCATTATTTCACTCTTTATTCCTAAAAAGAAAGTTAGGGGTATTACAATAACAGTCTCTTATGGTGATTAGCATTTATAAGAAGCCGATCACACACCATGAGCCATAGGAATTTTTGTACTCTCTAACAAACATGTAATCCATATAAGCTTCCATTTAGAGGATAACAAAACTTGATCCGATTGCAATAATGAGTAAGTGGACCCGATGGAAAATTTCCCATCAATTGTGAGAGCCCGAGAGAAGTTATGTTCTTCATTACATGCCCTCCATACTATTGTCCCTGTTATATTAACAGGTCTTTTTAGGGGTAACTTATGCTAGAATTTATCCCATTTCTAAACATTGGTCTCATCTAATACATCACTTACTCTCCAGCTTATTTCCTCATTTATAAGATCAACAGGTATACTATGATAAAGCAACTCATCACCCATCAGTTTGATTTTAAGAGAAAATCACCTTATTTACCCCTCTCTTAAAATTTGGAATCAATTTCAAGAGGTTATACCAAAGGGGGGATGAATTAGGTTTCACCCAAGCTTGAAACAGATTCAAACCTTTGAGATACATATCTTACAAAACATGACACCAAAGTCTCTTAGAATTATGAATAAAATCTCATTTCATCTTCATCAAAATCACTTTTTTGGATAACTCCATATAATGTAGGTCTAAGCCTCTCTTATCTTTACTTTGGCATACAATGTCATAGCTAGCCAAATGAACCTTCCTTTTTAACAATAATGATCCCCAAAAAAAGAATTAATCCATTATATTCAACTCCTTGGTCATATAATGTGGAGGTTTAGCACATTACATGGTATAACTCGAGATGTATGATGTATTGGATTAGACTAAAGTTACTCACCCTACCATGGAAAATAATTGTAGCTTCCAAGAGAAAAGCCTCTTACAGACTTTGTCAGTCACTAAGAGAGAAAAAAACATGTCCTTTTACAACTTAAAATAATGAAACTAATATGATTAGTACCGATATTTAATAAATTATGATTATAATTAGCTAAGGATAGAAATACTTATTTCGGGTAGAATTTTTGTTAGATATCTCTAAATATAGTCACACACCAACTTTATATAATGGACATTTACTTTTTCAAAAGTAAGAAAACATCATCAACAAAGAGGATGTATAAAACCTTAAGGACTCCCTTAGCCACCGAAATCGGTTTCTAATGCTTCAACTCCACCTCATGGCTATGCACCGGTCATTTAATACACAACAAAAAGATGTAAGGGCAAATAATATCACCATGTATAATTCTCCTAGGAGGAGTAAAAATGTAACACACCCCACTTTTCACTATCAAAAAAATCATTTTAAAAGATTGCGGAAGTGGAGAACACAAACACTCATAAGGAAAAAAAAAAGGTGTTAACCCTCACCTAACATAGGACAGAAGTCCATTATCCATTCCATGTTAGATACAACTCTAAGAAAACCATATAAACCAATGAAAAGAAATAGAGTGCGCAAAACATAAATTATAGAAATACTAGACATAAGTGTTGACAAACGGTGCCACATAAGGTCCTCAAAACATTTGAAATGCATGATAGAGAGTAAGATGATAATATTGAAATACATTATAATGACAAAAATGATAGGGTAAAATCAACCATGGTCCCTCAAGGACCTATAAAAAGGGATCTCCAAATGTCCATGCTCATATGCCTTTACCCTAACACTACAAACCACCTTTAAAAACCTACACATAGTTTTATGCTCATGGGATTGAGTAGGTGACCAAACAAACGAAGACATTAGTATGCTACATATTGAGTAAACCAAGTTACCTCCTTAATGGGATTCAAAAGCATGTAGGACCAAGATATATATAGATAGAACTTAGAGGCACAATATCATGCTTATATGATACAATTACATTTACATGCGCTATCATGATTATAGATACATCAAGATTTCATGCCATATAAAAATTAGATAAATAATAAGTCAACGTGCTTAACATTAAATTATAAATATTATGGGTAACAATGTATAATCAAGCAAGCAAGTTATTTAAACAACTTGCTAGGCCTTATACCATCCACTCATACATTCCTCACTAGGTTTATTTCCGAAGTTTATATCATCCATTAGATTATTTATTTATAAGTCATTATTCCATTTCAAGCAATACTACCTCATGATCTTACATACCATGGAAGCCACAATAAACTAAAGGACATAAAGTCCGGTTGAAGCCAAGTACCCACCAATTGACATAATTATTGGCCAAAGTCAAATTAACCACCTAGGTGACCAGACCTTTTAGTATCAATACTCTCATGTACATCATAAGTGTCTAGAGTAGGCAAGGCATCAGGATCTGCTAGGATTCTACCCAAAGGAACCATAAATGTCCACGGGTAAACTACCCCTTAATAGTTAATCAAGGATTAGGTAATCTAGGCTCATATACTACTTGATCATCTTTCACTTTAAATGCTTGATATTTTATTCTCCAAGGCTATGTTATCATATAAGGACCAAACAACAACTAAATCAAAATATCCACATAATTATTCCTTAACCATCATTACCATCCAAAGCAAGTGATGGGGATTCCATTAGTACTTAGCTAGTTTCAACCCAACCATTAAGTTTTTCCATTTCTACTAATAATTTAGATTATATCCTTTAAAAGTAGTATCATAGCATACTCATTTTAATTTACTCATTAAATTATTCTAAAGGCACTCAATAAGAATACCATAAAATATAATGCCATTAATCCATTCAATAGATCAGTTAATTTATATCAAGATATGTGTTCTCGTCATTAAAGAATCACGATATAGCATAAAGTAAATTTCCAAATCAAATTAAAGTTGAAAGTAACAAGAATAATACTCTTTTGCTGAATCAATCGATCGATTTGGCCAAATTAGTCAATTGGTTTGGCTTAGCCAACCATATAGTTCCCTATCAAAAATGGTTAATCGGTTTAGCCAAACTAGTTGACTATTCCAAGACCAGTTGGTTGGTTTTGATAAACCCATCGATAGGTCTAACCAGAGACCACCTAGAATTTTCATTAAAGACTAGTTGCTTGCTTGGGCTAACTATTTAATTGTTTTAGTAACCAGTCGATCAATTTGGCATAGTCAGTCAATGGGTTCAAATAGAGAGCAACCACAGACACCACATACAAAGTAGTCAAAGGGTTAGGATAACCAGTTGACTATTTTAAAAATTAGTTGATCAATTTGGCTTAACTTGCTGATTGATTTGCTTATAGACAACACCTTTCATACATTTTAAACATGATTAAAGCTCTAAAATCCAACCATATTCGCATCTTAATATCACCATTACATAAAACTATGATTACATATCCTCATATAATAAATCATGCTCCATTCATAGAGAATCAACCATACTTCTCATGAAATCATGCTTTTTTCTCAGAGTTCTTAGATATTCTAACATTCATCACTAGAATACCAACAATACCAAATAACCATGTAAGATTATAGATGTTTGGATAACGAAGGTCAACATGTTTTAGATAAAAGCTTAACACAAGAAAGGAAATGGGTAGATTGGCATGTGAAATAAATCTCCTAGGTGTGCAGTGACAATCTAGAATGGATCACCTATTCCAGAGATGTGTAGAGGAGAGAGGAAGAAGAAGCCAAAGAGTGAGGTCATCCTCCCCTTTTTTTCCAAAATCAAACGTTCGAATCTGCTTAAGGAAAAATTAAAGTTGGGTAAATGATCAAAAGGGTTAAAGACTACTTAGGAACATATCGAAGTTGGATTACCAATGTTCCAAATTGTTAGATAATTTTTTTCCAGATAAACATGCTAAAAAAGTCAATCGATTCAAGGAACTAGTCGATTAGTTTTACAAATCAGTAAATCCATTCTATCAAACCAAAATCCTTACTAAAAATGACATACCAATCGATTAGTACACCAAGAAAACTTATTTTTCTCAATTTTCCCCAATATTTTCCAATACCTTTTACAATCAAACCCAATATGTATATTTCTTGATCAAGATCAAACATCACTTAGAATCCATTAAACATAAAAAAAATATTTTATATTCCCTAAACTTATGGGGTATTGCAAAAAACCCCTAACACATCATCTTTCTAAATAACCCAAAAAATAGTGAGTTTAGATGCAAAACATAATCAAGTTAATCATCTTGTTTGATAAACCCACCCAGATGATAGCATCATGGATAACAAACCATGAAGCCTATTGTAAGCTTTTCAAGGTCCAGGTTTAATGCCATATAGTTGGTATTTCCATTTAGTTGGCACATCATATGGAAAATATATTTTGAGATGATAATATTATCACAAGCTTGTCTATTGGGGAGGAATCCACACTATTATTCTCTAATCAAATTTATAAGTATAGGTTTAAGTCTATCTATAATTACCTTATTAATGACTTTAAAACCATGTTTTAGATTCTAATAAGATGGAAGTCTTGGATAATCAACGTATGCTCAACTTTTGGGATCAAGGATAATAATGTGATGTTTAGTTAATGTGGGAAGGTACCAGTAGAGAAAACTCCATCCACCGTCTTGACAATATCTACATAATGTAACAAACCCATTACCAATGCTTCTAGTAAAAAGTGGACCCTAAATCATCAAGGTATGTACTCTTGTATAGATCTACATTGAAAATGGTAACTTTCACCTCTATTATAGCAACATCATGATCAATAAGAGTAACGTTGTATGCAAAAATACCATTAAAACCATCTACAAAGTGCAAGGTGGAAGCACCATTTGAACTAGCCATGCACATCTACTAAAAAAAAAAAAAAAAAAAAGAAAAGAAGAAGAAGAAGACCTGGGTAAATGGATAAGATCAAATCAATCCTCAATCCATAAACCATCTTCATTCTTCAATTTCAATACATTTTGCCTCCTTTGTCTTTGGTTGGCAACAAGTTGAAATAACCTTATATTCCCACCATGAAGGTTTGATGCTTCTACACTAACCATTTGAAATAAATGAAGTTGTCCCTTCAATAGCACTATGTTAAGCTCTTATGTTATTTTATTCTTCCAGTTCAACATATCATGAGTTGGATGTTCAGATAGAGCATCTTATATCTTGGTAAGCCTAGTTTGTTGTCTTCTCTTATGTCTAAATATATCCCCGAAGACTTCCAATTTTTGTTAATAAGTTTCTCTATGTATCAAATAATTGTTTTGTAAGGATTTGAAGAGTATAAATAACTGTGCTTGACAAACTCATCAAACCTAAGGTCTTCAAACCAAACAAGATGCAAGCAAAATTTTCTAAGAGCAATTATATATATATGTGTGTGTGTGATTCAAAAAACTAAGGGTATCAAAGTATTTATGAGACAAGAAACATTGAATATGGTTTATAGATGATGATCACTAAAATATGAGTCTCCTTCCCCCTCCTCACCTGACTTCATGTTGTCATTATCGGATCACACTATCATATTATTTTTATAAAAAATAAGATTATAATTTAAATAATAATATTTATAAATCATAAAAATATATTTTTTTTCAACAAAACAACCAAAAAATAGATGTACATTTGAGTTAAATCTTTCTTTATTCCTTATTCATTTATTGAGCAAATCTCATTTGGTTATATATTTTTGGGTCATCATAACTTGATTAAATCATCGTTAATTTTGAGTTGGCTTGATTGAAATATGACAATTCAAACTCCACTTGAGATTTGATATATCAACATGCATGAAGTTCAAGTGCGCTTCAATTCTACTTCTCTAAATAAATTGTGACTAGTAAAAACAAATCGATCCATCTTAAAATATATAAACTTAACTTGACTTGATAAGAGTCATTTGAAAAAGCAATAATTTTAAAAATAGGGAAAAAATTTCAACAATAATGTAAACTTTAGTGTAAAGTATTAATAAAACGTGGCATTTTAGTTGTCCAATAATATTTTCTCATGTTGCTTGAAATTTAAAGGTTCAGAGATCGGAAAGATCAAAAAGAAGAAGAAGCCAAATAATATTTGTATAACTCGCATCATATATATATATATATGGATGATTATATTCATTATTAGAATCTTATTATTTATAATACTTCATCCATTCAAAATAGAAAATCATTATGCATTTTGATAATGAACTTTGAACAATAATATTTTTTTCAACATATATTGATAAAAACTAATATTATAAAATATTATTAATGTGAATATAATAAATATATTTTTATATTATAATATAGTGTACTTTGATAAAAATTAATAGTCAATGTTTTTTTTAATAAATATGGGATGCCTTTTTTTTCTTTTTTTGAAATAGATGGAGCATTATTTATTGAAACTTAAATTATATATTCAAATCCTTTATAAAATAAAGAAAATATTTGACGTCTTAAGAAACCTTATAAACCATGTTATTGAACTTGAACTATATATTCAAGATCCTGTATAAATATATATGGTTATGAGCACTAATAGATGGATATTTATCAAACTATTATCGTATGGGGATCGGAATTTAGAATGAGGGCCGAAACAATACATTTTTAAAAATATTTTAGAGATGAATTAAGGTAGCATTTTGATAAGTATAAAAAAGCCATGGCGGCATGCTAAGAGATTCAAATCTACTAAAACTTAACCTAGTGTAAGTCCTTACGCTTTTAGTCTCACCCCTTTAACCCTTTGATATAATCTATATAATGTTAATATATAACAACGTAGTAATAGCGGTTGAAATTTTTTTACCTAAAAATATATATATATAAATTTATATTTTTTTATCCATGTCAATATAGTAAAATTATCTTAATCTATAAATTACATTATGTGCATATTAATTACTGATAATAATTACGATTCAATTTTCATAAAAGATATTCAATCAGTAATATTATAACTCATTAAATAACTATATTTTACTTATATTTTTAAATAATAAAAAATTATGACTATAACTCAATTATCATTAATGATAACAGAAAAAAAAAAATATCTTTTCCACACATTAAATGGATCAACTTCTAAATTATTCATCTTTTCAACTTTTTTTTCCCTATTTTTTTCACCACGTGTACTTATTTCTTGTGTCAAAAGGCGATAACCCTCGCCCCCAGGGGTCCAACCGCCGGCTCGACAGCTGTTGAACGGTAAACTACGGTGACTCAGCAACCAAGGACAAGGTGGTCCACTCCACGGTGCCCACAAGGAGCCACCCCCACATTGGAGGGTTGAAACTCCCACACTGCGGCTGCCGCGTATCGAACCTTGAACCTCTTGTGTCAATTTGCCTTGCCTTAGCCACTGAGCTACGCCTTTAACCCAAACCGGATAATAGTTAAAGTTCATATTTTAATTTAATGTGTCTGTATCTATTTTTCCGAGGTACATCTTATTATTGCAAATGTGAACTAGCATTTTAAATTTTTTGATAGGTATTCTGAATAATTAGATATCATCATAGTTATTCATTAATTATCTTTAATTTATTTATGAATATATAATATTTGTTATTATACAAATAATTTTAAATTAAAATCATTATTAGCATTATATGTATCACTAGTATTATCTATTTTATGCAACCTAACATTTAATTTAATTTATAAAATCTAAAAAATAAAAAAAAAACCGTACAGCGCACGGAAGCAATAATAGTTGCTCCATAAAAATGCTATTTGTTAACACAGGCGTCGGAGTCAACGCACAGTAAATGAGCAGTTAATTAGGACGCTATTTGCAGCAACAAGTGCATAAAAGAACCCTGTCGTTCAAGGAAGGAAGTTTATTAACCGCGGGGGACGATGCCAGCTAGCAATGACCACGGTCGACCGCAGCGTTCTCGAATGGTACGACGCCATGGAAGTTTCAAGGCGCAATATTTTAGGGGCGATAAGAGGCCACAACAGGCCATTTCGGAACGCTCTAGATGCCCGAGCATGGAAGCGGCAGCGGTGTCAGTAGGAGTGGAGTTGCGATTCGCTGCATCCTGCTCTCTTACATGGCACATGTAACGCCACATGCGTCCAACAATTAATGAAGGGACAATCAAATTGTTTTTTTAATCCATGCTGCTGGGAGTTTAATCTAGTAAATTCGATTTGAGACCCACTATCCACGAGATATTCTATGTTCCCTTGGAGACGAAATGCAAATTACGTTGTACATGTTAGTTCGGTTTGAATAAAAAATGTTTTTGGTTCTTGGACTCACTTAACACGCCGCTTCGATGGACCTGTACGAGCGAGTGTGTGAAATTATTACTTTTTTTTTTTTGCCTTTTTTTGTATTAAAAAGTTAATGATTCTAGCATTAAATTTTTATATAAAAAGGTATAAATATTTTTTAATTATTTTTATCCTTATATTTTTCCTATTGTCTGTATATTAAATATTTTATTATTTTTTAATAAATGATATAAATAAAATTTTAAGATAAGTTTTATTAGTTTTTTTTTATAAAAAAATATGTAAATTATTAAAATATTTTTTTATACAGAAAAAATAACACAAATATTCAGGAAAATGTTGTCTTTTTTTTTATTTAATATTTTTATAATACATCAAAGAGGTAAAATCCAAAAAACCTAAAGGAGGAAAAAGCCGATGTAAGAGGTAGGACTTGAACTCTAAATTAACAATTTATAACCATAGAGCTAAACCACCTAAACTAGGAACAAGTCCTTCAAGTACACTTTAAAAATAGGTATAAAGTAGTGTACTTTAAATTTTTGACTAAACTCATATTTATCTTAGTTATTGCTCTTTATTCACTCATAATGGTCGCAAAGTATATATTTTGCGACCCATCTTACCTTCATGCACTATGAGACATCTATCTCCTCCTCCTCCTCCTTCTACTCGTGCTTTGTTGTGATATTTTATTCTTCCATCTTGTCCAACTAAATATAATTCGTGTCGTTCAATTCCTCTGAAATTTCATCCTTCTCGATTCTCTTCGTTTGAATATCTTAGTCTCTCTTCTTTAATTCTGCTGAAATTTCATTCTCATTCAATTTTTCCTCAACTCAATTTCAAAATCTGCAATGTGAGACTCCAATTTTGTGTTGAATTATTATTATTATTATCTTTAAGAAAAGTAAGAAAGTTAGTACAACTTAGTTCCTATAATCTATCTAAACATTGCTTTACAAAAAGTCTATTCCTACTCATATGGGAAGCTGAGTACCTAGCTGAGACAATATGAATAATTTTCTTAACAAGGTCCTTCCATCTACAATTGATTTTGGAGAAGATCTTCAAATTCTTGCAATCCAACACTCATAGATGCACATTACAATTAGTGTACGGGTTAAATGAATCTTTCTTTTTTAAATCCTTGTTCCTTGAGCTAAAATCGCTAACAAACCAGGCCATCTTTTAGGAATCCTATTCAAACCAATAGAAGCATAGGCATACTTTAGGAGATGCTTCATTATTGGACAAGTGAACAGCAGGTGGGGAAGGGTTTCATGTGCATCATAAAAACAGCAAGATTGATCCTCCAAGACTGAATACCTACTAAGCATATCTAGAGAGGAATTTTATGTTTAGGGCTTGCATTATTCATCCATACTAATTTCCACCAATTCACTGGATCCCCTCTTAGCCTTAGATGGTTATATACTAAACTGATTTCATAATCCTGAGAAGGAGAAAAATTGTGAATCACAGAATGGAGATTATCTCCGATCTTGAATAATTTTTTAATGATCCATGATGCTATAGATGGAATCTTTGCATTCCATATGGATTCCCTTCTTATATAAAAGGTGTGAATCCACTTAACCCATAGACTATGTTTCTCCTGGGCTATATGCCACAAATGTTTTCCCATTGTTGCTATGTTCCATATTTGAAGATCTAGCACCCCCAATCCTCCCTCCTGTTTTGGAAGACATATAGTGGACCAAGCAACTAAGGCTCTTTTGGAGGGTCCAGCCTTTCCTATCCACAAAAAAGTTCCTGTATAAGATTATAATCTCGAGGATGATTTTTTTAGGAAGGAATAGAATCTGGCTCCAATACATCTGGATGCCATTAATAACATATCTAAGCAGCTACAATCTCCCTGCATAGGACAAGAATTTTGTGGACCAATGTTGTATTCTATTGGTGATTTTCTCAACCAGCATAATCATTTGGTCAGCTCTTAAACGAGTAGAAGAAAGAGGGATCCCCAAATACTTAAAATGCATGGTACCCTCCGAGAAAGAAATGAACTCTGTGATTTTAAGCTTCTCCCTCTCTGTAACCCCACCAAAATAAATGAAACTCTTCCCGGGGCTAATATGTGGACCTGATACATTTTTGAACTGATACAGCTGATTCATTAGTAAAGTTACTGACTGAAGATCACCCCTATAGAATAGCAACAGATCATCAAAAAAGGATAGATTGATAATGTGCAACCTTTTGCATTTAGGGTTCCTTATAAAACCTTCCATAGTCTATAGTTGCTGCAACATTCTTGACAGATATTCCATGGCTATGACAAATAGATAAGGGGACAGTGGGTCTCCTTACCTTATCCCTCTTTATGCTTGGAAGGGAGTGAGTATATCTCCATTAATAGAGAGAGTATATTTGACATGGGTCACACAGGACATAATTAACTTCACCAAATGGGGAGGAAACATTAATCCCAAAAGGACTTTTTCTAAAAAATTTCAATTGATGGAATCATATGCCTTCATGATATCCACCTTCATCATGCATCTAGGGGAAGCATGTTTTTTTACCATACATTCTTATTAGCTCATGAGCCAGAAGTATGTTTTCCCCTACCGTCCTCCCTTTAACAAAAGTTGACTAAGAGGTACTTATAATATCAGGTAGTAAGGGTTGAATTCTTGCTGCTATAACTTTGGATAATATCTTATAAAGGACAGAATAGTAAGCAATTGGCCTGAATTTTGTGACTTCGCTAGGGTTATCATGCTTAGGAATAAGCAGTAAAACAGTGGGGGTGATAAAGGATGGAATTGTACCTGAGTAGAAGATTTCATTAACAAACTGACATATATCCTCCATTATTATATCCCAAGAAGTTTTGAAGAAACCTGTTGTGAATCCATCCAAACCAGGAGATTTTATATTTCCAATGGAGAACAAAGCTTGTCTGACTTCATTATTGTTTATAGGCTTGAGAAGATCATGTTGTTGTTTGGGTTTTAAAGTAGCCCCTCTTTGCAATAGGTTCATGTCCACCTGCTGAGCATTAGGATCATTTGAAGCAGTGCCTAAAAAGGAATGATAATACTTAGCAAATGTTTCTTTGATTGAATCAGGATCAGTTTCCCAGCCACCATGCATGTTCTGGATTTTTGTAATACATCTCTTGTTTTGCCTTACGTTCATGGTAGCAAAAAAGAATTGATCGTTGGAGTCTCCCAGCTGCAACCATTTAATGCCTGATTTTTGTTTAAGGAAAATCTCCTCACATTTAGCATAATGCTCATACTTCTT
This sequence comes from Tamarix chinensis, assembly GCA_030549775.1. Classification (NCBI taxonomy): domain Eukaryota; kingdom Viridiplantae; phylum Streptophyta; class Magnoliopsida; order Caryophyllales; family Tamaricaceae; genus Tamarix; species Tamarix chinensis. The sequence goes on from CM060172.1 coordinate 112,437,536, forward strand.
TATGCATTCTTTTTCCTCCTCTTGTAACTTGCTGCATGTAGGATGTTTTTTCATTCTATATTGGATAGAAACTAGTTTCTATCCCTACTCAACCACCTTTTGCATGATACCACCAAATCTTTCTTGGTTTAGTTCTTTGCATTTATGTTTTAGATGGTGCATGTCATTTTTAATCTTAGTGAATATTGAATTGCTTATAGAGTTATGCCATACTTCAGTCACCATCTGTAGGAAATTTTCATCATATGCCCCCATATCAAAAAATTTGAAACGACCCTTAGGGTGAGGTCTGTTAGGGTTTAAACACACTACAACAGGAAAGTGGTCTGAAAAGAGGGGAGATTGAAAATCAACTGATGTATTTGTGAAGGTTTCAAATCATTTTATATTGCTCATGACCCCGTCAAGCTTACACATGATCTTTCCATCCCCAATCTGCATGTTGGACCATGTGTAAGTGTATCTTGTATAATGTAGATCTTCTATCATTACATTATGCAAGCAAAATTTAAAGTCATCCATATCCCCAACATCTAAGCCTGCTCCTTGAAAATTTTCATTATCTTTCAAAACAATATTGAAGTCTCCTAACACTAACCAGGGCATATCAGTAACAACTGTGGATTCCAACCAATTCCAAAGATTTCTCATTTCACTTCCTTGATTATGAGCATAAATGAAGGAAACGAAAAATAATAGTGCTAGTAGGCAGGAAGGTAGCCTTGACTTGAATACCTTGAGTATGAGTGCATATCTCCTGCACCTACCAAATGTTAATGTCCCATAGGCACCAGACTCTCCCATTGTGGTGATGAGTATAATTATCAATAGCTTGGTACTTACTCCCCAATTTCCTCCTAACTACTGCAGCTTTAGATGATTTTATTATAGTTTCTAATAAACCAAACAAATATAACCCATTAGCTTTGATCCAATGTCTTAATTCCTTTTGCTTAAAAGGTTTATTTAGACCTCGGATATTCCAAGAACAAATCATTTAAATAATGGTTCAGGAAAGGTGTCATCGACACCTGGATTTCCTTTCTCCTTTATCCATCCTGGATCTAAGTCCAGTGAGACAAATCTATTATTCAAAGGTAAAACTAAATCCGAAACCTCATTGGTTTGAGTAGGCATAGAAGATTGATGTGAGTTTTGTCCCATGTTCTATTGACTTTGCCTAGGCTTCCACACAGGTATTTTGTGGTATATTGCAGGATAAGATCTCTTGACCCCCATATTGGGTGGTATCATCTATTGTGGCTCCCTGATAAAATGCTACCTAGATTTTTGGTTATCTGTATTCATATTGCCATTGGTAGGCTGATTTTTCTGAGGACATGATATGTGGTTGTGGCCAAAGGTATTACAGCCACTACAATATGAAGGTCTCAACTCATAAATAATTGGTTGATTGATGATTCCTCCATCCGGATCTTCTATGTCCACAGACTCTACATATTTTTTTGTCACATCCACTTCCACAAGAGCCTGAGCATACGAGATCCTTTCCCTTGAGATTGTTATCCCATCCAAAACAATTGGCCTCCTGACTGCGCTTGTTATCCTACTAATGGAATCAGCATCCCAGTAATCCAGAGGAAGATCGGGTCACTTAATCCACAATGGCATAAACTGGAACCATTCTTTAGTAAAATGAAATTGCCTGTGCCATTGCTTGAGGATGAAAGGTTGGTTAAAAAAAGTCCAGTATGGATTTTAAAGAACCCATTCCTTATCTTGATCCGATTTGAATTTGAAAACCACAAACCCTTCATCATGCAGCCACACTTGAGGGGTTTGGATCAAGGGCCAGTTAGTTTGAATAAATCCCATGATCTGCCCTATATTAGGATGAAATCCAATTACATATCCCATGACAGATCCCTGCCATTGTTTACAGTTTTCCTCAACCTTTTCTTTCAAAATTGATACCTTCCATCAATCTCCATACAAGGTAGGCGGAATATAAGATAAATTTGTGGAGGCTTTAATGGATCTATTGCCAATCACCATGTCTTTCCAATATTTTTTCTCCAGACCCTGCAAAGGGTTTAGATTAGAACTATTAGCAGGGGTCTGAGAATTATCAGGCATATGAGTCACCTGGTCCAATCCAGGTCCTTCTGATTCTAATTTGTCCAAAGCATTTCGATAGGAAATAGAATTCCAATCTAATTGAATCCCCAATTGAGTTTCTTGTTGATCCAAAGGTTTTGAATCCAAATCGAAAGAAGGTGTTTTCTAAATATGCAAACTTTTGTCTTTCGACATCAGTCATAATTTCCTTTGTGGAATCCTTAGCCATGTCCAATGATGCTGTATGATGAGGCAAAATCGATGTCGACCCTTTCCTTGGGGTTTGCTTTATCCTGGCCGATGCGGCAATCTTCCTTGTCCTAGCCATGTTGAGGAGAGAGGGGAAAGTAGCCTGAGAGAAAGTTTTTTTTTTAATACTTTTATTAATCTCTGTTAACATCTGCGATGTCTTTGATTTATTTATGAATTTGTTTGTGTTTATTTGTTGAATCCAATTCTCATATTTTTTAATTTTGCGATGGTTATTTTGCTATCATGTTATGCAAAGAACCTTCACATAGTGTTGAAATATGTATTTCATAATAGTGAAAGATATGGTGAATAATGGTGAAAGATGAGTTGGATAATAGTGAATATATATGTTACATAGTGGTGAAGATGAGTTGGTTAGCGGTGAAAGATGATGTGAAATGTGTTGTATTTTTTATATATTAGAAATAAGGCAAAATATAGATAGAACTTTGGTAGTATATATGTGTACATGTGATGAAATATATGCATATAATTGGTGAAAAATAATTAATTTGATGCTGAGTTTTTTAGGAAATGTTGGTAAAAATATGTTAAATATTGGTAAAATTTCAGATTGACAAAAGTGAAAGATACTGAGAGTGATTGTGAATGATTGGATTTTGTGAAATAATTGTTAAATTTAACTAGTTATAATGCGATTAGTGTATGGTGTAAGTGTATACACCTTGCTCATGGTCTATATGGTGCCATTTAAGTAAATAAAGAAGCAACTATTAGAACATTAATATTTACACGGTAGTTTTTATGTGATGGTAATTGTGTAAGTGAAAACAACTTCATGTTTTATTACGACATGCTTGATGTTTCATCGTGGTCCAGTATTATGTAATTTTGCTTATCTAAATTGTTATATTTCACTGTGATATGTTTGGTTTTTCACGATGATATGTTTTATATTTCACCATAGTATACTTGGTGTTTTACTATGATATGCTTCATACTTTACTATGGTATGTTCGATATTTCACTATAGTTTAACATTATGTAGTGTTGTTTTTCTCTATTATTATGTTTCACCACAATATGCTTCAAGTTTTATCATGGTATATTTGGTGTTTCACCATGATATATTTCATTTTTTACTTGATATGATATACTTGATAGTTCAACACAATCAGACATTATATAGTCTTACTTTTCTCCATTATTATATTTTACCATGATATGTTTTATGTTTCACAACTATACTTTATCACTCTTTTTTACTGTATTTTTTATTACTAAAAGTACATTAATATAATTCTCTATATGTAGAGAAAATTTTCAAAAATATTATGATATATATATATATATATATATATTATTTTATAATAATCCAACTAAGACATATTTTGATTTAAAAAACATGATGATGTCAACAATATACACAATGTGCATGATGTGTACCGTGACACCATAGAAATTGCAGTTATAATGTGTTGCAATTTTTTTTCATTAGAAATAAGGTGAAAGATATGCGGACCTTTGGTGAAAGATACTCATAATTGCGGTAAAATATTTATTTGACCTTGTTGAAAATTTAATAATACAATATGAGAGATATGGGTTATGAAAGTGAAGGATATTTATAGATGTGATGAAAGATATGTTTCGTGATAGTAAAATATATTCATATGTGTGGCAAAATATACTTAGAGATTTGTTAGAATTTGTTTAGCCATCCAGGATATATATAGGAAAATTTGTTTGCCCTTGACATAGATTGCATAATAGTTAACTTTGAATTCATTCTAATACACTACATCAACATATAATAATATTTCCTTATGATATATAATACGCTCATATCCTCTAATAGTAGAACATCTTAACGTTTATTAAAGTGGTGCATCAACAATATTTATACTCCATTATATATATTATACTTTCATTGCCAACAATTTTTAGATTTCAATTTTTTTATTATTATATAAGAGCATCCACAATGCTATACCTAAATTTGAGGTCCCAATTGTACTATCCAATCATTTTCTCTCTCATCTCTCCTACTTTTATCAATTTACCTCAAATTTAATTCAATACTCTACAATCACCAACCTCAAATTTACAATACCCAATTACTTTTATCAATCACATCACCAACCATTTATACTTTCTATTATTTAACTTTTAATTTATATCAATCTATATATAATAATTAATATTTTTTCTACTACAATAATTTTTAAATTAATATTTTAAAATAATATTTGATTTCAACTAATTTTAAAATAACCCGTTATAGTTTTTCTACTACAATAATAATAATTAAAAAAAATATTACAATAGAAATACAAATATAATATAATTAATAAAAATATTATAACGGAAATACAAATACAACAATATTACGAAAATATAAAAATAGAATTAAGGATTACAATAACATTACAAAATAAAAAATAGAAATACAATTTAAATAACATTATGAAAATATTACAACAAAAATAGAAATACAATAATATTACGAAAATAACAATTAATATCGAGAATCAAGATGAGCATAAACTATTTGTCGTTTTCAAATTGCCATATTTCTTCTACCAAGTCATTTTTAAGTTGGTGGGCGGAAGTACGATCGGTAACCTGAGTAACTCTTTGAAGGTATGAATCCATGTTCGTTATCGGATCATGATTAATCGTAGGAGGTGTCCCATTATTATCATTGTAGTCAAAAAGATCGGGAGGAAAATCACCTAAATATGTATCTCTTTCATCCTCAACAATCATATTATGTAATATGATGCACCCATAAATTATCTGCTTCATTGTCGCCATGTCCCAAACGTGTGATGGGCCGCGAACAATTGCAAAACGTCCTTGTAGCACTCTAAATGCACGTTCAACATCTTTTCTAGCAGATTCCTGACGCTCTACAAATAACTTTCTCTTTGGTCCTTGAGGAAGTGGTATGGTTTTGACGAATATTGGCCAGTTTGGATATACACCATCTGCTAGATAATATCCAAGATGATATTCTGTGTCGTTGACCATATAATGAGCTTCTGGTGCCCTTCCTTCATAAATGTCATTGAATACCGGTGAGCGAGCGAGATCATTAAGATCATTATTTGATCCGGAACATCCAAAAAATGCATGCCATATCCAAAGATCTTCAGATGCTATGGCTTCTAGCATGATTGTCGGGACACCATGGTCACCGCGACAAAACTGACCTTTCCATGCAACAGGACAATTTTTCAACTCCCAATGCATGCAATCAATACTTCCCATCATACCTGGAAAGCCACGTCTTTTACCCATTTCAAGTAAGCGTTGAACATCCTCAGCATTAGGTCTTCTTAAATATTGGGAAGTAAATAATTCATTCACAACCTGAAAAAAATACATTAGGCACTCAAGAGTTGTTGATTCTCCAATGCGCACATATTCGTCTACGCAATCGGCTGGCATTTCGTATGCTAACATTCGTATTGCTGCAGTACATTTTTGTAATGGAGAAAGTCCATTTTTACCAATTGCATCAGGCCTCATTTGAAAATATGGACAATAATTAGTAATAGCTTCGACAACCCTAAGAAATAAGGATCTTCTCATTCTAAATCTACGGTGAAATTGAGTTGAGTTGTATGTTGAATTGGCGGAGAAATAATCATTATATAATCTTTGATGGCCTTCTTCACGATCTCGATCAATGTAGACTCGTTGTTTTCTTCTATTTCGGTTGAGCCTCTCAATTTCAACAATAGCATCTTCGATAGTTGTATCCATTGCCCCAGCAAGTAATATATTATCAAAACTGCTAGAGTCGTTCGAAGATGTATCAGATGACATTGTTATTGTGATATTGTTAGAATTTTATTTGAAGGAGGTGGGAAAGAGGTAAGTTGTAAATGTATATGTAAGAGAGCTCTATATTTATAGATACATGTTAGGGAATCAAACGGTACATTATCACATGGGCTTCGGTGGTACGATGAGGTGACAATACAATGACATAAAAATATAATGACTGATATGACTATAAGGGAATCGAACGGTACATTATCACATGGGCTTCGGTGGTACGGTGAGGTGACAGTACAATGACGTAAAAATATAGTGATTGATATGACTATAAGGGAATCCAACGGTACAACACATTATCACATGAGCTTCGATGGTACGGTGAGGTGACAATACAATGACGTGAAAATATAGTGACTGATATGACTATAAGGGAATCCAATGACACATTATCACATGGGCTTTGGTGGTACGGTGAGGTGACAATACAATGACGTAAAATTATAGTGACTGATATGCAACAATTAGGGAATCCAACGGTACATTATCGCAACGATAATTTTTTTCTTATAAATTTAGAACTTTAACATATTCAGTCATTCACAATTAATTTGTATGAAACAAAAAATTGATCAATGTCTTCATCTTCAATTTCTTCAAATGTCATTTTGTCTGATATGCAACAATTCGTACCTTGTTATTGTTCCGATGGAGTTGCTAAGCTAAGAGTTTCGCGTAGTGAAAGTAACCCTGGTCGTTTATACTATAAGTGTTGGACGTGTAATTATTTTATATGGGCTCTGCTGACACCTCGAATATCGCCTCTAAACCACATGGTTCAGCCCAACTTACTCAATGTTAGCGAAGATATCTTACAATTGATTGACAATTTGAAGGACGATATATTAAAACTCAAACAAGAAGTGAAGGAATTGAAGAAAATCTCCGCGTGGGGATTTCGTTTAGGTATTATTGTAATTTTATTTATTGTCATCATTTTTACAAAAATGTAATGTGTGCAAATTTTCTTAATTGTCATCATTTCTTCGTTATCATTTAGGATATATATAAGGTACTGCTATTCAATATATATATATATATATATATATATATATATATATATAGGATAAATATTACAATATATAAAAATATTACAATAGAGGTACGAAAATATTACATGAAAGTAGTAGAGTTAAGGATTCTCCATCATTCTTCTCGTTGCTGCATCATACAAGATCTGAAGATCTACTTTTTCTTTCTCATTCATATTTGATGTGTCACGACAAATTATAGCCATGTCGAACTCTTTTTCCTTTAATTGCCTTCGTTCAGCCCTATAAATCTGCTTATCTTCTGCCATTTTTTCTAATATCGCATTCCGTTTTCTAGCAATTTCCAGCAGCCCGTCGATATTTGATCCTTCGTCTTGTCTACTTTCTTTTGCCTTTTCCCTTGCTTTCCACTTTGTTGCTTTCTACCCCATAGGTCGCTCCAACGGAAATTCCATCTTTGAAGTATTGGGGGTAGATGAATCATTGTATGCACCTGAAGTTGAAACCTTTGTACGCTTTGATGTAGAAGCTTGCCCAATTATACCCTCATTCATTACCATCCATTTTGGATGATTTTTTACAAGTTTCCATACATGTTCACTACTAAACGGGCTATTGTACATCGTTCTATATTCTTTGTGCGCATCTCTAATTATATCTATTTCACTAACGCCACTTTGATTACGTTGACAAATATGACTATAACAACCAATAAATCGATTAACATTTTTATTAATGTAAGAAAATCGATTTATTACCGTCTTTAGAGTTCTCTGTGGTCCTCCGCCACGATATTCTTCAAAGTATGCCAGATTTTTTTTCCAAAAATCCTTACATTTTTGCCTGTTCCCCTGAACCAAATCCTCGGAAAAATGTATCCATCCACCGAATAAAATTTCTTCTTCTTTATCCGTCCATTTACTATATGCTCGACTTGCAAACTCATTGGGAGATTCAACCCGTGTCTCTTTTTCGAACTGATTTTGTGTGGAAAATTCTGGAAATTCAGAATCATCAAGAGATGTGGCTAATGGAGAATTGAAATCATGTTGTGGAGAATTTTGAATATATGGAAAATTAAAATCAAATGGAATAGTGGTGTTTGGAGGTTGAAATAATTGGAAATTGGCATCATTTTGATAATATTGCATACTTGGAAAATTTAAATTTCGTGGATATTACAAATTTTGGACATTTGGGGAATTTATAATCGGATAATCTTGTGAATTTTGGATATTTTGGTTTGGAAGTTCTTTTAAGTTTGAATCATTTGGATTATCCAAAAGATTCAAAAAATTAAATCTAGTAGGATCCATTTTTTAAAATTAAATATAAGTATGGAAATTAATAAAATAAATATAATGTAAGAAATTAATAAAAAAATATAAATATAGAAATTATTAGAATAAAAGTAAATAGAGAAACTAATAAAATAAATATACGTACTTAAATTAATAACAAAAATATAACTAGAGAAATTAAAAAAAATAACTAGAAGATGAGAAATTAATAATTAAAAAAAATAAATATGACAAGCAAAATTTATAAAATATTAATAACTAGAGAAATGAATAAGATTAATTATGTAGAGAATGAATATGAGAAAGAGAGATGGAATAGATGATATGAAAATATGGGCATAAATAATGTATTTATAGACAAAAATTTTTTTATTGTTATTATTAACAGTCATATTTTTTTAATATGTTTAAATTTTTTTTTATTATAACGCTAATATTTAGGCTAAAAAAGTACTAAAAAGTACCAAAAATAAGTTATGTCGGTACATAAACAGTATTAGCAGTAACTTACAATCGGCGCGTGAATCACACGGGCGCGCGACTAACAGTCGCCTGGCATTTATATCTTCCAACCGTTGAAGCACACTTCCCCATTATTTGAGTACAAAAGTTACTGACATCGGGAGCCTCAAAATTTTGAGGCAACCCAAAGTTTGGATCAGATTTTTTTTTTCTCCAATCGAAGACTTAAATTTTGGGGGCCCCAAATTTGAGTTTGGGAAGTCCCGCTGCAGGTGCTCTAAGAATCAAATGCATTGCATTAGAACACCCACAATGGTATCTCAAATTTACAACAATCTAATTGTACCGCCAATAATTTCTTCTATCATCTCTCTTAATTTTATCAATTTATATAAAGTTTAAGTCTATAATCCACATCAACTATCTTAAATAAGGACGCTTCATTTGATATTATAGCACAAAATAAGGATAAGCTTTGTATAGATTTTGTATCGGTGGTCTTCAATTTTCGATCCTCTCTGTGAGAGAGGCATTGCTCGAAAATTTAGAGATGAGTGTATTTTTGACGTGGTTTACTGTTTTACTTTATTGTTGGTGCACATTAAATTTACAGCACTTCAAAATTGCAATTGGGTTGTAAAAGTGATATCAATGTCGTATTTTTTCAGGAGGTACATATCCGTACACATGGGGAGGGAGAACCGGTACGAGAAGGCGGGACATGTACGGTGACTCGATTGTAGGCAAGACACCAGTCACTTGGACAATTTCAGGTTTTGGTCTCTGAACGTGGTTAGAACCCAAGTGGAAAATTCAGGAAGAAGCAAACCCTTCACCCCCACACCACAGGCATACCCAAAATATCGATGCAGTTGCTCTTACGTAGAGGATCGACAATGGGAGTATTTTGGATGTAGATAAATTTGTTACTAAAAAACTCTCTCATCTCTCCTATTTATATATTTTAATCCCATACAACAAAACTCTCATATACTCTAATGGGAGGATTTTAGTTTAAGTGATTTTGTTTCACCATCTTACTTCATGTTTAAGTTATTATTTGGCTTTGAATTTCAATTAATGCATGTAAATTATTATTTCAGATATGATATTAATAAAATCTTGTAACTTTTTCTCTAATTTTTTTTAATACTAAATATTTTTATTCAGAAACGTTTAAGATTATTATTAATCATTACGATTGAAGTTAGTGACAAATAAAAAATAAATCAGTATAATACTTATGGTTCATGACCAATTAGCTCTTTGGGCCATATGAGAAAACAAATCAGCTAATGAGCGTACTTAAAAAAAAAGATCATTTAATGAGTGTTGATGAAAAAAGAAAAGATTACCCGTGGGGCCTCAGTAGTCAAAGGAGGATGATCTGACTAGGAGATGCAACTTGCAAGCAACACTCCTCCATGTTATGTACAAAGCGTTTTAAGATGTAAAGGATTTTAGTTGTAAAAATCCTCAAAAAATGGGTGCCACCAGAGATTCTGCATGTCTGTGGGATTTTTGGTCGTTTAGTGAATTAGAGAACCTCCGACGGAGAGGATTTTAGGTAAAAGAGATTTTTATACTGCTTAATTAATCTCTCTTATTTCTCATACTTTTTTTTTAATTTCAATTTAATACGACAAAACTGTCAAGCGCTCTAGTGAAGGGATGCTAGTTGTAATTTGTAAAGGATTTTGTTTGATCCTTAATTTTTAGTATTTATGATATTTTTTATTATTTAATGCATCCTCTTGTTTTAAATTTTAACTAAGATGCATGTAAATTATTATTTTGGATATTATTTAATAAAAAATACAAATATTTCCTAACAATAGTTTTAAACTTAAATATTTTAATGTTAATTATTATTGATAATTGCAATTCATGGTAATAAATAATTTATCTAAAAATATTTATTGATAAGTCCTAACACAATTTTTCGTGTCTTTTAGGAGTGTCAGATGCACACAGACATTGAAAAAAAAAAACAGCTCTATGGATTACAGAAACAAAGAGCTTTTTGTTGAAATGAAATGAGACGCCGCGCAGAGAGGATAAGCAAACAAAAAATTTAAAACATACAACGTGCCGAGAAACATGAAATAATCTTTAGGTGGGTCTTCACTGACACGACCTAATAATGCAAAAGTGTCCTTCAATCCACAGCCTTTGATGAGGTCAAACGGAATAGATCAGGGTCATGAATTACGATCGTGTATCATGCGCTAAACAACAAAAAATCTTTTTTTTTTTTTTTCGTGCGGTAAAATTCAAAAAGCTCTCTAAGATCTAAGGTTTGGTAGAAGGTGGGGAAAACATATCAGGTGAAGACAATCCTCTCTTTATTTTCCCCAAAAAGTTTTTGTGTAAAAAAGAAAAGAGAAAAAAACAGCTGGAATTACTGCTGGCTTCAACTAAAGCTTCCCATGCTCCGAACGAATGAGACTCGACCAGTATAGTGCAACTTCTCGGTGATCCGGATGGAAGATCGACTGCATCATTCAACCATGCAGGGAGGCCTGTACTGCACACTACGTAACCACTTCTGCTGTTCATTCGCATGGGAATGGAAAATATGCAACTTTTCTTACCAAAAGACGTAATAGCCGATATGTTCGTAGTAGGGATGGTAATGGGTTTCGGACCCGATCCAGACCCGTTAGATCCGTCTTATTTTTAGCGGATTTGGGTGTATGATTTTTGAACCCGACGGATCTGGATTGAATTTAAGTCCACATATATCTTAAAGGGTCTGGGTCTGGGTCCAATTCTAGACCCAGACCCGACCCATCAGACCCATTTAATACATGTGTGTGTATCTGTATATATATATATATATATATATACATATATAAATATATACTAATATTATGTTTGTCATTATTGTCTTAATCTTATATAAGCTTCTTATTCATTTTTTTTTAAATTTTATTTTTGTATACTTACTTTATAAACAATATGTATAACATTATATTCTAAAAGCTTGAGATATAAACAGGGCGAATTTTACCCGAAATTCGACGGATTTTGTCCAACGGATATGGATAAACGAATATGGATGATGAAAAAAAAATACCCGTCGGATTCGAGTATGGATACGGGTATAGATATTCCATACCCATACCCGTAACTATACCCGTATCCATATTCGTACCCGTTTACTCGATATATAATTACCTTTTTACCCTTAATTTTAAAACAAGTATATTATAAATTAAAGTTAGAATTATCATTTAGCTTAACTCTAAATGGGTTTATCTGTCGGGTGATAGATTTATCTATCGGATAATATCCATTAACGGGTAAACGGATAATCCGTCGAGTAACGGATATTCAACGGATACGGATATGGATTCGGGTATGGATACGGATTTTCTTATTGGATACAGATATGGGTATACCCACCCCAAACCAGCCCCATTTACATCCCTACTAAAAGCATTAAAACACCATTTGAAAAGTTAATATAACTATTTTAATATATTTATTTTTTCACTTAGATGATTTTTTTAACAAAAAAAATACATATTAAGTTATATAAAATATAAATGTATTTGTATTAGCATAGATTATTAATTTTTTTTTTAAAAATAACCGAATCCATTTAGGACCCGTTTATCTGCTAGACCCAATGGATCTGGATTTGAGTCTGAACTTTTAAGATCCGACGAGTCTGAATCAGGTCTGGGTCTAGGTAATATAAACGGGTCCAGATCTGAATATGGCTGGACCCGATCCAGATCCGACCCATTGCCATCCTTAGTTCGTAGTCGACTTAGAGCCATCATTATCAATGAAGATCCGTTTTCCTCCAAACGAATAACCCGACATTTGCATTTGACGTGGAGGATATGGGCGTTAAGTGTGCTGCTATACAAAAGCATCCCACGTGCCATGAGGCATGAACGATAGCATGACCACCGTATATGTCTACCAGTCGGATATATGTATATATATTTTTTAATATAAGTTGGATTTACCATAAACTATTTTATAAAATTAAATTCATTAGTATATTTTTAATATAGATCATATATTTTTCTCGGTGGTCCATGCATATAATATCTTTATCCTAATTATGAGGCGTTAAATATCTATTTTAAGATGTTAGAGTTAGTTATAGAATTAGGATTATAAATGAATCAAGTACGGTGGAAATTTTTTAAATTCGAATTATTTAATAAATAAGTTTAAAAATGAGGTTTAAACTTATAATTTTTATGATAAATTAACCAAACTCAAATGTTCTTACACTCTAAACAAAATTGACTCCAATTTTTTATGTTTAAACTCAACTAACTTATTAAACGAATCTAAAAATAAAATTTAAACTTCAGTTATCTAAAAATAAGGTTAGACCTTGGTGAACTTTTATTATAAACAAGTTGAGCTCTAGAAGTTTTTATATTTTTGACGTTTTCGACTCTGATTCTTTATATTTAAACCCAACTTATTTATTAAATAAATTTAAAAATAATATCTAAATTCAAATAATTTAATTAAGTAAATGAATGGAGCTGTGCGAATATTAATGCGCCGAATCCAAAAAAATTAGGGAGCGGGCTCTCCTTGTCATTTCGTTAAATGAGAAAACAAAGGAAAGAGTCTGTGTCGTGCACAAGAAGTTAAGATACTGCAAACGATGCATATTAAGTGTGAGCGTGCGTGCAGTATAACTGTGGAACAAAGACAGACCGAGCGAGCATCACGGCATCGGCTCCTACTTCCCAGTGAAATGGAAGCTTTTTTACCCGACGAAGCTGCAGAGGCGGTAACATCACATGCTATATAGTAAGTCAGTAACTGGGCAATAGGGGGGGCACTGCATCTGCATCTGCATCTGCATCATAGTGGACTCCAGTCTGGCTTTGGTTAAAATCCTTATCAAATCAAAGGGTGCCTAACGTGGTTTTGCTTGTCCCTTCGGAAAGCAAACTCTTCTGGCCCTCTTTTTTCGCTCGTAAGAGAAAAAGGATTCGTGCAATGATGCCATGCTAGTTCGTCTGTCAGGTAGTCACCGTTCCTGAATAGCTACGGCCCAGGATGGAAACAGAAACTGGACAAAATGGAAAATCAATATTTTCTTTAAAATACATTATATTTTTATATATTTTTTTTTAATAAAATGAAGGACGGAAGTGGGGAAAAAAAACACAACATTCTTAAATTAAAAAAAAAAAACGCAGGATCAATATAACTTTCGTACATTATAACGCTGAATCAAGCCTGTCTAAATTAATCCGAATAATCATACATGATCGAATATATATTCAGTATATCAAATGGTTAAAATTTTGTATATCCGAAAAAATAAATAATTGAATATATCTAAGAACCTCCGACCTAATCAATTTTTAACATAAAAGGTTTAATATTGAAAAAAATAATAAAATGTCATTATAATGTAAATAATATACCCTCAATATAATATAATACACTCAAAACATTTCGAGTACAGTACAATCTCCCGTAATATATAAAGTATGTCATATAATACCCTCCATTATAATATATTTTGAGTATTATATCATACACTCAATTAAATACTGTCAATTACGTTCGCTTTGTGTCTCAACGGTGAGACTGGATGATTTTATTGAGAATAGACTCACACAAGTTTGGGTCACATAATATTTTCTCGCTAGGGAGAAATAAAATATGTTTGAAAGAAGGCTAGAGATAAGTGTGATAAATTAGGATACGTAATTAATATTAGATTTAAAAGAAAAAATTGACAATATCTTTTTTTTTTACACGTAACTTACGAATTTTAAATTATAAACGCGTAAACTATGATATACTACGATTGATGATTATCATTGTAATCCTTAAATTAAATCTCAAATTTATTACTAGATTTTTGGCTTGGTTTCAGCACGCTCACCACCCCTTTACTATCTGTTCTGCCCCACCAATTTTTATCTTGTCATATATTTTTTAGTATAAACTGAAATTCGTCCATAGCACTATTCCTTTGATACCAAATCTAAAGTTTAATTAGGAAAAAGGATAGATTTTTTTTTTCACTTTAGATCAAAATAACATCGAGTTGAGTTAGAAAAACAATTATCAATTAAGAAACCAAATATCCGAAGTTTATTTCAGTAACAGAAGAAATATTTTTTAAATTTACTATAAAGACACAAATTTAAGATTTGTTCCAACTAAAATAATAATAATATTTTATACAAATACAATATTGTATATATATATATAAGCACTTACATACAATTATATTTATTATTACTTATTTCATATATATATATATATATATAGAGAGAGAGAGAGAGAGAGAGAGAGAGAGAGAGAGAGAGAGACGTTCAAAATCTATAATGAAAGAATTGATCATGTGATCGGATGAGGCAAAATTTATCAACTTGCAAGAAAGACAAAACTAATATTTTCAGGGTCAAAGGCACATTGATTAAGTGTCGGATTAAGGCAATTATGATACTCAAGTTAGTAATATAGGATTTAAGAAAGTCTAATGAAAGTGAAAGAAGTAGAGAAGGTCGAATTGATTTAGTTGTGAGAGATTATTAGCACAATCAAAGTGATGATGGTGGAAGGATTAATGTTCTTGGGTCAAAGGGTGAGAAGAGGTGCATAGGAAACCCAAAATGAGTGAATTAGAAAAAATAGATCGTAGCAAGCTTCATTGCTTTTGAGTAATTTAGGACAATCTTCGGTCCTCAATGTTTAATGTTCCTTGACCAATGGTCGATATATTGACAAGTTAGTGACCCTTCCTATTCAAAGAGGATAATGACTACCAAATTGTTTGAATTTGTAGGAATCAGGTTATTGTTGAAGTGGTTGTTCCTTTAACAGTAAACAATTAAGAGTTGTGGGATCATAATGCTCTTGTGCAGGCAGAATATCTACATAGTGATCTCTAACATCTACTTGCCTAGCAAGGTTGGTAAATTAGATCTCGCTTGGTTGTGCATTTGGGCCAATTCTTAAGCTATTTTTAGTCATTTAGTGCATGGGAGTAAATTAGGTTCATGATCTAATTCTTGCCTCTATAATGTAGTATATAATAACTACAAATTTATTTAATATAATGTTATATAATTATTTTTTTCACATTTAAATAACAAATAATTATTTTAATTTTTCTTACATTCCCTTTCTCATTTTAAAATTTTAAAATTAATGAATTAAAAGTAAATTTTTTTAAAACTTTTTGATGCAACTATGCAAATCATAATTCCAAATACTCAAAATAATATTTTACTTGGTTGAATTCGTCTAGTGAAGTCAACCTAGCAACGCAGTGGGTCAATTATTAACCCAAAATTAGACTCAATTACTCCAATTGACAAGTACTTAACCCTAATCCTCCTTCTAGCTTAACCATTGTTTGTGGGCTTAAATTATTTACTTCATCACAGCATGATCTTCAACTAATGCAGAATTGAAGTCCATAATAGAGCGAACGTCTAAATGGGCTAAAATTTTCCTTGAGGGAGTTACTGGACGGCTAACTAATCTTCAAGTAGTTTTACATGTAATCGCCATTTCATACCATGTTCAGCAACGACAAAAGTTCGTCCAAGTAGTACACTTTTTCCAAATCATTTCATTGCATCAGGCAGCTCACTAATTTTACATCTTGGCACAGCTACAATTTAACTCCCCACAATATTTCCAAATCTACGGATTTCTCAAAGGGAAACCATACAACTGCTAGCAAAATCTGGTATCAACATAATAGTTTACAGAAACCATTACTCTGCAACACATGGATAAGCAATACAATTTCAAGCAACAACAAGCTCTTCATCATCAAAACTTAAATTCAAAGTTTGTAACTTGAATCCTGATCCTTGTATGATTTCAACCAACCCTGATGCAACACCTGTTGCTTGGATGGTTGTCTGTTTTGTTAACTAAAAGACGAGCACAGAGAATAACAACAGACGAAAATAGTTAGAATTTGCAGAAACCAGTCTGCTCAGCTGCAGAACATGCATGTACATTAATCTAAAAGCTTCAGGAACTGATGGAAATGAATGATGCGTACTAGAAATGCAGAATATTCATCAATAAATGGAACCAAAAGATTAGACACTCAAACCCAACAGATCTTAACGCCAGAGAATGATGGCCATATAGCTGCAAGCAGATGGATGCAATGCTGACAAGCATATAAATTCAAATCTTATGGACAAAAGAAAGGGATAGACTGATAGACAAAGCATACTTTTACTGTCTGAGTAACTGAGGAATATGAGATTTCACCAAGTAAGCATGCATCTCAAAACAGCATTGAAGTAAAAGGCACACTATCATGAAAAATAGAACAGACTTCCTCATGTAAGCAGCAATAAGTCCGTTCTCACCTCAACACTACCAATGCCCTCAGAAACTTGAACCTTCAGATCAGAAATGCCTTCAGTTCCCTGAAAACATCAAAATATGGTTAGAACGCCCAAAACTAACAACATGACTATACTACAATGATTTAAAAAATGGAGGAAACAGGGTACATTTTGGTAAACGAGAACATCTTTGTGTGCGACAGTGTTCCAAGCAGAAAGAAAAAGAAACGAAAGGTAGTTTGTGTGAGTAAAAGTTAGTGATGGGGTATCATAGTCATTTTAAATACCTTTTAATGAAACATTATCCAAGATTGCTCTGGACATTACAACACAACTTAGGAGCAATAAAAGGTTAGTTTGAGATATTTACCAAAGCTAAAACGTTACTAGATATAATATAATTTGTGTTTTACCTTTCATTTTTCTGATTTCTTGATTTGATATATTCAATCATGATGTGGTTCTTTTATTCAAACAAGCTATATTCAAGACTCCAGTACACTAGAATTTCAAAATTTAACCTCTTATGATATGGAGAAAAATTAAATGCAACAGTAAACAATTCTTGTGAAAATGTGATGAGAATAAATGCTAGAAAATCTGACAAAGAGTGGCAGATTTAGTGACTTCGGTTAATCATTTAAACGAAAGGGCTAACAGCTGACCATAGAAGACCATGCATACAAAAATATAAAAAAATACCTAATTGAAGTGCGATTATCATGAATCATACAAAAAAATAAAAATAATCATAAAATAGGCTGGCCGAACCAACTACAACAGTAGCACAAACGACGGTTAAAAAAAAAAAACAATTGGAGGGATCCTCTGGCTGTGAGAATGTTTAGATGAAAGAGTAGAATACCTTAGCATTAGGGGGATAATCAGGAAATGAAAGAGAACTAGCAATTGTGCATCAGTGAGAAGAGTAGACTGATTATGGTTAGGGGCAGTAGGATAAAGAGGAGTGCTGCTCTCATAAAGTCAGAGCTTGAGTGATATGATGAATAAAAGTCCAGCAGTGATGAATACTAGTTTCTTCAGTAAGACACCTGGTATGACTCATTCATTCCTTTAGCTCGAAATGGAGTCTGCAACCACATTTTTTATTCCATGTAAGGCTTTGAATGAAGGTTACACAACTCTCTAGCCCTCAATTCTGCAATCAATGGATATTCTCACATTTATGTGCTTATCATATATGGCCTATGAAGGATATCCTTGATGCAATGCTCCAGCAGAATTGATGTATGCTGTCGAATTTTCGAGCAGATACTTATTCATGCAAAAGGTTAAGCTGTTTGCCACACATCAACAGTTTAAACTCTTACTTGCCAAGCATTCATGTGTAGTATATCTCCAAAAAAGGGACAGAGGTACATTCAGATCCTTCAACTTTTAAAGAGCTAGTGCTGAACACAATCCATGAATTGACATGAATTTCAAAAATTTGTTGAAAAGACACGACATAAGTCATCCTTTCATCACCAACCCCTTCTCTCATTCTTATTTACCCTTTAAGTTTATTCTTGTAGCATACACGCGTTTATCATTCTATAAGTTTCCAGCTTGTTTCTGGAAGCCAGATAAAGATGCACTACAAACAAAAGAAAAATAGTTACAGGAAAAAACAGATAAGTACCTCCAATGCCTTGGTCACATCAGGGATGGCTATTTCACTAATTGTACCCTCTGCCTGCACAGGTGGCAAAGAAGCTAATCAGCATTCAGCAGGACTTAAGCAACAACAAGCTGTAGAAAATAGAATATGACATGATACAATGATAGATAAATTGGATACTGAAGAACATAACAGGCAGAGGAAATTCCAGGTATAATATTAATTATTATTATGAAAAAGAACTGGATCCTCAAGACCATACAACCATGCCTTTCATCACAGGTACCATAGAGCTTCAATAGCATGATCAAAACATAGTTATAAATAGTAGACCTCTCTACTTCGTGAGCCCCTTTTGTAGCTGAATAATATAATGGAGAAGCATAGTTTTCTAGGGTAAAGAAGAGAGTGTTTAATCACACACTGCACCCAGAAAGTCAGCACTTTAGGATGAAACATTCAACGCTTCTTCTCGATTGAACAGAGAACCAGATTTCGGTTTCCGTTTTCTTCAGAATGCAACGAATGTCTCAAAGGTCTGGTATTTTCGTTACATCAGTGTATATATTATGAGCTGATAAAAGTGAAAGCGCAACACAATTTATAACACCACTATCTGCAACTCATTCTAATAAACTCTGTACTTCACTGCAAACAAATTCATTTGCTTACAGACCTGACAATATATGGCAATTGACCAAGAACCACTCAAGTTTCAAGTAAACACAAGCAGTGGATGACACTGACGTTGGGTAACTATCTGAAAACAATTTGGATTTAGGTTCAGATATATTGAGACAATTCATTTGCTCAGATATCTTGATCCAATTGGATTTCCACTTTGCAGTCTTCACTTCTTTGTAAACACCCAGTCTCTCCATTCTTCCTCTCATCCTATAATCATCCATTTTCTCATTCACTGCTCCACCAACTCACATTCCTATTTGGTGTTAGAGGACGTAGTGCTTCCTACTTTTGACAACCTTTTTTGTCTATTCAAATTGTTGAGGATGCGTCCAGAAAAGGAGGAGAATAACGGAAGTCTTCATTATTCATTTTTCTTTCCAAACACTAGGGCAATTGTAATCTGCAAGACTCCAAATCCTTCAACTAGGAGTACATGTGTATGGAGGATTGCTGTAGGGAGCAGGCGGTGTTCACAATTGCACCGAGGTCGTGCCCGAATATGATTTCAAGGCAGTAGCTTTTCCACAGCACAACAACGTCCAGTTAAGTCAGTTTTAATATTGGTTTCGCTCTTTACTGCTATTATTATTCCAGCAACTGACATCAGACAGTTTAAGCACAACAAGACGGAATGTGCTAGGAACCTAAAACAATGCATTCATGGGCATAGCTGAGTCGCATTTGCAGGGCCTCAAATGACTGTATACATAATATCTGACATGTTAAGCCAAATAAATTATCACGAGTTCTAGGCATTAAACCGGATCGGTCTCGTAATTCAACCACAAGGAGCTCAAAAGAATTCATATTCCTTCCCCAAAAAGGTTATACACAAAATGAGAGCAAGGAAATTTACACATATGATAGAGACACCACGCATTAAACCGATTCAAACTTCATTCAGCCCTCAAAGTCAAGCTAATAGAATCAGGCGTCACCATCACGTAAACCAACAATCAAGCAAAACTGAAGAATAAACAAGCAACATGAGACAAAGTCCCGCACGCACCAAAAATAAAAGGCAATTAGTACCTGGAAATGCATTAAAAGTTTATCAGAAGGAGAGACAGGGACGGAAACACTCTGGTCAGATGTTGTTTGTTCATCAGCGGTAGCCTCATCAGTGGCCGTATCGACGGGGTTAATATCACCCTGTTCTGGAATTTGGGGCTCCTCCTCCTCCGCCACCGCCATCGACCTTATAGTCTTCGAACTAGACTTTTGGGTCATTATAAAGTGATGAGGGGAGTTAAGGGAAGGAAACAGAAAACCATTTCTTTGGAATTGAACAGAAGCAGGAGCATGTAATTTCCCGAGAGTGTGTTGCTTTGGGAGGTGGTGGTGATTGGTTTTTCCGAATGAATGGAATGCAGAGACTGTCGCCATTCTTAATTGGATGGGTTAGTGTTGTAGTAGTAGTAGTAGTAGCAGTCACGGGTTCTGTTTTATTTTCAAGTTAACTTCTAAGCTAGCTCTCCCTGTCCATGGCTGGAGATAAACAGAAGCTTTATCGGTTTATCAATCGATATCCAGGAGGGCGTTATAGCGTGCGATTACTCTCCCCAGCAACTGCGTTGTGAGTACAATCAGGGCCGTCCTTCACTCCCCTCTTTTTGTTTGTCGATGCAATACACTCGCAGACGCCACACTAGATAGGATGGGACCTTCTAGTGAGCGAAGAAAATCGTCTAGTTTTTTACCTCCACTCTTTTACTTAACTACATAAGTTAAAAGTTTATTTTATTTTAAAATTTATTTAATAAATAAATTTAATTTAAATTTGTTGACAAAATTTTATGAGTTCAATTCACTTATTATAAAAATCTAAGAGTTAGCTAGCGATTAAAATTAAATTTTATTTTTAGATTTATTTATTAAATAAATCTAATTTAAAATTACCCAAACTCAAATAATTTACGACCCTAATTATTTATACCATAATCAACAAGTATAAAGGGTAGAGGCACCTGCACCAAGAGTTAACATCTCTCACGGTCTAATATTTTGTTATCATAGTGATAAAAAGTCGAGCCGAAATAAGTTAAGTTTACTTGTTTACTACCTTTTTATTAAAAATATGAGTTATTCTATTATTAAATTTTTATATAAAAATAAATATATTTTAAAAAAATTAAAATATATTTTTTATTTTTTACTTTTCACTTTTCACTTTTATCCTCATATTTATTTTTCTTTTACTATTTATATATTAAATATTTTACTATATTTCAATAACAGGTATAAATAAAATTTTAAGACTACGTATACTAGTTTCTAAAAAAATATAAAATTATTAAAAATAAATTCCTCTTTGATATACATGGAGTAGTATTTAAGATTAATTTGTTTAATTAACGAATCGTGATAAACTAGCTTACAAGTCATTTTAAATGATCAAAACAAGTTAAATTATCTTAATTTATTTTCTTATAAGCTCAGTTATTAACTCAATCTATATATATAAGTTTTTTTAACCTAAGACTATAATAGAAATTTTAATATTCCTATCTCCATTACTCTTGTCTAGTTTATATATATATCATAATACCTAGTTTGAAGTTAATTATTATAGATGAGCACATAAACACACCTTATATATAAAGTGTTACTTATATATTAGCTTCTAACAAACTTCTAAACGCGCCTCAAATGATTTGTAAAACAAACCTAAATAGAGATTCTAAACGAGTTAACTTGCAAACAAACGAGTCGAACATACCCTACTTCAATCTTAACTTGTTTAATAAAAGACCTTAGAATTAAGGCACAACTTTAAGCTTAACTAGTTTAATAATCGAGTATAAAAATAAAGTTTGATGTTAGTTTATTTAACTAAATAAACAAGCCATACCAATTCTTTATTAAGTTGAGTTGAGTCAACTTGTGAATCGTTTTAGCTCATTTATCTATATATATATATCCATTTGAGATTTTCATTTAAACTTTCATAATTTTTCCAATCACCTTTCAACTTCTCGTAATAGTTAATAATTTTATTATTAAATATTTATCTTTTCTAATAATTAGTAATAATAAATTAAAAAATATACAAATCTCCTTAATATCAGTATATTATTTTAGAACAATGAATATAGTAGTTCACAGGAAGTATAAGAGACCATGATAAAACCAAGTCTTTTGTACCATGGTGTCACATTATATTACTTAACTATATATCAATAATAATAATAATAATAATAATAAATAAATAAATAAAAAGTAAAACAAAATATAAATGAAAACTATTACATTTAGCAAAAGTTACGCTCTCCAAATCTCATTTGATAGATAAAAGTTATTATCAAAATTGAAAAAAGTTGTTCGACCAAAATTGTTAACAAACACTCATCAATAATAATTAACAATATTGCACTATCAAACACAATTAATAAGGACAATTTTTGTTAGGCTCTTGAATTATAATTATAACGACATAATAATAACATAGTAATACAAAATATAAAATATATCGTCATTAGCTTGTAATGAGATCAGTGCACCAATTTATTACAGATAGCTTATGCCTAAAGTGTTTTCAAGGATATCACAAAGTGTTTTAAGAACGAATGTAAAAAATTTGAGCAAATACAGAAATATTTAATTTGTAGTATAAAATAGGTGTATAGCATACCACTTCTATTGTCAGTATCCTTAAATACAAAATATGTTTTTTTTATAGATAGTAGTGCTCATAGCAAAAGATACAGATACAAACGAAAGGAATTCAAAAAACCAAAAGGCCTAACATGTGCCCTGGCAACAAGGCGACAGATGAAAACTCTATCTTAACAGGGCCTGAACATTATGGATCACCTCATCCGATCTGTATGGAAACTCCTTTTTGTCATATTTGATCCAAAATCATATTCTCAACTTAATAAGCATAAGCATCCATCCCCTACAAACATCGATATTATCGAACACTCTTCTATTCTGAACTCCCAAATGGTGCCTATAATAGCAAAGAACGCGACTCGCCAAATATCCCCCCTCAGACCTTTACCGAAGGCTCCCAACTAAGCAAAAGTGTTGTGCTCAACTAAATTGGACATTACTCAGGAATATCCAATCCAATCACAGATGTCGTACCAGATCTTCCCGCTCACTGAACAGTGCAGGAAAAGGTGGTTAGCTGATTCTTCTTCCGTTCCACAGAATGGACAAGAGGCCTCAAGCGAGTCAATGATTTGGATCCTGGCCAGTCTTTCCTTTGTGTTGAGTCTTTGTTGAACCGCGAATCAAGCTGTGAGTTTAAACATCGGGGGTGCTAAACTTCTCCGCATTAAGTTGGTTGGACTCGTACTCGACTCATCCCCGAAGATAAGCTGGTAATATCTCTGGCAGAACGAGCTCATTGAGAAGACACTGGACTCATCATGGGTCCATACAATCGAATCTTGTTTATTCTTGCATGGACAAACCTGCTGAAGAGTTAGTTGAAGTTGCTCCACTTGGGCCTCTTCCCACCTAAACAGCTGCCTCCTCCACGCAAATCTCCATTCCCAATAGGATCCCTCCCAATTGCCCATCCCTGCCACCTTGTGATCTTGATGCTCTGCTACACTGAATATCCTTGGGAAAAGGACCTTCAAGGGGCCTTTCCCAGACCAATCATCGTGCCAAAAACTAATAGTTTTCCCATCCCCAAGCATATGCTTCAATCCCGATCTCAGGTGAGGCAGGTCCCTCCTTATTCGGCCAATATCCATCCACGGGGACCACCTTGTACTTGAAGATGGAATTTCTAAAGACCCTAGCCGATCTCTCGAATAGATTGAAGAAATAATTTTCTTCCATGATGCCCCTTCCGTTGTAAAGAATCTCCACCACCATTTAAAAAGTAACGCGTTGTTTCTTACCACAATATCCCCCACTCCCAAGCCACCTAAAGATTTAGGCCTTTGAATGAGACTCCATTTGACCAAAGGAAGCTTCTTTCTATCTCCATCACTGCTCTAGAAAAAATTTCTCTGAATCTTGATGATTTCCTTCACGACCCCATTTGGAATTCTGAACAAACTCATGAAATATAAGGGCAGACTGTTCAGAACGCTTTTAATCAGGACAAGTCTTCCTGCTCTTGATAGGACCCTAGCCTTCCACCCAGACAGCCTTTGCTTTATCTTATCGATCACTGGTTTCCAAGTTTCTCTTCTTCCTGCGTGAGCCCCCAACGGTAGGCCAAGATAATTGATAGGTAGACATCCCTCCTCGTAGTCCATTATCTCAGCAGCTTCCTTCTAAAAAATCCCATCCACTCCAAGGCCAATTAGAACCGATTTGCTATAGTTGACCTGCAGGCCTGATAGAAGATAAAAACAATCGATCAAGCTTTTCCAGTTCCTGACATTTGCAACCGATGCCCCACAGAAAATCATCGTATCATCTGCAAATTAGAGGTGGGTAACTTCCACGTTATCCTTCCCTATTTTAATTCTCTGTAGAAGTCCTTGATCCACTCATCGCCTGATGAGTTGGTTAAAAGCCTCCACAGCCAGAACAAAAAGAAAAGGCGAAATAGGATCGCCTTGTCTTAACCCCCTACCCATCTTAACGGGTGTTGAGGGGGACCCATTGATAAGAATCGAAATGCTTGCGGTCGAAATACTCTCTTTAACCCAACCTCTGAATCTGTGTCCAAAGCCCATAATATCTAGAATGTTTTCAACAAACTCCCATCTGATACTATCATAAGCCTTCTAGAAATCCAGTTTGATCATGACTCCCTTTGATCGTTTTCGTCTTCTAGCCTACTGAACAATCTCATTGGCAACCAAGGCCCCATCCAGAATGCTCCTCCCCTCAATATGTACAGATGCATAATTCTATAGTGTCACATAAGTCCGTGACACCATAGAGCATAGAGGCCTCCCTAGCTTTGTCTCTCATAAGAGGAAAAGAAAATGTGAAGACATGAGACAGCTTAATCAGCCAACTTCTAGATTAATGTTTCAAACTCATGTAAGATACACCGAATTAAGAATGTGATATAAAGATCGTTAATATGTAGCTAACAAAAATTAAAATATGAAATACATAATTATTTATTTGAATAAGATAATTATTTAAATGGATAAGATAATTATCGTACTGCACGTAATACATAATTATTATTTTTGTTAGAATAATTACTTAGAAAATGTGATAAGAATAAGCAATTAATGAAAATTTTATTTATAGTACATAGTCCTGGAGACCACAAGATGTAGCATATAATCACTTATATAGCTGGAATAATCATTTAAGCAGACAAGATAATCACCTGAATGGATAAGATATTAAGAACTATTTAGTTAGAATAATCATCTAGAAAATAAAGGACAAAGGAACAATTAATAATAAAAAGTTGTTTAAAACATGTAACCTAAGACAATTACTTGTTTAAATGAGATAATCACTTGAACAACTATCACCACGTAAAAATATGGCCAAGATGATCACTCGTGAGACCAAAATAATTATTCAATTTTTTCTTTCTGTGTGTTGTTAAATACACTTGGGTACATAATTTCCACTAACAGGTAATGCCATCTGATAACATGCATCATAAGGACTGTCAGTTCCATAATTTTTTCTTTCGACAAATTGCCAAAACACATTCACCTAGTGAAGTACTATGGTGTTATATATCAACAAATGCTTGGTGTCGCCCACTTTGATGGGCTTCTGCGGTGACCCCGTGCGGGTATAAAATTTTCGTATAGGCAACGGTGCATTAGCAGCCAGGTGTAAATAAAATTAGTGAAGCGCCGAAGGCGGATAATTAATTAACGTAATCACATCTGGAAGACTGGAGCCACATTTCTGAAAGGTGCCAAATATCATGAACATAGGAACTACTTTTGAGAATTCCAGAGATCAACTTCATCCGCTTAACCTGCAGCTCACCTACACAAATTCCAATGTTTTCAGCACTTGAACCAAAAGTACGAATGATGAAACTTGAAACATAGATATGAAACACTAATTAGCACTTGGATGAACATGGGAGAGATAGGAAAGGGCCTTCCTTGATTGGCCTAAAAACTGTTTGTTTTGAAGTTAACATAGGTCAGATGGGATTAATTTTTTTATTAACAGATCTATTTTTACTTTACTCTAAGTTAAGTTAAATTAAATTAAATTAATTATTAACCTTATTTAACATAAATGCATCCTAAATTTATTAACCTCCAAATTGGTAGTTAGTATAAGCTAGAATTAATATGTTAATGATATTTATCTATTTATCTTCCTTTACCTCAATCTAAGTAAAATTATAACTTATTCACGTAAGCTAAGCTAACAAATACTCAAACAATATTCCAAAACATTTACCTTCCTTCATCTAACTAAAATTTACCTAACTGATTTAATTTAACCAAGATTTCCTTCAATCCAAAAGAATTTAAAAGTTAATTCAAATGGAAAGGTCAAACCGCAGGGAAAAAAATGGCTCCTGGTCTGTCACTGCCTGTTCAAATGCCACAATGAGCTGAAATGTTGGAACCACCGACCATATCAACACTTTTATTCTCACAGATCAAGAATGAAGCGGCCAATGAAACCAATAGACTGTCATTCATAATGTTCAATAAAAATGGTACGCTTGGACTAGAGAGATCTAGCCTCAGCTTATCCTCAGCTTCCAGTGCTTGCCTACACAACACTGCCATCTTCGGGTGATTGCTTCACACCATGAACCCATAACTAGCCTCACAGGGAATTATACCCTAACAGCCTGTGCTCTACATAGTTTTTGTCGTCCAACCAAAGAACTACTAATATATATACATCCTCAGATCCAAGGGAGGAAAAAATTAAAGGAGAAAATGGAGAGGACCCACATATATTTGGTAAAAGTTGATGACCAACATATCAATTTCATCAGAAAAGACAGAAGAAAACCATTCAGTTTGGTCACACCATAGCAATGGACACGGCATTTGCTTTTGAAAATCGCCCAGTGCAATATGCTTCCAAGCACAGATAATTTAACTATTCAATTAAAACGACTCAGGTTGTTAATGTTACTCTCGAGCATGTAAATGTCCAGTAAGCCTCCTTCGTCAAATACTGAGTCCTAGATGAAGCAAAATCCCAAAAATAATGGCACCAAGATTGAAAACCAGGAAACTACTTCTGTACCCAAAGCACCTGCACCTCACCCTCTGCAATACAAAACACACAGCTTTTCATAACTGCACGAAAAAAGAAGGAAAAATAAAAGATTATGCGGGCTCAGAACTAACCTTTCAGTTGAATGGCATAATTTGCCTGAGAATCGGCTTCAGAGTTGAATTCCTTTAAAGAGAGACATAATTAGATCCTCAGAACCTGCCTATCTATCTTTTTCAGGTCAGGGAAAACCAGGCCCCATGGCGATGGATGTTTTAAACTGTTCCAGAAATGGATGTTCAATACTCTACTAGCTGATATACCAGCAACACCCATTTAACTTTGGAAATACCACTATGATCAAGTCAACAACAATCAAACGCTTCAACCCCCAATAAATGAATACTCCATCCGTTTAAAAAAAAAAAGTTTCTGCGAGAATAAACTTTGACCATTTATTCTTTCTAAAATATGATATTATTTTGTATTGAAAGTCACTGTATATTTCGATGATATAAAAATGTACCTATTATATTTTTATTGAAAAATACATTCATGATATTATTTTTAATTTTTTTTAATTTATATATACTAAAATATATTAATGATCAAAGTTTTTCCTCCAAATACATGATGACTTGCTTTTTGAAACAGAGGGAGTAAATCTGTGGCATTCTCTTTCTATTCCATTCTCTTACTTCGTCCTCCCTATTTCAATTCTCTTTCTCACCTCATTTTTCCAAAACTAAAACTACTGCATTCAATCCAAGACTTCAATGAAGAATATGATAAATCCAAGCAACCAAGCGAGAAGGCAGGGCAAGCATATACCCTAAGCACATGTTCAATCTTGAAGGATGTAAATTTCTGCTTGAGTTCTATCGCCTCCTTGCACAATGCTGCCATATTTGGGTTTTTCAGTTTCCATAGGCCCTGTATCTGTTTACGGAAGATTATCGTCAATGTCACAGCAGTAAAAAGCAAGGTTATGCAGAAACAGGAACAACAGAAACGATGATTTTAAAAAATATAAAGAAACGGAAATATATATATATATATATATATAAGTTATATCTAAATTTTAAAGATAAAATGACACCCCCTCCCTTTCCTTTTCTCTTTCTTTTCCTCAATATTTATTTGCGTGTGAAACCCGAACATCAATCCTGCCCAGCTCCTCCATCCTCAACCTCACTGCTTCCTCTCCCTTCCAATCAGGCAAGGTCAACTCAACAGCACACAACAGACAACGCAGCAACAGCCAGCGACACAACCAGCACCGGCCAGTGTGAAGCAACTCAGCAACAGCAGAGTTAAGCCCCCCTCCCCCTTTTCTTTCAATTTTCTGGGAATTTTTTTCCCTTTTTTGGCAAGGAAACGCCACATCCGATTTCCTCTGCCGTTTCTGGAACGACACTCCACCATCGTTTCCGTGCAACAGAGGTAAAAAGTAGACAGGTCTATAAAGCCCTTTAAACATATTAAAAACAAAATACTCAAGCCAAAAGTCCTCCCACGTTTTTTGTAGCAAGATAGTACAAGATGATGCACATCAAAGAGAATGACCCAACAAAGTAAATATCAACTGTTACATGGACATCAAAAGTGGCAGCCAGAAATCAGTCAAAGAAGAAAATCCAACACTTGAAATATCAACTATTACATTGAATACAAGCCAACAGTTTTCAACAAGGGCTGAGGGAGATTTTAAATATTGTTTTCCTTGTAGAACCTCAATCCAAGTTCATCTAGGTCTATTCCCCTCCTCACCTAAGTCCCATGAAATTCGAACAATATGTCAATCACTTCAATGTCACCTATATGACAACCTATCACTGTGGGAGTACAGATGCAACGTAAATTTCTAGACCATCTCAACAATCACTTTTCACTTTGGATTATTAGATGCTACATCCATGTTCCAACAACCTAAGCAGCTAAGCTAGTTTCTTCGATTCTATGCTAGTTCCATACATATTCTTATGTGAAACTCTTCAAAAATATGGCACATTGTCAGACTAGCATTCACCAGAATCATAACAAACCTGCATAACAACAAGTTTTGAGTCCCCTTGCACTCGTATACGTGTAAAGCCTTTCTCAAGAGCATGTTTCAATCCTAGAATAACCGCTCGATACTCGGCAACATTGTTGGTTGCTCTGCCAACACCTTCTCGCAACTGGCAAATCTATCCAAAAACCATAGTAATATGAGATCAATTGACAACAATTAAATATAGGGTTTCGTTCCAGCAGAACAAACCATGCTTCCATCTTCAGCACGTAGCACTGCCCCTGCACCAGCTGGTCCAGGATTGCCTTTCGAAGCTCCATCAAATTCAAGAACACAAGATTGCTGTGCATGGACATTACAAACTTTGTTAATGAAGTAAAAAATATATATATAACAGAACTAATGTGTTGGTATAATGTCAGAACATCAATCAGGAAGAGATTCCTCTCTACGTGTCTGCAAATAAAATAGAAGAATGAAAATGATCAGAGCCAGGCAAGAACATCTGTCAACTGGGTTGCTTCATAATTTTATGGGTCATGCAATATCCTAGAGTCCATATTTGCCTCCTCACTATGTATGGACAGTAAATAAATGGAAGGAACTTCATCACAGTAACAAAACATCTCAATTTCAAGGCAAGTAGTGTCCAGAAAAAGTAAGAAGTACTACTCGCTTCGCATTTGTTATAACATGTCTGATGCAAACAAGAAATTCAAAAAACTTTCACAATGAAGACATATTTGAATCAGCAACATTCAACACATTGAATCAACTTATAAACTTTGAAATCACCCAGCAACCTAGATCAATGAACAAACACATGGAACCAATCAGCGTACACTAAAGTGATCTTTACAAGCTGGCAACCTGCTAGAATAAATAGCCTAAAAGTAGTGTTTTATTACCAGCATAAGTAATTGATTTAAATATGTAAATATGATGGTCCCAAATAATTTGTTATGCATATGTAGGAACTCACACCAGCAGAAGGCATCACAGTTCCATCTATGTGATTTTCTTGCTTCATATATTTCTTTTGAGAATTTAAGCCTGAAGTTGATCCATGGGCATCCTGCAGGCAAGGAAAACATATCAAACACATTCAACTAATGAATCTCCAAGCCACTGTCAAGCAAAGAAGAACTGTCTTGCAAAGAGCTACCAGGATTTTCAATTTATCTTTAACAAATATCCAATAATCAGATGTTTTATATGAGCAGGTAATATTATGGCCAGACTTTTAAAAGGACCAAGAGTAATATCAATCATAGTCTTCAAAAGTAGCATCTAGTAGATGCCAGTAGAGTAGCCCTTGAGTCATAGATGAGATATTAACAAATTTGGCTCCATAGCAGTTGTGACATGGCTTCATTGAGGAAAAACCCTTTATATTCAAGAAATCAATGCCAGTCATGTGCCACTCAGGGGTTTTATCGTGCATTTTTTTTGTTGAGTTCATGTCGTGTATTATTGAATGTTCTTCTTGTAAAATTTGATGCAAACCAAAGTCCAACAAGGTAACTTACAGCCTTCTCTGTATCAAGATGTTCATGTGATCGCTTTTGAGGCAATTGAGATTGTTTGTCCACTGTTTTAGCATTTGAAGAAACTGGTTGCTGAAAGCAAATTAAAGACACAAAGTATATCACTAAAATTTACATAAAGGGATTTTTATAGAAACACAGCTGATGAGCCCAAATGAATTTCACAAACTATCACTCATAATATTGGAAGAGAGGAGCATCAAAATAAAATAAAATAAACTAGAAAAGGAAAATAAGATGAATGCTAACCTGGAAAGGGCAGGGCATAAGGGAGCCAAAGATTCCTTCTTCCAGTGAAGATGCACTGACTGTGTAACTAGCATTTCTAAGCCCATGTGAGGCAAGGAATTGTTCTGTCTCCTTCGCCAAGCAATATCCCTTATACACTGCTGTTGATGGGTGTGATAACTATAAAAGGAGGGGAAAAGTTGTACTAAAGTTATGAGAAGTAGCAATCCCAAAGGCAGTAAAAATGTTGGCATATAGACCAGTGAGAGAGGTGAATGAAGCACATCATCATAAACAAATAGAACCACCATAGGCAGTGAACACAGCATTTCACATTTGATACACCTAAAAGTTCTATATTAAGAGTCCAAAAGTCTTGCTCACGGGCTTCTTGAAACTATGAATACTAAGATTCCAAAATAATATCCATTTGTATTGACTAAAATAATAATAGAACCCATAATATCATAATGATTTTTGCATAGATGTTTCTTCTATATGCATCGACATGAGTAAAATTGCCATCACCATGGGTATTTGGTAATCGCATGAGTAGGGGTGGTACTCCACTATGATGCAAACTTGTTGGTGACTTTTGTTCCAACAAAGTTAGAAGTGGTTTCAACTTAAATAAGGAAGTACAGACTTGAAGACTACACTCATTCATTGATCTAGCTATTGTCCTTAGACTCGGTGACAAGCTAAGCCCTAAACATTCCACCATTTTGACAAAGACCAGGCTGACACGGACAAGTTGCAGTAATTGATAACTCATGACAAACGCATTAAGATACTTGAAGCAGCAGAAATAATGATAAATATATTCGGAGACTGGAGAGTAATACAGAAGAACCAGCTTGGTCTTGGCAATCGCTTAATTTTTTGTAAACGCCAATTATATCTCCTTTCTTCACAACGTAAAACGCGTCCTTCTCATCATCCATTTCAATCCTCCCACCTCTATGTTGTCTGCACCGTCAATGGAAATCGGCGTTTGCAGTAATAGCAAACTAAATATCCAATGGACTGAAACCTAAAACCTAAAACCCTAATGACTGCAATTGAAATTAACGTGCTGGAGAAAGGTAACATTACCTGAGGGTGTCGAACCGGACCAAAGGTGAAATTGAAGACTCTGTCAACACTGCACGGACCGGAAAGGTAGTGGAAATTAGAAGCATAACAGAGCTTGCTCTGAGATTGTCCACAAGCAGAGGTGTAATTTTTTTTTTTTCATCTTTTGATTTGGTATAAAATATTACAACAGTAGGATAAAAGAATTAAAAATTATAGTAGGATGCAAAATATTAAACCAGCTTGAAAAATTTTAATAATGTAAAAATAAAAAATTCATTAATAATATAATTAATTAAGTATATTTTAGTTGTCTGTAGTGGAGTATAAATTGATAAGATAATATATTTTAATATTATATTATTGAGTCTTTGTTGTGTAGTTAGAGTTTAAAAGAGACAAAAAAATTATTTTTAATTTAAAAATGTATATTGAGTTTTTTTTTTTTTGCTCTTTTGTTGTGGATACCTTGAGGCGAAGAAATTAAATATTTAGGGTGAGTGATGCAATAGCAAGGGTATTGTTGTCAATTTCAATCATTATATGTATTTTTTATTGCAGATTGTGCTGATAATAGGCGTGATGTTGTTAAAGTGAAGCTGAAGAGCGTTGCTATTTATATGTTATTTCTGGTGTAATTTGTATAAGACTTGATAAACTATATTCGATTTGCATAACTGTATGGCTTACAGAATTATGTTTTAATTTTGGTCGGAGTAAACATTTATAGGGCTGTTCATGGGTGGAGATCGTCTATGCATATGATACAAATGGATTAAGAAGTTGGCAATATGTGAGTTTAGGTTACTCTTCCAATTTTCACTAGGCTTGAAGTGGGACAACCTAGTACAACACCGCCCCCCTCCTTTTTAACCAATCTATTGTTCTCCTAATAAGCTGTCTGTATATATTTAGCGTAGACAAAGAAATCTCTATCCCATTACTCTTTGTGCTACAATTGTCTAGGTTTAAAGGACTCAGGCCCTCATATATACTCATTTGTAATATCTTTTTCTAGATGTGATAGTATTATTTTAGATGGGAAAAAAAAGTATCCCTGTTCCTATATTTTATCTCTCAAACACCTTCATGGAGCTAGAGATAGTTCGGCAACACACTCCGATGATACTTGCCGGATAGCTTCCCTAGTAAAGGGTAATCCTTCCCATAATAGTATCTCTCCATTCATTGTTTGATTTTTTTGAGTTCCCTCACTAAGATTCCATCATTTTGTATTAAAACTCATGGTTAATCGCCAGGTTTGCTTTGATTTTGGTTCATTATACCTGATTTTGTGTTCGCTCTAATGAAATCCTTCAAGTTCTTCAGAACATCAACATAGTCATCTGTCGTTACTAGAATTATTCCTCTTTGCCTCCTCTTCATTTTATCTTTTCCTTTTTTTTTCTTCTTTTTTCTATTTGTATTTTCTTTTTTGATTTACATGGATCATAAGTTCAATAGAAGATTTTTTTATGATTTGGTACAATAAATCTTAGATTGACTTAAGCACTTGACAAATTTGCAATTATCTTGGCCATTTTTTTTTATAGTACTCTCTTCATTCAGTTTAGGAAGCGTTCTTGTCATTGTTATCATTTTATTACCCAAATCAAATTTGCGAAATTCGGTTGGTTTGATTTGGTAGAGACATTGTCAGATTTGTTTAACCTCATCAAATCTGTTTGTTCACGTGATGGAGTCATGGTGAGGGAACTCAAAAAAAAATCAAACAAACAATGTAGAGATATGATTATAGGGAAGGGTTATCCTTCATTGGGGAGGCTTTTTGGTCAGTATTATCAGAGTCTCTTGCTCAACTCTCGCTAGCTCAACCAAGGTGCTTGAGAGAGAAGATCACAAAAATAAGGCTACTTATTTTATTTCATCGGAGAAAAAGATAGCTTCGTCTAGGGCCAAACATTACAAATGACTATATATGAGGGGTCACTTATTTATCTTAGTTAAATAAACCCGGATAGCATAGTAGGACAATAAAATGGATAAAGAGGAGGACATATTAGGTTGATCCCACCTCAAACCTAGTAAAAATTGGACGACCCGCCTTAACTCATATACCGCTAACTCTTAAGTCTTTTTATGTCGTATGTTTCATGGACCATCCCCCGCCTATAACCACTAGGATCAATGACCCTTATAAATTTTTTCTAGATAAATAAATAAATGTGTGTATTATGTGCTTGAGCTACACACTTATACAAAAATAATATGTTTTCTAGAGTTTTTTTAACATGAAGTTATACCAAAAATAAGATTGAATAAATAACAACACTCTTCAACTTCTCTTTAGCATCATCGAGTCTATTATTATCCCAACATACAATCAAAAACACATATAATAATTGAAATTGACAACAATGCCCCTAGTGTTTCATCAATAAGAAATTTGGGAGTGCTTTATATACATCAAATTAAGTTGATGTCCCCTATAGTCATGGTTTAACAATATATGATTTTTTTTATTTTATCTTAATTATGTATAAACTGATAAAAGTAAGATAAATCTTAAAATTTCAATGACCAAGTAATGATATATAATTCTTTTGATAAGGGATACAAGTGGGGGAGGGGGAATAGAAGAGGGACATCACCTATGTGTCCGTTGGGAATTGATCTCGGGGCATGCAGATGGGTTGTGATACAATAGTCACTAAGCTATAGTCCCTTCCCAAGTAAAGATAAATTTAATAATATATATATATAATACGATGATCAAAATAATATTTATTTATAAATCTCTTACTTATAATATGAGAACTTGTGTGATAAGTTATAACTAACAACTCTTACAAAGTCAATTATGGTTCGGTTAAGTTAAATGTGATTTCAAGCCAAAATATTTGTATAAGTATTCATACCCTTCACACATTAGACAAAAAGAATGACTAAGCATCCATAATTTGGTAGGAAGAAAGTAATGTTCCTAAATCCCTAAGGTTTTGCAATGAGATCAACAACATACATATTATGTAACACCCTCAAAAATCATAGTTGAAAAATTTTCGTTTAATTAAAACATACACAGCACGGGGGTGCTACTACCATGATCAGTACAAGCCTAGCCTCTGGCCAGTCTCGTACCAACCATAAGGCTAAGAATAATTTCACAAAATGTTAAACATACTTAAAATAGAGAACCGTAGGAATTTGAAATACTCATAAGGGAAAAATCAAAGTGCGCGATTAAAAGTTTATACAACGGAAAAAGGTTACATAGTCAAAGCCCCCCCAGGGGATAGAATAGTATAACACAATAAACCAAAAACAAAAATAAGAAGATTCTGGTCTACATCGCTCTTGGGCCCCATGCCAAGTCCCAAAAGGTCAACACTCAACCTCGCTGGATGCCTCATATGTGTCATAGGCATCGAAAACGACATCTCCTACCTGCACAAACTTAGAAGGGACCTCTGCTTGTGGGAATGAGCAGCACCCATGAAACGAGTGATCAGTATGCTACGTACTGAGCAAGATAACCATGTAGCTAAGGCCATATACAAAATACAGATAACACAAGCAAGTAACTATGCAGATAATCCATACATGAAAGACAGACAGTACAAGCCGTAATTCAGTCCGGTTAAACTTAATCATTAGATCTCTGGTCAATATTTCCATTTCACACCATGTTCTTTATAAGTCCATGCGAGTATGGGAACCCCACTATTATATTCATTGGATCAAAAACATACAGGGTAGAACGCTCCTAACCACTATTATTCGTCTGTGGATCGGTCTCCAGGTCAAGGTGCTCCTGGCCACTATTATGTCGGTGGATTGGTTTGGCCACGACTCTCATGATGTTCCACTATAAATAATTAGTATCTTTTCCATGTCTTATCATAACTTAAGGTTTGGTTTATTGAGCTTGGGATCCCCCACTATTATAGTTGGTGGATCAAAAACATACAGGACAGAACGTTCTTGACCACTATTATTCATCGGTGGATCGGTCTCCAGGGCACCCTATACCTAGCCACCATTATGTCGGTGGATCGGTCTAGACCCATCTTAATAATCTTCCACTTTAAATGATTATTGTATCATTCGTGACTTATTCAATAGATACTTTCATCGTAGACATGCATGTCCTTTGGATTACTCGCTCACGTAACCCATCTACTCCTAGTCTCATTAAAAGGCCTGCCCCATATCTTAGGACCTCTACACCTCCTAGTATATCCAGGCATCCTTTCCCTCTTTTTCTTACTTACTATGGATACCCAACTCTTATGTGACTGGGTCAAGGCCCACTTTCCCATATCTCCAAGTCAACTCATTATCAACCTCTAGAGTTTTTCCCCGGAAAACCCTAATTTGGCCCAACCTTCCTCTATTTCACACAACTCATGTTTTCCTTGCCCCCAACTCATCACCTCACTCGATCTATCCCCCAAGCATCCCAATTCACTTCCCATTGTGCACACGTGCCTAGTTGACCATCCCAAACCCTAACACCTCTCTCTTCTCATATGTTGTCCCTCCATCACTCTCACTTACCATTCTTTCCTCCATATGACACACATTCACCCTCCATGTGACATCCTTCCACTCTCACCCCATACTCCAATCCTTTCCATTGTTTATTCCTTCCACAATTTCCTCCACTTAGGGTTTCCTCCCAAACCCTAGCCAAATTCCCCATACACCCTTACACCAACCTACGTACTATTTTTTACCTATGGACTCCAATCACCCCAACAACTCTTTCCTCACCTTAATTAACCCTCTAGTCAACTTTTCCTATGTAAGGATCATCCTCATGTAAAGATAATCCATCCCATGCAAACCCTAAACTCTCCATGTAAGATTCATTTCACTCTCTTATTTTTATTCATATTATCCTTTTATTGGTCCACCCATAAGTCATGAGATACTTAGGTCATCCTTACTTCCCTCTAGTCAACTCACTTCCTTTACCCTTTTCATCTTTTCATCCCCACACTATATTTTTCAAATCCTCCTAGCATGCATATCCTAAAGGGCCATATCACATAAGCACCACAAAGCACAAGATACATTATCATTTTACACATATCATAAAGAGAACACATACACTTATCTTAGCTCTACGCTAAGCTACAAGTAAATAGTCACAATCGTATAAGGTACACAAACATATCATCACATATAACATACAAAGCAAATAATACACATAGTAAGCATTAACCACATCCTAACCTAAAACGACACTGGGCTTGGAGTACACTCCTACGCCTCCTTAGGGGTCGGACTTGGTTCACCTATAAGAGGAGAAATACTAGGGTTAACTTCCCTCTTATTAACATTTTTATTATTATAACCTAGTATTAGGGATAATAATAATAATAATAATAATAATAATAATAATAATAATAATAATAATAATAATAATAATAGCTTTAGTAGTAAAAATAAGGATATTACCCTTAAAATGGTTAATCATGCTATTATTAGCCGAAATAGGTTTATGTAGTTATATTAGTCAATGACAAGATATTATTAACAATATTAGCAATAATGATGATAATAACTTTGATGATGATGATAATGATAATAATAATAATAATAAGGATAACGATAATAATGATGATGATGATGATAAGGTTAGAATAATAATTACACTAAATAAATTATACTTAAGGCTAGGAAGGGTTAGGGCACAACCTAGTGAGAGTGGCAGCTAGGTGGCGGTGGCGGCGACGATGTCAGTGGTGGTAGAAGTAGTGGTTTGGAGAAGATGGGTCTTTTAGGGTTGGAAGAGAGAGAGTGAGATGGTGGTTGGAGTGGTGGTGGACTCTCTGTGTTGAGAGTGTTGGAGTGGTGGTGGTGGTGGCACAACAAGGGTGGCGGCATAGGTGGTGGTGGTTGTGGTGGCTGAGGGTGGTGGAGAAGGAGGGAGGAGGAAGGAGGGGGAGACAGGAAGAAAGAAAGGTAGGGGAAGGTAAAGGAGGTTCTGCTGGGTTGATTGGGTGGTAGGAGAAGTGGTGATTGCGGTGGAGGAGGTGGCGCACAATGGCGAGAGGGGCAGCATTGGGTGCAAAGGGTAGGTTGAGCATCCAACTTTGCACAATCAGGGTGGTTTGTGTAGGGGATTTAGGGGCGGTGAGTGACTCAGTTTGGTGGAGGGTAGTGCAGGGAAGGGTTTGGGTGGTGTTTCGGGCGGTGGTGTTGTGCAACGGCGGCTGGGGTGGCGGCAACAAAAATGGTGGGAATATCTGGGCAGAGCAAAGGAGGGAAAATGAGGGTCGATATGGGGTATTTATAGGCCAAGGGAGGGAGAAAAAGACAAATGGGGAAGAGGATAAGGAAGCATAGGGGCTAGGGGCTATCAGCCGGCATAGGCTCTGCGAATTTCAGGGTTGCAGGGCTGGGGATGGGAAAGAGAAGGGGAAGGGAGCACGCGGGAGAGGCAGGGGCAGGGGTAGGCTGGGCTCAAAATGTGAAGAGAAGGGACGTGGGAGAGAGGAGGAGGCTAGTCGGCGTGCATTAGCAAGGGGAAGGACAGTGGCAGAATTGCAGGCCTGACCTGCAGGCTGCAACACGAGGGAGGGAGAAGAGAGGAAGAAGAAGAAGGGTTGGATGGCCGGTCTAGGGGAAAAGAAAAAGAAAGAAAAAGAGGGAGAGAACCGAGCGAGTGAGGGAGAAAGGAAAAAAAGCAACTTGGGCCACGCGGGAGAGAGAATAGAGGGAGGAGGAGTTGGGTCGGGCATGGCTTAATCCGGGAAGGAAGAGGAGAAAAAGAAAAATGAAAAAGGAAGGAAAAGGGGTAAAAAAGAAAAAAAAAAGAAAAAAAGGTTGGTTGGGGTTTTTAGAATATTTTGATATTTTTGAAGCTTTAAAAATAATAAAAATTAGTAAAATAATACTTAAATTCCATTTTATATTAATTTAGAAATTTGGGTTAAATTTTCCTAAATTCTATTTCAATTAGCAAAATACCCTAATCTTTCCTAATTAAATTCTTTATTATTTTCCTACTTTTTTA
Source organism: Tamarix chinensis (assembly GCA_030549775.1). Classification (NCBI taxonomy): domain Eukaryota; kingdom Viridiplantae; phylum Streptophyta; class Magnoliopsida; order Caryophyllales; family Tamaricaceae; genus Tamarix; species Tamarix chinensis. Next base: position 112,477,015 of record CM060172.1, read on the forward strand.
TCTTAATTACTCCCATTATTTTATTAAAATAATATATTTAATTAATTTCATTAATAAATTCTTATTTTATCATAATTTTTTAAATTAGAGTTTTGGGATATTACATATTACTTAAGATATACTAATTGCTAAGGCCACACTAAACCATATCATGTATGTAATGGCAGTTAATACTAAGGTGTTTGGTTATCTCATAAAATAGAATATTTGCAACTACATATTAAATTACCTATGTCAAAGTGCAAGGGAACGAGAAGCTATATCTTGACCTATAAATCATTCAAGAGAAGGTCTTGTGATGATGATGAAAATAATTATGTTTTTCCCCAAAAATGAATTAATAAAACTTTTACTTTTAAAAATAAAGTATAAAAAAATTCAAGAAGCTCGAGATTCATAGTAGACACATTATGATTGCAGAATAATTAAATAAAAATCTGTCTTTTTTTTCTTTTGGGGAACTGTCAAGGAATATACAAAAATCCGTAAGAGAACAATAATTAAAACCCAATTACTACATTTAGCATCTGAATAAACAATGATTAGAAGAGATTTATTTTTGTAATAAAAGAACCCCAAATTGATAATGTCTTGTAAGTGACATACAACATGTACATCAACTTACATGTGTGGTGTATGTTGGGGACCTGAGAATTAATTAAAGGTGTTGTGTGGCATAGGAGAGATAATCTAGTGTTATTCAAGAATAACAAACAACCAATTAGATGTCGAGAAACCTCAATATCATGTAGTAAATCATCATCATCAGGAGACAATATCAGGCAACTGAACAATGGAAAAGGATAGGGATGACGATAAGGCAGATATAGATCAAGTATATCCTATCCGTTACCCAAATCTAATGAGAAAAATTTTACGCATATCCTTACCCTTATCCAAATGGATAGCCATTACCTTACCTATATTCGTATCCATTGGATATCCAATATCCGATGAGTATTTCGTCGTTCGATGGATAAACTTGTTACCTACCACACTTGTTACCCTACTAGTTACAATTGTCTATTTACCCCTCACCATTATACGCTAAAATTTCTAATTAAATTGAATTCATCAAAAAAATTTTGTTTACATTAAAATGGGTATAAAAATTAGAAAAAGCTAGTAAATCATTGACTTATCACCCGAAGAGGATAACCCATCCTTCACCGAAGCAATCATGCCTCTATTGTTCATGAACTACTCATATTGCAGAGCTATAACATGTTAGACTTCTACAACAATCTCAACATTTCAAAAATCAACTAATTGTTGCTAACTATGGTGAGATTCACATCGATAAGAGCACTCAAATAACAAGCAAACTATTCAAAATACATCTAAATAGTGAAATAAAAATGTATAGTAAAATAAGGTAACAACAAAAAATGTCATTTAAAACTAGTAGATAGTGTCCAAAAATTATCAAAAACTAGTAGAACAACATAAATGACACTCAGGATATGAAGAAATTCTCAATATTCATTATTGAATCTTTAGACTTCAATTATCATGTGTATGATTGGTACATCAAAAAAATAGAAATAAAAATTCAAAAAATGTATATATATATATATATTACATTTCCTAATAACACTACAAAAATTGTAAAGAGTTGAGTTTTACCTCATTTTCACTATCGTCAGATTAGTCATCCTCAAAAGAAATGCGGCAAGCACCACTATAATATGATCTTTCAAAATAATTATTATCTAATAAAGGTTTGAAATGATAAAAATCAATAAATAGAATAGTAGATATTTCATAATTAAACTAAAATTTGGCTATATAAACTAAATATTACCATCATAGCTCATCATTGCTACCTACTGCCAATATCGACTACACATCAATACTTCTCAAGTCTTTGGATGTAACTTATTGCATTGAGGACCTATAAACTAACCATTTGTGCTAAAAGTAGATTTGGAAGAAACTGTGAAAATAGGAACAACAACTATGTCCCAAGTCATCCTTTGTAAAATTAGAAACCTAATGTTTGTCTTCCACCATAATAAAAAAATCAAAGTCATCACCCATGGCATAACAGTCTCCTCCATGTAATAGTATAACTCATTATTTTGTGATGAATTAGTGACTCCATAGTTATTTAACCACTTTTCATATATCCATGCTTCTTTAGAACCAAAATTAGTACTACCACTATAGGAAGTATGACTAGAAATAATTGAATCCTAAGATGTACTTATATTTCTCTTCATTCATTTCAGTTTCTCCTCATATTCACAAAATTACTCATAACATATACTACAAGCATTATCTACCTCATCATAAGTGGAATCCAAATAAGTCAAAGAATAATAACAACCCACCAACCTCATTTTAAAGTAGGAATCCAAAATAGTTGCCACTTCCATAATCCCATGAAATACACTCCGATATTTACTAAAGTTCTATAACATTTTATCACCTATATTAATATCCTCTAATTCTTATTCAATTAAATCCAATCTAATCTAATATACCTTAGGGAGATACAAGTTAGAATTAGGATATTTATTTTCCAAAAACAACAAAGTAACGTCATAAAATAATGACAATTTTGAATAAATAAGCCGAGCCATTTTCCATTCATCAAAACTAGGACACAATTTAAAGCTAGACTCTAACCATGATAATCGCTTAAACACATCCTCATACAAAAATGCAACATCAATCATTAGCAAAGTGGATTTCCATATTGTCTTACAATCTTACATTGATGCCTTAGTATATGAAACTTATTTTTTATAGATAAACCTCTCCAAACCTTTCTATTATTTTTTATATTGCTCTTCAAAACACAACACTCTCCCAAATATTTCCAATTTTCTTTTAGATTACATCCAACCCAGCCCTAAAAATTAAATTAAGAATATGTGCAACACAATGCATGTGAAAATATTTTTCATACAATAAAAAACACTTCATTTGGCATATCATTTTCATCTCATCAAACATAGCATCATTAACAATACAATTATTAACAACCAGTGTTGTGAGATTTGTTTCAATATTCCAATCCACCAAAACAATTACCAAAACATCCCAAAGAAATTTAGTTGTGTGGGGAGCATGAAAAAATATGAACCTTAACAAAGATAAAAGGAAGACAAAACAACAAATAAAATTGAGAATAACACATTATCACATAATATTAACATCAAAACTTAGAATTTGATATGGATAAAATATTAAAAGTGCCTGAGTATCTGACATTGTAAGTTCCATTGAATATCAAACCAATGAGATGTCATAGCCATAAACCCATTCTTTTGATTTTGAGTGGCCCACATGCTAGCAGTGATTAAATTTTAACTCTTATTACTACACAATAGGGATATTGTTTTGTTTTTCTCAAATTTGAACACCTTAAGGTTATTACTCTTCAATGTATTACTCAAAATCAACTTAAAAGAAGGTTGAAGATCTAACACAAACTTTTTAAATCCTTCATGTTCCACTATAGAAAGTGGATACTCATGCATAACCACCATATTACATAGGTCTTACCTTGAAACATCTTAATTGAATTCAATGATCATAATCTTTCCCTTTCCTTCCCATTTCTGAGTGAATAGCAACTTGTTTTGCCTACTCCTCATATAACCTTAAAACCCACACACTTCTTCATATGATTATGCAAATGAGAAGTGTTATTTTTAGGATCCCCACTTAGACTTTTATAACAAGCTTTACAAATGACCTTTTTTTTTGTTTCCATTAGTCTTTCCCATGCATTAAATTTTTCCCATAAAACTGAAGTTTTCCTCTTTTTCTTTCCCTATAGTAAGTTTTTGCACTTCCATTTGTTCATCTTCCTCATTTGCAGATGACTCGATAGTAACAAGGTTACTAGATACAGTGGATGAAAATGAAGGTATTCAACTTGGTGAATCGATAGTACTAGCTCTTGTTATCATCCCTGAACCTAAGGAGCAAGTTAGGAAGGTACATGAAAAATTAAAACTTCACATTATTTCAAACAAGTATGCATATATTGCATATATTACATACATTAGGCAAATAGAATTACAAAACAAAGAGGACTAGATAATCGTCTAATACAAACATTGAAACACATTATCATACATTTGAGAATATTAAGGAGAAATCTAAATGAAATTAACGCCAAATTCAATGTGGGTACCGAGAATTCAAGGATCAAAAACCCATGAATATCAATGCAGGAATAATCATTTAAGATTAATGACAATAAAAAAGAAACACATATTTCGAGAGAACATAGACAGAGAGATGAGATAAATTTAACTTTCATCTTCATTCCTTTTCTTCACTATCACAACAAGATACTGAATAAACAATGGGCGTCAGGTTGTTAGAAAAAGGGAATTAGTGAATCACGTTGTCAAGAAATTCAATAGAAATGGAAAAAAATAGAGAGAATAAGCAAGCTCAACTATGGCATCAGCTACGGCAATTGGGTTATACAAACAAGAACCAATGAGATTGAAAAATAAAGGCCTGTGACAATCAGTTTGGCTACCTGTTGACAATTCTTAATATCAGGGGTGCTCACAGATCGGATGTTCAGTAAAAAAAACTTTGAATATCAGATGGATTAGATATTTGAAAAAAAAAAGTTTTGGATATTTGAAATTTTGATTAGATAATAAAAAAAAATCCATTAGATATCCAAAACTTTTGAGAATGAAGCAAATGAGAAATATCAGATAAAAATTACTTTGATCGAAAGACAATAAACAGATTTGATCAAATTGTTTAATTTGAGTCTTAAATTAGATTATATTCAATTAGTAATTTTACATTTTGGATAATATTAAACCATTTAACCAAAATTATAATTTAAAAGTATAAAATTTTCTTATAGTAAACACTCTTTTTAAATTGTGTGTGTGCGCGTGTGTGTGAATATATACAATAAATTGTTATGAAAAATAAGTAGTTTTTAGAGTATATATGTATATAATGTATCAGGTCAGATATTATTTGTACCTGTTGGATCAAATATCTAATTTATTTAATTTTTTATTGATCAGATTAATTATTTGATTTTTTTTAATAGAATAGGTTTATCAAATATAGAATAATATGAACATCCCTACTTAAGATGCATGAGAATAAAAGGTCGATGTAGACATTCAATATTCTAATTGTTGAGCTCAACATGCATATATCATCTGTGTTGATAAAGAAAGATTTAGGGGTCGAGAATGCATTTCAATTCAGAACAAGGTTTATTTTAATACTAATGTTGATTTTTTATTTACTTGCTTCCCATATTACCAAACAAAATTTGAAGTTTTGAGGTAAAATTGAATCATACAAGCAAGAACCAACAAGATTGAAAGAAAGGTCAAAATCTACAAGTAATCTTTTGTACTCTATCTGTTTCACAATAGATAATCTATGTTTTTTTTCTTTTTTGTTTCACAAGATAAGTCCACTTTCAATTTTCAATAAAAAGAATTATTGTTGTATTTCCTAATTTACCCTCTCCGACCACATTAATGTATCGAATAACAATCAAATTGTTAAAGTTCTATGCGAGCATTTTCATTAATTTATGTATCATTTATCATGAACTTTAATACATCTTAATATATATATATAGAGAGAGAGAGAGACCTTTTATTGTGAAACAAATGGAGTATCAGAAGAAGAAAAAAAATCACCTCTGAAAATTTAATGACTAGTTTCCATCTTTATTTTTATGTTTTTCATTTTTTTTAATACGGAATAACTATTACTCTCTCTGTTTTACAATATAAGGCTCCCACGTAGTTCAAGGTAAATTTTAATTTTAAAATTTCTCCTAAAATATAATAAATAAAAACATAAAAATATAACTATAATATTTTTTGTAACACCCCCAAATTTTGAACAAGAAAACTTTACTTCAAAGAAAATACAAAAGCGTACAAAAATAAAACTAATGATGTTATCGTCATCAACCATGAAAGAGGTGTGATTATCACCTAACTCATTCCTGATGCAAGTCAAATTAAAATGACGAACAAAGAAAGAACAAAAATATCCTCACACAATGGGCAAAACAAATCTAAGCCGGTTAACATAACTCTTAACTAAATGGAAAAGTAAATCTTGATCTCAGGAAATGGTCAGTTACTATCCCACATCATCATTCTCAATATATTCTAGCTGAGAATCATAGCCTTGTAAATCGTCATCTGCTACCCGAGACAGAAGCTAGATCATTATAGTAACTACATAAATATAGTATCAGTACGGTGAAGTACTGATAAAAATAACTACCTAAAAAATGATAAGGGTTCATGATGCACATTAAGGTCACATAGCAGCATAGTTCAAACATATTTAGATAATATAGCTTTGAACTCATGATTACCATATTGTATGACATGCTTTAATAAAATTCATGGAAGATATAATAACTCAAATCATATATTAAGCTCACGTGAAATAAAACATATTATTAATCACTATTTAGTGACCACATGCTTTCCAATTACTAAGATATTCGATTCAATCACACCCACTTATCCACCATGAATAAAAATCATAGCAGCATACACCTGCCACACGAGGTTATAATACATCAAAGGGACTTTTCTTCAGAGATACCACATGGTCCACACCCACCACACCTTGAGTATATCTGGCATGAGACTTAGCACAGATTGGGATACCACACCCAATACATGTGGTAAGAATACATCAAGAGGACTTGTATTGGGATACCTCACTCACCACATCTTAAATGCATCTACCACGACGGCTACACAAAAGTTGGGATACCACACCCATCTAAGTGACGGACATACGAATTGCTAGAAGACTTGTACAAGGATACCTCACCCACCTTACTTGAATACCAATGTCATGTTAGTCTACTATAGTATTATCCTATACTTCAAAGATATGTGCATACCCCCTACTGACCACAACTTAGTAGAGAAGGAAATAGGTATCGGGTGAAAAAAAATAAAAAACACAAGGCAACCTACCTGCTAACTCCCGATTAGCTATACTAAGAGTCGGAGAAAAAAACTCAAATGAAATATTAATTCTCATTATTAAAAATTATTAAGTGATATCACAAATCACAAAATAATTCCATTAATAACCAAATGGGTGTTCAGAGGTAACACCAAACTCAACCAAACAAATCATCTAAGTCACACTACATTATTCATCATTGTGATTTCCCTTTAATTCCAACTAAGCATGGTTAAGATTATGATTTAAATGTTGTAATTTAATGGAAAAGTTAAGTTATAAGCCCCAAAAGAAAGATCGTTAATTTATAAATAAGCACGGAAAACTTAGGCATAACCATTCGATCGGTCTTTTGGACTAGTCGACTAGTTTTGTCACACCAAACCTGAGGAAGAATAAATACACAACAAAATCAATCGACTAGTCAATCAACTGCTCACCAAAGGCCAAGACTAAAACCACTATGGTCACAAAATAACCAACCGATGGGTTTGACAAATTGATCAACTGTTCGTTGAAATTAGTTGACTAATTCATCAAACCAATCAACCGTTCACGGAACTAGCCAAACATGGCTATCGAACCAAACAACTGTTCGCACAACCATTTGATCAGGTCTAACAAATCAATCAACTAGTTAGGGTGAAATAACACTCAAATCTATGATTCCACACATAACTAAAATAATAAGTTTTCCCCTAAATTAATCATAACATGCTTCTATGTTGTAAAACAATAAAAATACCTACTCCACATACGATTTTACATAGATATATAGAGAAATTCAATACTCAACATGATTATGCTTAAATTCACCGACTCACATATGATATCAAAATACTCAAAACATGCTTCAAAACTCCAAATATGTAAACATTATCACATGCTTGAATCCAAGAACTCAAAATGACATATAAACATCCCAAATCATACCAGGAATATGAAACCACAATAAATAACACAATTTCTTAGTCATATTAGAGATAAGGTTGCTTTACCTCCAAGCAAGTCTTCTAGCACCAAATACTCTTAACTTGATGGTTTCTACAGAGACCCTTGATTTCCTTAGAGAATCAAGAATCAAATACTTAAAATTCCTTTTTAAAACTCAACTAAAAATCAAAAACAGAAGAAGAATAAGAGAAGAAGCATATCTCAACCTTTTATTATAATAGATTTCAAAGAGAAGGCAATGTAACACCTTCAACCTTTCTCTAAACCTCAGTTGTTCCTTACTTAAAAGAAACAAGGCTAAGCTAAGGCTAAGATTAGGAGAAGAGAGAAAGGGAAATCATGGATCAAAGGAGAAATCCTAGAGGTTCAACCTTTGTTTTTCAGCAAGAAAGAAAAGGGGGTAAATGAGGAATGTCCAACACTTAGCAATTTGACCCAAGAAAAAAAGGGAGAAACTACAGAAGGAAAGAGTTAAAATGAATAAAAAAATGGAGTGTAAGGGAGTTGTAATGTCGACATATCAAATAGGAAGAGAGAGGGGGAGAGTTGACCTTGGTTGAGTGTAAAGGACCAAGGTTTAAGAAGATGAATGATGAGAGTGAAGGATATGGAGATGGAGTGAAGGTGGGTGATGGCAGGGGAAGGTAATTTAGGGGAGAGGTGCAGGAAGGCCTGCATGTAACTAGGGATAGCAATTTTTCCCACGGGTTCGGGGCCCTGTTAGGGATTTTTTGTTCGAGTTTGGGGAGAGATTTTAGAGATTGTGCTCGGGTTTGGAGATTCTTATAGGAATTTTTTTTAGGGACGGGTTTGGGGTCCCCATCCTCGAACCTGTCCCAAAATATTATATATATATATATATATATTATAATTTTATATGTAGAATATAAATTAAAATATATTGTAAGAAAATAAGATTGAGTATCGGGGATATGGTCGGGTTTCGGGGATTTGGTCGGGTATGGGGATTTAATCCCCATGGGGATTCCCCTATAAGAAAAAAAGGAGATCGGGGTGGGTCTAGAGATAATTTTTCTTATTGGGTTTACCCACCCCGTTGTCATATCTACATGTAGCCATGGCTACCAAAGGAGAGAGAAAAATGAGGGAAAGGGAGAGTAGATGAGAAAAAACTAAATAAAATTATAGAATGATCTAAATAATATAAACATACTCCAAAAACACCAAAATATGCTTATTAGCACATATTAACTCTAACTACAAGTTTTTTTTATTATTAGAAAGAAAATTGAAGCCAAAACATAAAAAAGGATCTAAAATCCCAGCATAACCAATCAATCGATTTGGACAATCAGTTGACTGGCTATCCCAAAAATTAAAATGTCAGTCCCTGACTCCCTAATTGTACCTATCAATCGGTTTGGAAAATCAATAAACCGATATGCTTGAAAATCACATTTTAACCCAAATGTTAAGCCATTTTCAAAACCAAAACTAATTTATTTTATATCAATATAATTTTAAATATATTTTGAAGGATTTTAGGATAAGATATTATATATTTATATAAATGTATTTTTATATTATAATTTTTTATTAATACATATTAATAATCAAATTTTACTTTAATCTATGTTGGGGCCTTATATTGTGAAATAGAAAAAACATTTCATTCTCTCTTTATTTACAAAAATTAAAAAGTAAATGACAAAATTTGAAGCTATAATTTACTTATTATTTTTTTATTCATAAAGGGTCACAATTAGAAAACATCATATAAATGACGACATAATAAAGTATTACAATATAGATAGAGGAGGGAGATTCAAACTAGAGACATTTGGTACTTATAGGCTATCATTTACCACTAAATGAAACCTCAATTGATTTATTTAATGATTTTATTGAAATGTGTAAAAAAAAAAATAATGCTGCTTTGTATACAAAGTAAATATTCATGTCAGTAAAAGAGAGTATCCATAGATAATCGGACAACCTATGAGTATATGTCCCAAAGTAATATAGATATCCTCAATATTGGGTGTTGTTAAAAGAAACAAAAGAATTTATGTATGAAACAAAAGTTTGTATCACATGTCTAAAATATCCCCTCTTATCTCTGCTTGTTATTTCAATTCTTTCTTTCTCTCTTTCTATTCCTCTTAACCTAGTTGTAGTCTCCTTTTCCAAGTTTTACTATTCAATAGGTTCCAAGTATGTTGGTGTTCGATTAGAAATTAGGAAACATCAAATCCATGAATCATTAAGTATGCTCTTAAAAATAAATTAATACACATAAATCACCACTCTCACTTAGACAATTTGATAATTAAAAAGGTAGGTCATGTAATTATGTTGATGGAGGACAATGTTGTTAATTAGTTAAAGTTTAGTCGGCATCTTTACAATCATCTGACTAATAACTAGAATATATAATAATTCAATTGTTGTTTAATCATTGTGCAAGCAGACAAATTTCAAAATAGGAAATTAATTTCCAACAAAAGCAAAGCAACTGGCACAATCATGACCGAATTCTTGAAACAAATGCAAGTAAATTTCATATCTACAATTGATTTGATTTACCGATTAATTTCCCACAACTATGCTTACCAACTCATAAAAAGTCTGCTAGACGTGTACATGGCTTATGCACAGCAGTTGCGCAAGCACCGCCACATACACACACGCATCATCATTCATCACAGACCTAAATTAATATAAGAAAATCACCATAATAGTAAAACGACAACAATATAAACAAAATTAAACTAATCTATTTCTATTCACTTCTTAATTGAACTAGTTTGGCCTCTCAACTTCGATCTACCATTTTTCAAGCATCCAGTTAGTCGCCACAGTGCAGGGACGGGTTAGAGGAAGAGATGGCGAGGATGAGACGATACGAGGGGCTGAAGATGACAGACAGATGACAAGAAGTTGATGAAAATTAAAACAGAAAAGGGTAAGCATAGAGGGATAAAATTAGAAAGGGATTAGATAATTTTGTTTTATACATCAAAAGGCATGTTTTAAATAACATATATGTCAATATTTGATGGTTAACGTGTGATTTAAGGCATGTTAGACCAAAAATTGTATGACTTGCATCGTCTTTAGTAAGGAAGAGATCATCTAGGTAAACCAAAGCCTTTGCTTCATTTTTTCCCCTTACATAATAAAAATCCTTTCTTATATGGCATACGGTCGTATTGGATTATAGCCAAAAATAGATTTCTACATTTCCCCCCTTTAAGACACATAAGAAAAATGAGTTTACTACTGATAAGAATGGATAACTTATTGCAGTGACAATATAGGATTTTTTATCTTATCAACAAATCAAATTACTACACATTAAATCCACCACGATGTGAGGCACACAAGTCATACACCATGCTAGATGAGGTTAGCAATGACCTTCGGATGAACCAAGGCTCGACCTCAAGAAGTAGATGCCAGAAAGAACAAAAATTACATACATTTCATGTGATGCATTTGGAAGCGCATTTGGGTGCCCAGTAGTGTAATGCATCTAATTACAACAGAAGGAAAACTTCTAAATGCAATGCATCCAAACAAAACACGGTAATCCTGAAGTTTTAGATGAATGCAAATGATAGAATCCTCTTCTGCTCAAGCTTTTCTGTTAGCTGGTACAAGCTTCAGTAGTTTCGTGAGATCATAGGACTTGAACTCCTTTCCATATGCTAAACTCAAGTCTAAAGGTGTTTTTCCATCCTGAGACAAGTAAAAATGACATTAGATGCATTAAATTAATACATTACTTATCTACGGAAAGTGCGGGGCTGCTTATGAATTGGTAAATCCCAAAATCAACATGGAATAATGTTGACTTGCTCATTTTCTATAGCTGAGCAATGGGATTCATCTTTTCCTAATTGAATCCTAGGGAGATATGCAAAAACGGACCTAGAATCACCCTGGTTACTTCAATAACAGACCAGTGGTCTCATGGGTATGGTTTCCTAATCCTGAACTGATCGCTAACAAAGCTTCAATTACTAGAAATCTCACTTGGATCCAACTATCTCAACTCAGATTATGCTTCACAAATCCAAGTATTAGTAACGTGTCAAGGCCTTTGGTCAACGACAATCATTAACCATTATATTCAGGTGTCTTTAAAATTAGCATTACATAGGACCGGCCGACTTGGTTCCAATTGAGATGCCTAATGCAAAGATCATAGAGCAAATGATATGTTAACATCAACCTTTAAACACACATTTTGCTTCTAATTTGATGCACCTACTAACTGTGTGTATGCACCGACGAATGGTCAAAGAACATGCTAAAAAACAAGCTGGTCATAGGGCACACGCGCACAATCTGTCGAGTAGCCTGAAACTGATGATACACTGGGTTCAAAAGAATGAAATCTGTAAGTGGGTGAGAGCATGGTCAATTATGTGAAAATTCGGAGCCAGGCTATATTGCCACCATAGCTGGCAACATGAGTACATATTGGCAGAGAAATAAATGGTAGACTTCATAAAAAATTGTTGGTCTACTGCCAATTTGAATATTTGGTGAGGGCATAAAGCAAACAGATGCCACAGGTTTTAGCATCTAGTCATAGGCCCTTTAAGTCTCACAACGAAATACTCAGTTACCAAAAACAATGTGAAATATCAAGACGTAGATAAGCAGAGATTAGAAGCAGTATACGGCAGACTGATGGTACCTTATTTTTCCTGAGACTATCTGCACCATAAATTAATAAAACTTTTCCTATATCTCTATTTCTAGTTTGCATGGCCACATGTAGAGGAGTCCAGCCATCCTGACAAACCAAAATGTATACATTTGATGAGCCTGAATTAGAAGAATCAGGGAGAAGTAGGGTTGTTCACGGTTCAAATATCCGATATTTTGAATATTTGATTGTTGGATATCCGAAATTTCGGATATCTAAATATGATATTTGATATTTAATATTTGATTTGAAACTTCGGATATCCGGAAGATCGGATATTTGAATTTTCGGATCAGATATCAAATATAACCGATATTATCCGAATACAATTTCAAATATGAAAAAACTACCAAATCACAAATATATTTGATATTATCCGATTTGCTGAGCGAATGCTGAGCAAATATCCGATTCGCTTAGTAAATATCCGATTTACTCAACAAATATCCGATGTTAAAACTAAAATAAGAAAGGAGTGGGTAGAGTCTATCGGCATGCAGAGTATTTTTATTTTTATTTATAAAAATCTAAAAAGGGATTGTATTAAAAATATAATTTCAATTAAATTAAATTTTGCCTCAAATAATAAATAAAGTAAAAATTATACACACACACATCTAAATTTATTTATATACAATTATATATAAAATAAAAAATTATAAAAAAAAGTATAAATATTTTTCTTCGGATCGGATATTATTTGTATATGTCGGATCGGATATTTGGTTTGTTTGACTTTTCGTTGACCGAATCGGATATTTAATTTGAAAAAAAAATCGGATCGGTTATTTGCTTTTTCAGATCGGATCGCTTGGATATCGGATCAAATAAGCAGATATCGGATAACATGAACAGCCCTAGGGAGAAGAGACTGAAGAGTTATGGAATGAAGAGTTCCCTCACATTATCAGAAGAATTCACATCGACGTTATACTTGATCAACAACTTAACTGTCTGCATTGCCCCAACTTGAACAGCATAATGGAGCGGGGTAGCACCATCCTGCATTAAGACCAGATTTCAAATATATAACTCCAAACTAAACAGGATCCAAGAAATTTTTGAAAATCAAGTAGCATAATTGTGGAATTGGCACCTTATCTTTGACATGAGGATTTGCACCTTTTCTTAGAAGATGACTTATGACAGCCTCCTTTTTACCGATAACAGCTACATGTAAAGCAGTAAGCCCATTCTGATTAAAGCTAAATATCATCAGTGAAACTAAATTGTCAGAACTTACAAAGCTATGATATGGACTTTGGTCAGGCTACAAAATTACCTTGTCAGTAAGATCAATATGCAACCCATTCTCAAGTAGATTGTCAAAAAAGGTGATCTGCCCAGATAGTGCAAGAGTATGGAGTGCGTTCCATTTTCCCTAGGTAGATAACAAGTTTTGAAATCTGAAATTAATACAATTCATAGAGACACAAAACAAATAAACAAACAGGCATATCTTCCTCTAATGAGATGATGAATTCAAAATAAACTAGGAAAGTTGGTACAACACAAGGCAAGGGAATAAGAAAAATAACTTGTATTTTTTAATATTCTACAACATACTGTTGATATTTTTTCAAGGTTTGGGGTCGCGTTCTGTTGCAAAATTGCTTGTTCCTCAGGTCCCAAGAGCTGTACAACCTCTGCACGATTATCTAAGACTTATTCAGCCAAAGAAATGAACCAGAATGCTGAGGCAGAAACTGGGGAACTGGAGTAAGATTTCAAAGCAATGCACACCAAAACATTTAATGTTAAGCAGAAAAGACTGGTCCAATCTTCCTTTCCCCCAATGTGACCTTCCTGGGAATTAGATTACTTCATTAGGTCGTAGATTTGAATCTCACCCACGTCTAGTCGTGCAACACATGGCTCCTGGCCCTTGTACTACTAAGGCTCATGTTGCGATTTACTTCCACCATGATATCCTACCGATGGGGCGGTAGAGGCCTTGGATCGAGGGATTCACCTTTTGCATAAATACTAGTTATCCAAGGGGAAAATAAAAGAAAATAAGGGCAAGAACCTTTTAGAAGATTATCTTCGTACTCCACTACTGTCTCTGCTTCATTTGATGCAGAAGTTGACCTAGGAGCCTTTTCTTCCTCCCAGTCACTCTCGAAGTCCAAATCGTTTTCTTTCACTTCTTCATTCTCCTCATCTTCATATTCACTTCCACTTCCATCATCAGGAACTTCCCATATCCCAGCATGGCTTTCCAAAGGATTAGTTCTTTCATGTCCTGTGACAGATGATGCAACTCTCAAGCAATTGTCACCTGTACAAGAATCCTTTCTGAAAAAACTAAGGGTGTTGCAGCATGTTCTTTTGCAGCAAGGAATTGCAGCTGTAGTGCTGAAGACAACGGCAGAAGGTAATAGAGGAAGATGCTTTGCAGGTAAAGCAACTGTCGCCCATGAGGCCATATGTTTGCTTCCTCTCCCTCAACCTCAACTTTGAAACAGATCGCAAAATAAAACTGATAAGCATTATGGAAATAATAAGAATGATACTAGTCACGCGAGGCTCATGAACTGATATCATATAACTGCATGTCATTCATCAGCAACTAAACTAGAAACCCATGCAAGAAACATATAATGGACAAACACAAAATTTGGTAGTCCAAGAGCCTGTACCAATTACCAACAGCATTCATCACTTTACCAACAACAATAATCACCGATCTCAAGGCAAGTAAACGAAGGGAATAACAGAGAAGCATCAGTCATAAAGCTTGCTCTGAGAGGATTCAGCATCCAACAAAAAAGAAAAAAAGAAAAAAAAAAGAAAAAAAAGAAAAGAGGAGAAATAGCTTACTCCCACATCAATTGTGCCCAAAATCAAAGATCACCATCACCTAAGTAAAAAATGATACGTAGGCATACAATAGTGCCCCAAAGTATACTGACACGTGCACAGGTTCGGCCAAAAAAGGTGAATCGGTAATACGCCAATTGGTAGTTAATGATTATTTAATCGACATGGTAAGTCCGCATAGTTTTAACATTGAATTAAACCCAATTGCAGCTATTGTAGGATAATTTCGCTGGTTCTTTATAGTTCGGGCTATCCAACTTAATTATAGCATCGAGCACAAAATTTCAATGTAAATATACCGAAAAGACACGATTCAAGACGCCAAGGAAGTCTCAGATATTCAGCACCAACTTGAAATAACAAGGACAAAATTGAAAACACTTGTTAGTCGTTACCTGAGAATCTTCGCCGGAGGCGGGAGCCAGCAGAAGGAAATAGCGGGCTACAGTGGCAAGCGTTTGAGTTGACAACGGAAGAGCCGGATAACGGAAGCGAAAGGATATGGTGCAATGCTTAGTGCTCACAGGCCAGGCCGGAGAGGATGTACGAACTAGCCCAGAACTGCGTCAGTGTCCAACGGAGTTTTCGGTCCTCTAGAATTTCTACTTTAGTCGCTGTGCGAGTTCAACTTCGTCGCTGAAGATTTTTTATATAAATTAAATTATCATCTCTCTAATTAACATACTATTGTAGGTTAAACATTTTTCTCTCTCCTAAACAACATGTAAAATCCTAATCTTTCATTTGATTTCTAATTTAATTATTCTTATTATCTAATCAAATTTTACTTCAAATAAAAATATAATCTAACGACAAAAAAAATTATATTTTTTTTTCTCATTTTAGCTTCGTTTTTTACCTTTATCCTTCTTCATTGTCCCTTTTTTTTCTTTCTTCACTAATTCTTGGTCCTCCTTTCTCCAAATTTGCTAAATTCAACTAGTTAATAAATGTTTCAAGGATTTAATTTTAATTAGGTCCTCCTTTAATTTATAATTTGTTTTCTTTGGCTTAGCTTTGTTAAGCTTATTTGATATGATCTTATCAATTTTGAATTAAAACTTTCAATGAGTTATTATTATCATTTTACTAATATTATTATTGTCATAATTAATATTTTCCTTGTTAATATTACTTCTATGGCCATCATTACTATTATTATTATTTTAATTATCACCATTGGTTTTATATTATTATTATTATTATTATTACTATTATCATCATTAAAATTTTACTTAAAAATAATTTGAGGTGAACAAGTCCTTAAAATAGTGAGATTTTTTTTAGTGATTTTATGTTTTTATTATTGGATAAAAGAAGAGATGTGTAATTCTATATTGGTGATAGCGATATCATCTACTAAGTTTGAATCAGGAGACTATTGTTATCGATGTTGATTCATCAACAATGTAGTTTATGTCAATCTTGTGGAATCAAATGTTATCTCAAAGTTGATATTTGTTAGCTATTTCCAATACCACCGAAATGTCAAAGCTATTGGATATTGTCTACATATTTAAATTCAAATATTTACTATATTTACCGATTGTACTATATTTAAGTCACAACATACAATGATAAATTGATGAACTTTGTCAATTCCTCTTATGTTGTTACATGATATCAATCTTGATAATGTTCTAACCAGCCTTACAATCCAATTATGCCTTCTAGCAACTCTATTGTTACTACTCCCTCAGTCCTTGAGGCCTTAAATCTCAACCACATTAAAAGTATATCCAATGAACTTTCTCTCTTTGGATACTCACTTGCCGACATATATTCGGTCATTCATCCTCTAAATGGCCTTGGATCCACTTTTGGAGAGATTTCTATATCTCTTTGTGCTCGAGAACAACCCAACTCATTTGATGAATTAATTAATAAACTTGTGCATTATGAATTCCTCCTTTAATGTGAAGAACGTCTACACGGTTTCTCTCTTGCCATTGCTAATCATGTTAGAAAATCTTCTTTTAAACCTCACAAAGGACTTACCCTATCTTATCGTCCCTCTCATCACCAAAAAACTCCATCACCAAGATGTGCTTCTTCTTCACAATCATATCATCACCACAACTCATCATAAGGTTTGATTGTGTACCACCACTATGTCAAAAGAGGTCACAATGCTAAAGATTGCTACAAAATTAAATCCACCACCCAAACATGCCTCACCATTGGCTCGTCTTGCTACTAGTACCTCTTCCTCATTTGATAATACAAGGCTCACAGACTTCAATGCATCTCACCATATCACTAATGATTTTGCCTTTTCATTTCTCAAATCTAATTATGTTGGCATTAATAAAATCCATGTAGCTTATTGGCATGGCTTGAGTAATTTTCCACCTCCATTCCTACCCAATCACAACCTATACATTTAAACAACACTCTCTATGTTCCATCCATCAATCAAAATTTGTCATATGTTTCTCAATTATGCTGCCATAATAATTTATCTATAGCATTCTTAGAGGTGAAGGATTTGAGCATGGGGGTGATTCTTATTTGAAGTCAGAATGAGGATGATGTCTACAAGCTCCGCCCTAGAAACCATCACTCACCCACATTAGTGGCTTGGCCATCCCATAGATCATAAATTATCGCACATTCTCACATTAAACAAACTTCACGTAACAAACTCCTCTCTTGCTCTGTGTTTGCATTATTTAGTTAATAAGAATCACAAACTACTATTCACCAAGTCTATTGTTGCAAACTCATGTCCTTTACATGTTATTTATATAGATGTTTGGGACCTATTGTACACCCCAAATTTACGAACCGAAAATTTTAGTTTAAAAAGTTAATTACAAAAGCTGAAATAGTAAATCGCGGGGTTTTACTGCCATACTTGGTAAAAGTTTAATTTCATTTATCGTCCTATTACCAAGTGCTAAGGCTAAAAGCGTTACTCCACTTAGATTAATAACACAACTATAAAATCGGAGTAGAGAGAGTTAAAGCAATTTAACATCATTCCAAATAAAACCAACTGTCACTATTAGTGGTTACAAAATTTTAGTGAAAGGAAATACATAAAGATATTAAAAGTATATAATTTTTTATATCAAAAGATACTTGACAAAACACTAGATAGTTTTAAACTATTAACCTAAATAATAGCCTTCAATTGATCTTACAAGTTAACCTACAAAGGTCACTACTTATTGAATAAGTAGGGGCCCATGAAAAGGAACCCTTCAGCACAACAGTACCGAGTAACCCATTATACAAAACTAATATAAAAAGCTTACATAGAACACATAAAAAGCATCATAACAATACATGATATAAAACATTTAATTATACATATGTTAATTGAAATACGATAATCATTCATATAATCACATACCACCACGGTCATATATTACTCATGCTCTTTCATTTGGAATTAACTGAAACTTACTAATGGAACAACCAAGAGATGCTCTTTGTAGTATAATTAGAAACAACATCATCCTCAAATCATAACCATGGTCATAAAGCTCATTATCAATACCAACAAATCTCATAGCATAGGTAGGCTCACTAGCACAGACCAATAACAACTCATATCATCACAGGCAGGCACAAACGCTGCTACCAAAATACAAGTAGACACAAAGGTTACTACCAAACTATAACGAACTACAGGTAGGCACAAAGGTTGCTACCATACCAGAAGAAGACACAAAGGCTGATACTGAACCAAAAGTAGACATAAAGGCTGCTACCAAACCATAGATAGGTACAAAGTCTACTACTAACCAGAGGTAGGCAT
Source organism: Tamarix chinensis (assembly GCA_030549775.1). NCBI lineage: Eukaryota > Viridiplantae > Streptophyta > Magnoliopsida > Caryophyllales > Tamaricaceae > Tamarix > Tamarix chinensis. Next base: position 112,496,202 of record CM060172.1, read on the forward strand.
AAATGTTGCTACCGAACCACAAGTAGGCATGAAGGCTACTACCAAACCATAAGTAGGCACGAGGGCTACTGTCGAACCACAAGTTTACTACCGAACCACAAGTAAGCACTATTATGAAGGCTATTACTGACTATAGGTAGGAACAAAGGTTGCTACCAAACTACAAGTAGACACAAAGGTTACTACCAAACCACGGGTAGGCATAAATGCTACTATCAACCACAGGTAGATACAAAGGTTGATATCTAACCACAAGTAGGCATGAAGGCTACTATTGAATCATAGGTAGGCATAAAGTCTCCTACAGACCACATATAGGCACAAAAGCTGCTACAGAACCACAGGTAGGAACAAAGGCTACTATCGAACTATAGATAAGTACAAAGGCTGCTACCGACCACGGGTAGGCACTAAGGCTACTACCAAACCACAAGTAGACACAAATGCTACTACCGACTAATCCAATAATTATTTCAATTTAATAATAATAATTTTTATTTTTATTTACTCGAGGAAAAATCATATCAACCCAGAGACACTAAGGTATCATGGTCATATCAGCACACAAAGGCAATACAGTATCCTACCGGCTATCAACCCAATGACACTAAGGTACCCTAGTCGTACTGGCACACGAAGGCAGTACAGTACCCTACCTATAAGGATACTTAATCCATAAGTATGCATACCTTCTATGAGTCCACATAACTAAAAAAAGTAAGATATAGGGCCTGGCTAGGGCACTAAGACACACCAGCAAAATCCATAAACAATTGTGGGGTAAACCATGTATTTAGGGTAGCAGCCTCTAAAGAGTCACCATTTTCAATCTCAAGGTATTTCACTTTAAGTATTAGTATTTTATAACGGTGACCACGAGACCACATATTAATCACATAGTTTCAATTTTTTATACTTAAATTTTTTTACTCATTTCCAAACATCCAAGACAACCATAGTTAAGGCCAATACCAAGGTCAACATTAGAAATCTACTAAGACCATCCTAGGCTCAATTATTCACACTTTGGCACTTTAGGCCAAAAATAACCAAAATACTCCTGAGGCTAAAGTTACCACATTATCATCCATTTCCATTACAAATTCCATTTTATTTATCAACTTGTCATAAAAAGGTGCCATAATTAAATTATTTATCATGTAACTAAATTATCAAATATGTCAAATGACCATTTTTTCCTTACACAAAAGTTTACACATAAAACACTAACATGTGTTTCTAAAACATCAAAACACATATTCTCATGTTTAACAATAAATAATACATATTGGGTATGTTTATTAGAATAATTATCATGATACACTCAAAATAACCAAAATACCCCTAGATTATATAATAATAATAATAATAATAATAATAATAATAATAATAATAATAATCATGTTGAAACATGTGTTTCTAAAACATCAAATCATGTACCACCATACTTAACAATAATTAGAACATATAAGGCATTCTGATTCAGATTAAATATCATGATATACTTAAATGACCAAATTACCCTCTAGGGCAAATGTTAATAATAATAATTATGCTATAACTATATCTAAACATGTTCAACCTATCATTTTCACATGTATATATCATACAAAATCTTTTATTGACATTAGAACCATTTTACTCATACCTTTATACATATAGTATTTTACATACGATAACATGCTTTCTTTTTATCTATTTTCATTATAATAATAATAAACACATAATTATAATGTAATTAATCATGCTTAATATAATTTACATATCAAAACCTTAATACGTTATCATACGATATCTAAACATTCTAGTAAAGTATAAAGATTACCTGATTTCCAGCAAAAGCACAATTTTATCAGTAACCTCCTAAAAATTATTAGGCTTTGCTAATAAAACCTTTTTACCTAAAAAGTATATCACAATAACCATATTAATATTTAATTAATAAAATAATATTTTTTATTACAATATTTATTAAGTACACAATTACCAAAATGCCCTTACATTAAAATGAGTACAAATTTTTAAGGAGGATCTCACGCTACTCATGCAGCGTCAGCTGGGCAAGGCAGAAGGGGGTTGGGGGATTGGTTGGCCAGGTGGAGGTGATGGCCAGTGGTGGGTAGCGATGGCAAGGTTGTGTAGTGGTGGTGAAGGCTCTAGGGTGAGGGGGTTTGCTTCGATAGTGGTGTTGGAGCTGGAAGGAGAAAGAAATGAGACATGGGTAGGGGAGATGGAAAGATTGAGGTGAGGTGGAGGAGGCATGGTTGGATGGTGTTTGGAGATGGGATGAGGAAAGGCTATAGTGGGGATGGATGGTGGGCAATGGTGGTGTAGAGGAGGAATCACGGCAGGGCTGAGGTGGTGCTGGCGACACACAAAAATGGAGGGGTAGGAAGAAGAAGAAGGGCAGTGGTGGAGGTGCTTTTCAGATGAGAAAATGTAGAAGGGTTAGGTGGTTGATGAAGGTTGTGGTGTTGTTTTGGGTGTTGATAGGTGGTGGAAGAGTAAGAAACTAGGGTAGGGAGACAGAGCCAAGGTCAACGGGTAGTAGTTGGTGTGGTGTGATGGGGTTCGAAGGGCTACGAGATGTAGATGATCTGTTGGGATGTGGGATGTAGGTAGAGGAAAAGGGGATTGAGGGTGGCTGGGCTGGTGGTGGTGCTAGTGTTGTGAGGGGGTTGGAAGGGTTGTAGATGGGATGGGCAGAGGTGAGGAGGATGAAGAAGAAAGAAAAAGGAGAAGGGTTTGGGGTTTTGGGGGAGGAGAGTATGGTTGTGTGTGTATACGCTAAAGGTTGGGGTATAAGGGTTTAATCTATGAGGGAAGTGTGGTTAGTTTGTAGAGGATGGCAGGGGATTTGGTGCATACTGAGTGCAGAAGAGGAAAGGGAGAAGCATGTGGGGGAAGGCATGTAGGGCTAGAAAAGGAAAATGGGGCATGTAGGGTTAGACGGTGCAGACAGGGTAGAGAGAGAGTGTTTAGGGCAACAGCGATGGAAAAATGAAGCACAGGCAACAAGGGAGGAATAAATGCAAGGTCAATGTGTCTGGTTAGAAAGGGAAACGATGGTTAACATATGCACTCAGGAGCATGCAAGGGTTGTTTGGCAGTTTGGGAGTGTAGAGGAGGGAGTGTGCAGGGGCGCATTAGGTGAGTGAATGGGGTGTGCAAAAGTGTTCTAGGAACATACAGGAAAGGAAAAGAAAAGAAAGAAGGAAGGGTTGGGCTTGGGGTTTGTATGAGCTAGAAAGAAAAGAAAAGGACAATGAGTTGAGTCGATCGGGGAGAGAAGAAGAAAATAAGAAGAGGTGGGTTGAGTTGGCCGGGGAAAAAAAAAGAAAGGAAGAGGATGTGGTCCAGGGCACAACAAAGTAGGTTGAGGGAGGAAGAAGGAAGGAAGATTAAGTCGAGGTGCGGGAAAGAAAGAAAATGAAAGAAGGAGAAAAAGAAAAGAGAAAAGAAAGAAAAATGGAAAAGAAGAAGAAGGAAAAATAAGAAATTAAATTTAGGGTTAGAATTAATTTAGGTTTAGGATAGTACTAATTTATCAAAATTTAGGGTATCCAATTAGAAAAAATAAACCGGATAAAACTATTATTTTAGGGTTGATTTAAATAAAGAAAAAGATAAAATAATTAGAATAATTTATTAAATAATTTATCTAAATTATGGGTCAATAGCTAACCAAAAATAACTATGTTAATATTTAAAGGTTAATTTTTTGGGATAAAAGGATAAACATTTTAAATTAAGGTTATGAAAATTTGGGGTATTACACCTACTTTGGTTAATCCTATTGATAACTTCATATTTTAAGTTGCATTCATTAACCATTTTTCAAAATATGTATGGTTGTTTCCTTTGAAACACAAAAATGATGGTGTCACCATATTTCCCACTTTTAATTTTCTTATTAAAAAAATTAATCACAAAATTAAGACTCTATGTATAAAAAATGGTGGTGAATTTATCTAACTTAATTCTTTCCTAGCCTCCAATGACATCTCTCACTTCACAACTCCTCCATACACTCTTGAACACAATGGTATCTCATAATGAAAACATTGTCACTTAGTTGAAGCAACAACAACTCAATGTCTACCCCATCAATCTTCCTTACCATCTACGTTTTGGTCATATGACATTCAAACAACCACCTATCTTATCAATAGATTACCTACCCCTCTTTTACACACAAACACATCTCATTTTTACCTATTTTGTCATGTCCCTAATTACTCTAAATTACCAACCTTTGGGTGTATAATACCCTATCCTAAATCTCTCTAAATATTTTAAATTATGTGTTTATTATGTATAAGGTGTACTTAGTTTTGGTGAAGATTAGAAAATGCTTGAACATGGGGTTCACTAAGGAACCAATCAATTTTTTAGTGCAAAAATCAATTTATTGGTTCATGTTAAGACATTTATTCTCATCCTACAGTAATCAGTTAATCAATACAGACAAATCAGTCCACTGGTGCACACTAATTGATTGGTGTTGGCTCACGAGTCAACTGGTTCCTATGGAAAACCTGATACACACCCTCATTTTGATTCATTCTTGAACTTAATGCTTGTAAAATCTTGTGATTGTTATATTTTTTATTTTATTTTTCCTTGTGAGCATGCTTAAGAGTTCAATTATTGTCCTTGGATTATTTGGGTTAGATTTGATTTAAATTATCAAAATCTCATAAAGTACCTTTAGCCATATTTTCACTTTTTCTAGTTCTCTCTCTCTCTCTCTCTCTCTCTCTCTCTCCTACTTAGGCCTATAATTTGGTTGCCGAGGATATTTTCCTTTGTTGCTTTTCTCCTCTAGTTTCTCCTTCTTGTACCCACTATGGAGAATCTCACTTTTTAGCCCCCCAAACCATCACACTCTTATTTTCCCTTCTAGTGCTCCAGTGCCTTGACCTAAGACTTTCCCTCATTTTATGTCCTCTAATTTTATGTCATAAGGGGGCATAATGGGGTTGGAAATATAAGGTTTCATTTTCTCTCAAGTCCCTACCCTATATTGTTGTCCTTGTTCTCTTTACTTAGAGTTTCACTAAGTGTTGGAGTTGTTCTTCTTCACCTTCATCACTCTTCTCTATCCATTGAGCACCTCCATTTTCTTTTCCTTCATCTTCAAACTTCATTATACATTTATTTCACTCTCTTAATCCCTTTTCTAGCTTCCTGTTGTCTTTCCTTAATAAAGGGTAAGTTATATTTAGGAAAAGGTTGAGTCATTGAGTTGTATTTTTTTCTCTAGGCAATATTAGCTCTAGGTGAAGGTTGAGATTCTTTTCAACTAACTTTCTATTCTAATTTCTATTATCTTATGGCTTATCAAGGTTTTTATTAGATCAATTACTAAAATGTTAGGTTCTTTCCCAATCAAGGACAAAGAATCTACTCACTGATGATTAGGAATAGAGAACACATCAAATAGGTATGTAATTCAATCATAGGAAGAAATTAATTAAATATATGAAATAAAGAACCAATCTTTTGATTAAAATCTTTAATGTAGGGAGTTGCAATCAAATCTTACATAAGCAATTCTTTGTTTTCCTTCAATACTTGAGTTATAGATTTAGATACTATTTGGCGGCTAAGTGAAAGCTCAAAAATATCTTATAAAACCTAAGCTAAAATACATATATATAGGTCTTAAAAATATGGAAATAATTAAAGAAGTTTCGTAAATGTCGTAACCGAACCACATGTGTGACACGTGTTGTCTTGCTTAATTTGTGCTAGTTTGGATAATCTTCGGTATTGTAGCTGTAAATTTTTCTTCCAACATCAGATTATCGTCATTAAAGTTGCATTATAAATCTATTGAAGAGACCTATAACTTTGGTCTTTAGATTTTTTTTTTAGATTCACATTACATCATGGTTGAAATTTTAATTATTCATACACATACATCCATTTTCTTCTTGAACCATGCACTCTAAATCTCTTTGTGGCTCCAAATTCTTGTTTAACTTCAAATGATTATTGAATCTTTCAATCTTGAGCCAATACCTACACATAATAATACAGAGGAAATTAGTATCCTCGACTTAAATACAAAATGTGCATTAAACACCCATAAATTATGCTTAAAACACACTAAGATAATGTATATTTTACGTGTTTATCAGCATGCTGATGTAATTAATTCTTTTGACTGGAGCGTATCTAAATATGTAACTATATGATTTAATATCCTAGAAGCATGCTAGAAGTATTTGAGTTGATAATGAGATGCTTGATTATGATTGAATATGTTTTGGTGAGTTTCAGCCAGACCAATCATTTGATATGGACTGAAATCAGTTGACCGATCCACCAGCTAACTTGTCAACTCGTTAGCTCCTTGCAAAATGTTGGTCTCTACTTGAGACCAGCTGATTGGTCATGTTGAATCACTAAACTAGTTCCTCCGTTGTACTAAAAAATTTTTATAGTTTTGGTCCCAATTAGGTAGCTGGTATGTGGGACCAATCAATTGGTCCTCTAAGACACTTTGGTATATTTTTGGGGCTATGTGATTGGTCCTCTAAGACACTTTGGTATATTTTTGGGGCTTCATCACATTGCTTGATTTGTGGTTTGACTTAATTCATTGACCATCACTCCTTGTCCTTTGTATTGATAATTGGACTAAAGGAAATAAATAAATGTGATATGTTGTGTGTCCTCATGCCTTGGTACCCTGAGGTATATAATTTCAATATGGTGGGACTGGATGTCCTAATGGTTTCCTTGTTTAATATATCCATTTCCTATGTGCTTGGCTGAGTAAAGTGTTATCTTTGCAAGCACTATGGTTAATCTTTGTGCTTCTCCGCTTATGTTGGGTGTAATATTTAAACACTAATAATAATAATGGTTAATAAAAGAGTTTGTTTGAGTATGTCTTCTCTGACTCTTAGATTAGCTAGTGGGGAGTAAGTAGGGAAGGAGCCCTTATATTTATATTACATTTAGGTAGTTCCTTTACTACTCTTCTAGATTTATTATAATACCCTAAGTTTTTTTGACCCTAATATCGAGGTGATTAGTATCTTAATCACCTCCTTAACCCTTAACCATTGTTTAAACACCTTACCTAAATCTCTAAACTACTTCTTTTACCCTTCAAACCCCTAACCTTAGTTTTCCTTGATCGATAATTAGCCGAGCTACACCTTTCGATTGATCGACCTGCAAACAAAATGACCCATTTCCTAAGGGGTCTAATGGTCGACCGAACACTGTGCAGTTCTACATAGCTTGTTTATTTTAATTCCTATTAGCCCCAAATTAAAATATTTGTATACATTTAGGATCCCTATATTATCCCATACATTTCTATAATTTTTCATATTTTTTTAGATTTATTTGCTATTTTTTTAATAAACCCCTATTTAATTGGCTTGTGCTTGAATAAATTATAGAAAATTCATTTTTAGTTAACCATTGACCATATTTACTCGAAAATCGTCTCTTATATCTTTCATATGATATTTAACCTTTTCTTTGATCGTGGAACCATATTTTTTTTCCATAACATAATCACATTACTATTCCATGATCCATCCACTCTCATATACTCTTCCACAACCACACTTCTTTCTCCCACGCTTCACCATTTTCTATGTCTTTTAGGCAACCATAAAATTATATCTCCCTCCCTCCTCTCTCCTTTTCATCTTCTTACATAAGGTGGTTAAGGTCTTTAGTCTTCATTCAACACTTAACACTTTACATAAAACCTCAACATTATTCCTTCCTCTCTTATATTACTTAATCCCTTTATTCTTCCTTCTCATTGTCTTGTTCTTGCTCTCTAGTTGATCCCGCTCTCACCTTTCTCATATCTATTTCCTTTTTCACTTCTAAAAGTTTAAGTCTTAGCCCATCATTTTAAAAAAAAATAAATGAAATTGGATTAATATGTGTAGATTGTGAAGTTGCTCATATTGTTCCTCAAGCCTCCGTTTTTTAGCCTAATAATGATCCTAATGTGTAGTTGAAGAAAGTGTTAGGAGTAAATTTTCCTAATAGATCAATGTAGCCTTTGGTAAGGATATACAACTATATGTTAGTAATACTTAATGATAGATGTTTCTTTTATGTAAATCTCACATTATCATATTCTTTATGTAAGAGCTCATGTTTAGTTTTACTTAATTGGCATTCTTGTATCATAATATGAATTCATGATTTTTAAGTATTTTATGATTTTATGTGATATTCCAAGTGTTAGGTTATGCTAGGCTTAAATTGTAACACCTTCAATATTTACTATTGAAAAAAATTATTTTAAGAGGAAGCATATTATCAAATAGTTGGATGTTACTACCGTAATTGATATAAGTTTAACTTACCATACATCCCTACATCAACCACAAGGCAATACAATTAGGAATTAAAACATGATAAATAGAAAATGAGAGAACTTTCATAAACATTAGATAAAAATTTGGAGGTTTACTCCAGGTACAATAATCCATAATACAAAAAGGGATACTATAGATCCAAGAGTCCAAAAAAGTATCCAGTTAGAACTAATATTTGGATAACATGAATCTACGTGCAAAAACCTGATATAAAAATCACTCATCCACATAATAAGCATCAAAGGCTGCAAACTCGTCCACTAGTTCATCATCTACTTACACAAAGACATTTAGATCTTCTACTCGTGGGAATGGACAACCCATATAAAACGGATGATCAATACGCTACGTACTGAGTAAAGTAACAGTAGAGTCAAAGCAGGATTATAAATAATACATGAATTCAAATCAAATATTAAGCATACATACAATAATATAAACAGTGCAAAGTAAATACTGATTCCGGGTCTCACTATATAGATATGCCATATAATCTTTATTTACGTTGAGTTCAAGGACCCCACTATTTTTAAACTGGTAGAATGGTCTGAAACATCACTCAAGGATGACACACCTAAGCCACTATTATTGTTTGGTGGAATGAAACCAACACATCTCAAAGAAAAAAAATACTCGTAAGCCACTATTTTTAAATCAATGGAATGGCCTAAAACACCTCTCTGGGACAACACACCTGAGCCACTATTATTATTTGGTTGAACGAACTCAACACCTCTATCCTAACTCACACAATCTTTCACTTTAAATGATTAGTATCTTTTCCATTAATACTTTATCTCTTAATCATAATTCCATTCACAATGAGTATAGGGCCCCACTATTCTTAATCCGGTGGAACGGATTGATGCCCCTCTCAAGGACAACACACCTAAGCTATTATTATTATTCGGTGGAACGGACCCATAAAAATACCTCGGCCCGACTCACATGATCTTTTATTTTAAATGATTAGTATCTTATTTAGAGTTTACTGTATATTCAAGATTATCATGCGGAACTTATATAAACATGGAGGACATATAATTGGATAATATAATTCCAACCACATAATTATCCTCAAATAAACATAATACACTTAGGGTAGTTAACATGCTCATATTCTCCCAAAGCCTTATAAATCTCAATACTAATACATACAATCTCCAATATTCATTTGGGACATATATCCTCAATTATTTACATAGATGTATATCCCACATTATACCAAAAGAATATTTCCATAATTTCATTACTCTCAAGATATCATATCATAAAATAACATCAATCATATAACATGTCCAACAAAAAACCACATACACATAAATTCATAGGTACGACATGTATCCTTACCAACAAGGACACTAGTCTCTAAGCGTGTAAATCCTAAATAGCCTCATTTGAGATCACCAGAATATCACCTGCTGTAATACTCCAAAATTTTGCTTAGCCTAATCCCGCGTCATTAGTGCCCTACTTTGATTCTAATCTAAAAAAAATCTTATTGTTAACCTTAACTCAATCCCTTAATCTTAAAACTTTAACTGAATCCAAAACTTTGGCTCGAATAAACCATAATTCATAAACTAAAATCAAAACTTGCTAAAAATTTTACCCTAAACTAATCCCTCAACCCTTCTCTTTTTCCTTTTCTTTTCTTTCTTTCTTCTCCTCCTTCCGTCAACCTTAAGCTATACATTTGAAATTATTACAACTTGTGCCCCCACTTGCACCATCACCTTTCTGCATCCATCACCCATCACCTTACTTCCTTTCTTCTTTTTCTTCTTCTCCTTCTACTCCCTTATATATGTCCAACTAAACAACCATATGCACACTTTGCACACTCCATTTCCCCTGCCTTCTTACTTCTCACACAACACTTGCATATAACCATCACCACTCTCACCTTACAGCTACTACCCTACTCCTAACCATCCTCTGTAACCATCACCATTTCCCCAACATTGTCGCCGTCCAACACCACCAACCACCGCCTCTTTTCCCTTCTTTTTTCCCATGTCCGTCACACTTTTGTTGAGTACACGACCTGTGTAAGGCCTCATTCACGGCCATGCAACACTTAAAATCTCCTACTACACAGTCGTGTAATATTTACATCGCCTGACCATGCATAATCTTTTCTCTTGACCTGGTATGCACCACTGTAGCACAACCATGCAACTTTTGCACTGCCTGGCCGTGCATTACTTTTTCTCTCGACCAGAGCTGCATTGCCTACTGCACAGTCGTGTAACTATCTATTTTTGGCTATATAACCCTATTTTCACCCCCAAACCTTGTCCAAACACCACCAAAATTTTACCATAGCTCCACCATACATTCCTATACACATCCACACATCTGAAGCTCCCATTTGACTACGGTTATTTCTATTTTTACCCTCTTTACCTTGATTTCTCCTTCAATTTAACTCTTCGAGCCTAACCATAAAGTTTATTATTTTTGTAGGTGGTATTCCAGTAGCTTCGGAGGAGGAAGTCTATGATTTGAGTGCATAGAGCTTGGTGTCCTAATTAGTAAGGATATTATTCGATGTTTAGGATTTTTGGTGTTATTTGCTTGTATGATTTTTCGTGTTTTTCATGATATTGACATATGATGTAACATGTGTTGTTCATGATATTTTGTGATGATATAAATATTATGTTGAAAGAAAGTAAGAATGGGTATCATGTTATTATTTTGTTGTGATAATGTCATATTTGTGGAAATATATCTTATGGTATGAAATATAGGCTTGAGGATGTTATGTTATTGAAAGAGAATAAGAATGGGTAAGAGGTACTATTATTATTTTGTTGAGATAATATCAAATTTGTGGAAATATATCTTATGGTATGAAATATGGACTTAAGGATGTTATGTTATTGAAATAGAGTAAGAATGGGTAAGAGGCACCGTTATTATTTTATTAAGATAATGTCATATTTGTGGAAATATATCTTATAGTATAAAATATGGGTTAAATGAGTATTGATAAATGAACTTAAGAATTCTCATGAGCTATGATGATAAATTGTGGACTTGAAAAATAATATGTGTGGAAGGTACAAGATTTTATAATATAAAGATTATTACTTGTGCTTAAGGGTAATTTGGTTATTATGAGATAATAACGAAATTTTGGTACTTTATATGTTTGGAGGATTAAAATATGATAATAATAACATGAGGAATTCTTAGAAGTATTATTGTTATTTAGGGTCCTTAAACGATTTAATGGATAATTTAGGCAAACTATCTTGTAATGATAATACCAGTATTCTATGTTTAAGATTAGAGATTATCTATTGGAATTGGTAATCATGAAAATTTCATGGGAGGTGCTATGACAAATTTATGGAATTTGGGTCTTGGACATTTCTGTGATTAACATATCGGGATGAGATTGTTAAAGTATATGTATGGGAATTAGATTGTGCATTTTGGGTATGATAATAATGATGGGATTTGGAGATGATATAATATAAGTTGTGTGGAATAATTAATATAGGAGAATGAATACTAAAGGGTGTGTAATTAGGGTTTGAAAGCACTTAAGGACTTGGACCTATGCTATATGTATATCTAATTTAATGTGTTCTATGCTTGAAAATCAATCTTGAATAAGATACTAATTACTTATAGTGAAAGAGCACGTGAGTAGGGCCAAGGTGATCTATTTCTCTCTCTCTCTCTCTCTCTCTCTCTCTCTCTATATATATATATATATATATATATATATATATATATATGTATGTATGTATGTATGTATTCCCGTTCAACTAAGGAGAATAATGGCTCGGGAGCATTTTGCCCTAAGAAGATGTTTTTAATCTCCGTTCCATCGGAAAGAATAGTGGCTCGGGACTGTTTTACCTTGAGAAGACGCTTCGGTCCGTTCAATCAAATTAAGAATAGTGAGGCCCCTACTCATCGTGAAATGAAAATGTATCATTACAACCTATAGAAAAGATACCAACAATTTAAAGTGGAAGAATACGTGAGTCAGGACCAAGGTGATCTATTTTCCTATATATATATATATATATATGTATGTATTCCTATTCCACCAAGGAGAATAGTGGCTCGGGAACATTTTGTCCTAGAAGATGCTTTTAATCTCCGTTCTACTGGAAAGAATCGTGGCTTAGGTGTGTTGTCCTTGAGATGATGTTTCAGATCGTTCTACTGGTTTAAGAATAGTGGGATTCCTACATTCAACATATATAAAAGAATGAAAATAGATTATACGTAATGAAGGAATCATGATCATATTCTGTCTTATGAGATGTTTCATTTATTTGGTTATTCCCTTATTATCTAATATGAAAGTATATGCTATTTGTATCCCTATTTTGATAGTATTGTTCCCTTAATCAGTACGTAGCGTACTGACCACCGTTTTATGGGTGCTGCTCATTCCCACGAGTAGATCTACTTTGTTTTGCAGGTGATTGATGATTATTAGCTTGATGTGCTTGCCTTGGGTGAGCACTAAACAAATTAGTAAAGGGTATGGTTATCCGAATACTTTTATCTCTCTTTAGACTATTAGTCCTCAGTTTTTACTATTTATTCCCTTCTCTCTATTTCGTATCCTGTATTGCAGTGGAATCACATGCTTTCCACACCTGATTCCTAGGTATAAGGTTACTTTAGCCTTACACCTGACATAGACTGGGCATAGGGAGTGCCTCTTCTATGTTGGACGAGGCGTGACATCCCTATGTTTTGTGTTTTGGCTTCTGCTATTAACTCTTTAAAACAAAAATTTTAAATTCTAAAATTTGGGGGTGTTACACATGCAAAAATAAGATAATACACGATTAGACTCAGAGATTATAATCGAGGAAAAAGTTAAGGTAAATGAGGAAAAAAATAAAAATAACCAGAGTCAAAATGAAGCTTGAGTTGCATGGAACTGTGGTGGAAGGTATGGTGGCGATATAGTGGAGTTATGGTGGTATTTAGGTGAGGTTTGAGTGTGTAAAAAGGGGTGTACGGCTAAGAAAGAGGGTTGCACAAGCATACGGTAGGCTATACACACTCAGGTCATGAGCTGGGAAGTTTTATAGGCAGATTGTGGAAGGAAGCATAGTTGTGCACATGTAATGTACACACGGGTGAGATAGAACAGGGGACGCATAGGCGTTCGCAAGGCAGTGTGTTGTATGTGTGAATATACACAAGCGAACTAGGCGAGCATGAATAAGCGTGCGATGCTAGTGCATGATTGTGTGAGAGACCGTGCCCTAGCCGTGAGCCTCACAAAACACAGTAGTACAAAAGGAAATAATAGGGGAAGGCAACAACGATGGGCGGCAATGGTCAATTATGGTGAGGGGGAGTGATAGGATGATTGTGGTGGTTGATCCACCAAGCAAGGGTGGCGCTTAGTGGTCGGTGGTGGTGCGGCAATGGGGAAGTGTTTCAGTAACACAAAACAAAGCAAGGAGAGAAGAAGAAGAAGAAGTAGAAGAGTGGTAGCTCGGGTAGGTGGAGCTCGACAAAGAAAAATAGGGCAAACCAAAAATGAGGGAGGAAGAGAGAGGAGGTGGTATACATATGTATAGGCATGTGGCATGCGACGGAAAAAATGGTAAAGGCATGAGGGTGATGGTGATCAGCATGGTAGAAGCACGAGGGAGTGGCTGGGGAGTGATGGTGGAAGGTAATGGTTGAGGTGAGAGTTGTGTGTTGAAAGAGTTAAGAGAAACACACACAAGACAGGAGAAGGAGATAAGAAATTAACGCAAGAAGGAGGTAGGGAAAGGAAAAAAGGAGAAAGAAAAGAAAAAGAAAAAAGGTTGAGGTTAGGACATGGATTAGATTTTGATTAGCTAACATAGGTAAAATTAAAGATATAAATCTATCAAGATTAAGGTCAGTTAAGAAATATAAATTATCCGGGTCAAAGATTATAATTAGATTAGGGTAAGGCTAAAATAAATTTTTGTCAATGTTAGAATTGGAATAAGGTATTAATTATACAGGATTAGGTTTAGCAAAATTTAGGGGTATTGCATAAATTTTCAAGTGTGATGTTGAAAATTAATGTTTTAGGAATCATGAGGTTGAGTATATTAAATATGATTAAGTAATTGTGTTGAAGAAATATGTTGAGGTTGGACTATGTTAGTGTTTTAGGATTAAAGTGGTTTGGTCTTAGGCCCATTTTTGGGGTATTGGTTGTTTTGATTTAGTTTTATTATATAATTGGAATATTTGTAAAATATAAGAGATTATGTGAGAATTTGGTTAAATTTGATGAAAGTTGAAATTTGTAAAATTTGGTGGTATTTTCAGCTACAAGAGCATTTGGGTAAAATTTGTGAGTTTTGTGGAAAATAACCCTATCATTGTATTCATTAAGGTTTTTACATAAAAATTTATAGATAATATGATAACATTTGGTAAAGTATAGATCTATTTATGATAATAATAATAATAATAATAATAATAATAATAATAATAAATTGAGTTGTTTAGGTAACATAGGGGTATTTGTCCATATACAAGCCCCTTGGTGCCAATGTCTATTGTGGGTGGAGCGGGATTCTCCTAGTTTCTTTCTTGTGCCTTGTGACAAGTATTTTTATTGTGGTGGGATGGGATGTCTTAGTGGTTTCCTTAGTGTATTTGTCCATTAGTGATGGCATGAGATGTCCTATGTTACTTGGTAAGTTGCCATGATGGGTTCATGGTGGAGTTAAGTGCACTCGCTTGAATCTCTTAGCAATGGATCTATGTCGTCACAATGATGGAATGCAATAAATGGTGTTGTTTTAAGGGCTTTTGTATCATTATGCACTATCATACTATTATATGATCCTATGCTTGGATGAGATGTATAATGCATGCATGTCTTGTTTAAGTATTTAATGTATGTTGCAATCGTGAATTATATGTGTTTTCATTATCAACCTTAGCATGAGTCCTACCATGTGACTGTGTAGTCTTATTTTTACTCGGTGTGTTTCATACTGATATTATTGTTGTATGGCCACTGTATATTCCATGAAAGAGGATGATGACGTTAAGATTATGACGATAAACTTTTTGAAAATGACAACCAATAGATGCTATATGGGGTTTGGCATGAGCGTGAGATTATTCGATGCTAAGTTATTTTTCCCATGCTTGGGTTTTATCTATTGTCTCTTGTTAGATATTTAAACTATTAGTTTTTGTATCCACATTCCCCTTACTCCTGAAATTGTGTTGGTTTGTACAAATACTATTATTTATCTACTTTATTTATCTCTCATTAGGTTCTTCTTTATAAATGTCATTTACTTGTACTGACTCTATCCTTGTATCTAACATGAGATAGACTATTAAGGTTTGTCTTGTGTTAGGTGTGGTGCTAACCTCCTAACCTTTGTTTTTAGCTTCCACTATAACTTATTTTAAACGAAAATGTCCAACAATGAAAATTGAGAGTCTTAGAGAGTCTCCCTTTTCTATGGCTTAAGCCTTATACTAGAAACAAATTAGAACCCCAATCTTGCCTATGTCACTTCCTTGGTTATTCCTCCACTCAAAATGTGTACTTATGTTATAATCCCATCACAAATGAAGTTCACCCTAATTGCCATGTTTCCCTTTATTGAAACAAGTTTTCCTTTTCTACTCTCACCCCTCCCACATCTACCACTTTCCCCTATTCCATTAAGACCCCCACCCCTCATCTCTTAATTCTCACCCCATTAAGTCAATCACCCATATAAAATCCTCATTTCCCTCTTCATCATCTACTATTCACTCCCCATATCCTTAACTATAATGCCTATGGACCCCTCCATTCCATTTCATAAAGAAGAAGGTGTTGATGTACTCCATGTTCATGTCAAGGTCGTTACTCACATGCTCATTGGCCCTCTCACTACCTATTTAGGTCTTTCTCACATTTAACCTTATATGTGCCTTCTTTACTACCACATATCCCTTACTTGTCTTTGTGGAACCAACATGCATTTCTCAAGCTCTTAAGTCCCCTGAATAGAAGCAAACTTTGTTAGATAAATTTAATGCCCTCTTCTTCAGTGATACTTGGGATCTTGTGCCTCTAAAGCCCCATAAAAATATAGTCGATAATAAATGGGTGTTTTGTCTCTAGCAACACCCATATGGTATCATTGCTTTCTACAAAGCTTTTCTAGTTGTAGAGGGTTTCCACCAACATCTCAACCTTGATTTTACTAATACCTTTAGTATTGTTGTTGAACCTCAAACCATCAAAAAATTTATCTACCTTACTCTATTTTATAACCGGTAGGTCTATCATATGGATGATAATAATTCATTTCTTCATTGCACTTTGTGAGCTTGTGACTCGTATTTGGTGTGTAGAATAGCTCGGATTGGTGTGTGAAGTGTTTCGGAGGAATTTGGAGTAGAACTGTGAGCTATTCTAGAAATATGTGAATATTTTACCTTGAAGAAATTAGAATTTGGAAATATTTTGAACATAAAAGTTGCAGACCTTTCTGTTATCTTTCCAACGCATCAAGAATCAGCTCGATCGGAGGTCAGATGAAGAAGTTGTGGCCGAAATACTAAAGACTGTCAAAGCTAGAAAGAAACACGGGGACCCATGTTTATGAAACACGGTCCATGTTTTTTCATCAGGAAAATGTGTTATGTTTCCGTGAGAGGCCGAGAGATAGAAAATAAACATGGGGGTACCGTGTTTATTAACACGGTCCGTGTTTTTTGGTTTTTTTGCTCCGCTTCGGTTTTCGCTAATGACAGTTTCGTATAGTATAAATACCATGCGATTAGAACCCTAATCGAAGAGTGAACGCCGTCTTCTTCTCCTATTGAGTTCTCTTGTAATTCCTTGATGAATTGAGTGATTTATGTGAGAATTTCTTTGATTCTTTGTAATCACAATTACTTTACATCAATAAGATCATCTGTTTCCCCAATCTGTGTTCTTCTCTTCTCAATTCTTGTGTGTTCTAATTGATTCTAATTAGATCTTATTTTTCTGAAATTTGTATCGATCCACAACACACTTTTTTTTAGGAAGTTTACATGTCTCAACCTCTCAATTTTACTCATCCATCATTACCCAACCATGTTCGTTAGCTAAATAAGGCCTTCAATGGCCTTAAACAGGATCTTCATGCATGGAATCAAGCTCTCCACTCATTTCTCATTGCCTTTGGGGGTTTTTTTTTCAAGTCCAAGCCTGAGCATTCACGCTTCATTTAACACAAGAAAAATATCAGCATATATTTTCTTATCTGTGTGACTCTATGAAGCCACTAACATTTTATCTACCACTAGCTATCTCCCTATGGGATTTTATTTTCTTGTTATGGGTGTTATTAAAGTTTTAGTTGAATAGGTTGTAGCATTGCATGTACTATAAGTTAAATAATTGATATCTATCTTATGTTAGGTATGGTGGTAACACTCCATGTTTCTTATTTTGGTTTCTACAGTATTCTTTTGAAATAAAAATTTTCAAGAGTGAAAAACAAGACTATTACAATAGTATCTTACTTACCCAACACATCTATGAACATGATATATTAACCAAAAAATCCATGCAAGGGGCTAAACCAGCACACACACCTATGGTAACCATGTAATCCCTTACTCTATCTCTTAATGCTGACACTTCCAATGTTTCTCTATAAAGATGTCTTGTAGGCTCTCTCCAGTACCTTGCCCTAACCTTGCCTTCTCCACCAAACTTGCTTGGTATATAAAAGCACCACAATATTTCCACCTCCAAGTGCTCAAATGAGTCCTACATTACATCAAGGCTGTTATTGATCATTCATGGGCTTCATCTCAAGAAGGACTCCCCACCTCACTTCTTCACCAATTGTGATGTAGACTAGGCTAATGATATTGTCAACTATAAATCAATTTCTACCTACATGACTTACCTTGGCAAGAATCATATCTATTGGACATCCAATAAACATCAAACTGTTGTTGGATCCTCCCCTGAAGCTAAGTACAGGACCATCGCTTCTACAACCACTAAAGTTATTTGGCCACAACAACTCCTTAAGAAACTTGGCATGTCTCTCTCATGGCCTCCATATATTTATTGTGATAATGTCGATGCAACCTATATTTGTGTAAATCCAATTTTCCACACACAGATAGAACACATTGCTATAGGTTACCACTTTATGTGTGACCTTGGGGCAACTAAACATCTATGAGTCTCACACATACCTTCCAAGCATGCTGATAAAGCCATTATCCAGTTCATGCCATGCTCATTTAATGTCTAAGATTGGTGTTGTTCCCTTCTTTGCCATCTTGTAAGGGCATATTAGCATTACTATAACATCAACAAGATAATTCATGCCAGCCTTATCCAAATTTATCTCAAAGTTGTTATTCGTTAATTGTTTTCAGTAAAACTGAAATGCCGAAGTCATTGCATCTTATCTACATATTTAAATTCAAATATTTACTACATATATGGTATTATATTTAAATCCACTACATACAATGAGAAAATAATGAACTATTTTGCATCCTCTTCTGCTATTACAAAGACAACATTCCAAAGAAGAGGGAGACCAAAGCATCTAAACTCTCTTATAAGGAGACCAATACTGCCATTTGAGAGTGAGATAAACAATATCGCTCCTCATTGTCTTATACATTAGCCTCGTCATCTTTTGGTTTGTTCTTTTTCAATTCATTGTATTTGTCTTCTTATCGAATGCCCATCATTGATTGCATAATAAGGAGATTGCTAACAATAATAGATATTAATGAACTACAAAAAAAGGAGCTGAAAATTAGGGATGTCTCTCAACCAGAAATCTAGGGCATAATTGGGTCGAAGGTGGAGGAAAAAGGATAATGAGAGAGTCAGAGATAAAGTCTGAAGATGTATATTTGCAGTTGTGTCTCTCGGTAGGTTTTATTTTAATTTTGTTAAATATTTAGTATAATTAGTATAGAAATTAAATTGGCATTTAGGATTTAAAAGTTGTTTGGGGAAGTAAATATATGGTTGCCCATCCACTTCCAGCAAACTAGGGATCTTATTGGGCTGAGAGAGATGAGAGACTAATTTAAATGAAAATTAAATCCACCGAGACTAGATTGAATTTTTATTTTATTCAATGACCAAACTAGAAAAAAAAAAGGTATGCTTTAGAGAGACTGGAAAAATATTTAACTTGTGCCCAACACCCATAGAATTCATATAAATGCTTGTTTGTTACAAATAAAGAATGAACATTTTTTTCCTATAAAAGCATCATTATGTTTTATTTGTTTTATATAAAAATAGTTATATGTTTGTATAAGTATGATATTTTATAGATTCCACATATTTATGTACAATTACCTTTTAGTATTTACTTAATTCACTTATTAGCTAATATAATTTAATTCAATGCACAATTATTATATAAATTCTTTATATTCAATATTTTAAGTATTTTATTTTTATTTTTATTCGATTAAATCTTCCATACATATTTTTCATTCTTTTATTTTTTTTATCAATTATTAATTGTTAATTTTTATTATTATATTTTCTTTTGTTTTTAATTTCAAATTGTAATTTTGCATTCATTTCTTAATTTTATATTTATTGTTTTACTTATTTTATTTTATCATATTTATTTGATTCTAAATAAAAACATTAAAATCAAATATTAAAAAAATAAAAAGGAAGAAGGCATCATTGTATTTTGATATTTGAACTTGTTGGGCTAGCCAAATGACACATTATCAAACTTGGTTTGAGAATGAAATTTAAGTTTATTGTAATTTTCCAATCGTAGATTATCATAAATTAAATTAATTTTAGTAAATCACTCGGTGGACAAAGTAAAACAACCAACAACTTTTCCAAACCGTGCTTAAAGGATGTCTCAAAGTGATTTCCTTGGAAAGAATATCATAACCCATGACTTTGAGAAGTGTTTATGCCCCTTCGGTCGAGGAAATAAAAAGATTAATTCAAAACCTTACAAACTCTTAGAGCCCAGCCCAGATAGATTTGTTTGTATGTGTGTGTGTGTGTGTGTGTGTGTATTTCTGTACACCTTCTTGGATTACCTGGAGTCTGGAGAAGCCCAAAGCTGGTTCAAATGAACAGCTGTTCCACGCTTACAGAAGATAGATATATGACTGAAATTGATTTTAAACGTCTGCCAAAATAACATTGCATCAATTTAGGTAAAATGAACGATGAACTGTAAATTGAGTATTTCATTATTCGATCGCCAATGTCGCATACTATATATATAGTTGTACAAAGAAAGGAACGACAATAAAATTTGTTTCCTACATGCAGCTACTCACAGGGGGAAAAAATATGAAAAAATATAAATAAAAGAAATTGCTCGGTATGCTGTTGACAAGGCAGGCCTAGCTAAGCCAACGCACCTTGTCGAATGAACTTCTTCGGTCCTGTTCCATGACTAATTAAGGAATACTCGAAAAAAATTAATAAAAACAGAGAATGAAGAATCTCAAGTATTCCCTTTCCCCTCCTAAGCCTCTAGCTTACTTGCTCTCCGATCAAGTCCAAACCAACGACGAGAAAAGACAAGCCTTGAAACAGCAAGAAGTAGAAATGCAACCCATGAGCCGATAGCAAACTCCTTGCAGCAGCAGTAAGCAACAGAAACGCCAATGCAAGTTCCTTCCTATACAATCTGTTCCTTTTCATCTTCTTCTTCTTATTCTTGGTATTATTATTATTATTATTATTATTATTATTCAGTACCACACCACCACCGACTCCCCCAAGCGGCACCACAACCTCCTGTGTCATCCTCTCCAATCCAGATTCAGATAATCTCCTCTGTATCTTCTCCTGATTCATAGCTTTGGTTTCCCTCTCGGCGACTGCCAGCAAATCCGATTCTGATGCTCTCCCGGTCTTCTTCGTGACGACCCACTCGTAGGCGCTGCCTAGCTGGAATAATCCGGATACCATGGCATTGAATTTCGTGACGGACATTGTGTTCTCGAACAAGAGGTATGGGACTAAGAAAGGGAATGATTTTATAGAGGGGAGGATGTTCAGGAAGGATAGGAAGACGGGGACGTAGCAGATTACCCAGCTTGGTAATTCTGCTTCTGGAATGAACATGGTTAGAGGGAGTATGATGCAGAATAATGTGAATGAGTAGAAGGGAAGGATGAGTTTCCTTAGGAGAAAGAATAGGAATATGAGGTTGAACTTTTTCCATACCGCAATCTGCAGACCAAACAGAGAAAGAAACAACATAAATAAATAAATCATATAGTATTTATATTAATTGTGCTCGTCTGACAAAGAAAAAAGAGAGAAAGAAAGTAGTACTGCAGTTCGGAGTATTTAATCCTACTTTTAGTCTATTATTATTACCTTTGAAGTTATAATAGCAGGCAAGCAAAGCCTGAAGAGCTGCATAGGACCAGAATGCCAGCGATGCTGTTGCTTCTTGTAAGCTTCATAAGATTCAGGCAATTCACAAAGAGCACGAACGTCATTAAGGAATATGAATTTCCAACCATGTAAGTGAGCACGGACAGCAATGTCCATATCCTCAACGGTTGTTCTCTCCAACCATCCACCCGATTCCTCCAAGGCTTTAATCCTCCAAACACCAGCCGTTCCATTGAAGCCAAAGAAATTAAGGAACAGGCCATTAACTTGTTGCTCCACCTCAAAATGGAAGCAGAGATTGATGTTTTGAAGCCTTGTTAGCAGGTTTTCATCCTTGTTTACAAACGACCAACGTGCCTGGACAAGTCCTAGCTCAGGATTCCCCTGCAACACAGATAGCATTCGAAAGATCAAAATATATTCTCTGAAAACTACCCGATCACTCGTACCCTCCTCGCACCAATAAATCCAACTCAATAGGGAGTAGGATGGAAACCTTGAAGTGAGGGACAGTGAGTTTGAGGAAATCAGGATTAGGCTGAAAGTCGGCATCGAAAATGGCAACAAACTCATAGTTCTTGACATAATCACAGGCCATAGCAGATTTCAGATTCCCAGCTTTATAACCAGTTCTGATGTACCGATGTCTGTAAACGATGCTAACCCCTTTCTCGCTCCACGAGTAGACTTCATCCTTGATCAAGAACTGTAAGCTTTCATCATCTGAATCATCTAGGACTTGAATAAGAAACCTGTCCTTAGGCCAGTCTAGCTGACAGGCAGCTGCAATTGATTGCTCGTATACCTACATACATCCACCAATATAACAATAAGTTAATGTCCATAGTTAGCCAGGCTAATTATTATATTTTAGATTGATAATAACAGTAGTAGTAGTTAACAATCGAGCCCCTAAATTAATCCCTGGAGGGAATAAAGAAAAGTCCATATTAAGTGTCGGTTTAGGGTTGTTCAAAAAGCGTTTTCATACGTGGTCAAAATATAGCGATACCCTTTTCAAGTTTGCATATCTAAATGATTTCTGGCCACATGCTAATCTTCTTCTATCACCCAGCTACCATGCCGGCCTAGTACAGACTGGCTGGCTGCAGTAGAAAAGAAGAGAAGGGGTGGACCGGGGGGGTGGAGACTTGAACCGACAAAATAAAAGGCAATTAACTTGATCATCTCTGAATCTGAGATAAACGATATGATCCCAATAACATCCAGATCTATCTGACTCCTATTAAATAATGTCATCCTATTTAACTACACGCTTAACAAAGACAGCACAACTAAAACTTGTTTTCACTATCATCATTCAATAAGAGCCAATTACCTACTGCTACAAGTAAACAAATACTAAATAAAAATAAGATCGAGGAAATTATCAGACTAACGAAATATTACTAGCGCAAGTACATTATCGTTTACCTCCTTCTCATTGCACATAGGAATCTGAACAAGAACCATGGGAAAACTCGCAGGATCCTCAACATCATATCCCTGGTCATCTCCACCGCCATTAATCTCAGGCTTCAACTTCTTATACTTAATCCAAAAACACCCAATACACAACACGAGCCTGTCAAACGACTGAATCAAGAACAGGACAACACAGAATTTCGATAGCATCAGGACGAAAGGGGCAATATACTCAGCTCTTAACCAAACCCAACTCATATAACTCCACTGTAAGACATCATTCACATCTCCCATCACCTTCAGATTCCATTGGTTCCAATGTGCAACAGCTTCCATAACCAAACCAATAATTGATAGAATTAAACAGGCTCTTATGAATCTATACATTTTCCCTTTATTCTTGGGGTCTTCGTCGCTTATCTTGTCGGATAACGCGACGCGTTTCTTGACGGTGGAGAAGAGGGACTTGAATGCCATTGTTGACCATGTGACGAGCGTTAGGGCTTTTTGGAATTTTAGGAGGAGGAACCATGTGAATTGCTTGGTGCTTACTGATTTTGATTTTGATGACTTTGATTTGTCTGTAGTAGTGATAGGAGTGGGCAGTGGTTCCCCTGTTTTGAGACTGCTGGCTTCTTGTAGGTTGTTCAAGCTGTGTTGCTTCTCAATTGTCACCGTAACTGTGTTTGGAGCCATGGAATTTGTGGGTGTTGCTACCCACGACAGAAAATTAATGTAAACGAACTGAGAGGAAAATGATTTTTTTAAGGAAAGAAGAAAATGAAGAAGAGATTTTTTTTCCCTCCCTCTCTCTCTCCCCCTTTAATACCCACACAAGATCAAATTTTGGAAGGGGCCATAGTGAGCAAAAGAAAGAATTAATGAATTGAATGCACAGATCAAAAAATGGGAGGGAAAGTAATAGGAAGAAGAGATTAGTTTTTTTTTTTTTCTTTGAGGGGATGAGGGAGAAAGAGTTTTTTTGGGGGGGAGGGAGAGGGGAGGTAGGGGATGTGGTTACTTAGTATATCGGATGGAAGGTGGGGAAGGAAGGGAGTATACCCTGTTGGTGAGAGTAATTGTTAAGTTTACAAGAATAAAAAATTGGGTATACTACTATATAGGAGAGGAGTAGTTGTCGCTGATGCAGCATTGCATTAGTATCGGAATCTGGATTTTATGATCGATGCAGAAGAGGGAAGGAATTTCACAATATATGAAGTTGTGCACACGGAATGAAGTCAAACCCCCCGCATAAAAACTGTTGAGCAAGGAAGGAAGCTAATTAAGAAATTCATTAAGTACTACTCTCTGCCTGTGTTTTTCTGTGTGGAAGAAGGAAGGAAGGGAGGAAGGGAAAGGAAGATGAACACAGAACAGCAGCGAGTGTGTGAAAAAAAAAAAAGGACATGTTCTCGCATATGCTCGAATGAAGAGCTAATAATGAAGGTTCCCTGCTCTGGACTTGTCATCAAGTGGTCAGAGATTGCAAGCTCAGGTCCAGCCTTTTTTATTCCTTTCTGGTATATCTTGCGTCTTTTTTTCTTTTTCTTTTTCTTTTTCTCCTTCTCCCCACAGTTCTATAATTATAGTCACGGCACGGTCATGTGTTCCTTTATTTTATATCTATGGACGCAAATGAGATTGAGACTAGTGTGCTGTGAGACTTAATTGTGTCAAGATTTGCGGGTCTAATTACTTAATGCAGTTCAATTCTTAAGATTTGGTATTAATTTTGGTCAATTATATACGAATTGAAAATTTTTAGGTTAGGTATGTTCATAATACCTTTTTTATAAAAATAAAACAAAATATGTCAGTTCAAAAATAGAATAAACATTAAATTTTAAAATATTAATATGTCATTATTTTGATTGATTATTAGTGTATCAGAACTCAATAGTATATCTAATATGCTAGTTTGTTGATCCCCTATAATGCATGCGCCATATCAAATATTGTCCCATAAAATTTTATTTCCTAAAAAATATATATTTGTTATTATAAATTTTTTTTATTAATCATAAAACTCTAGATTTATCATGTTTAATTAACTTATAACTTTTTAGAATTTTGGAAAAAAAAATCTTTTGATGCACATATATACCAGTATAAATTTTAATGAAATATTTAAAGACATTTGAAATTATATAGATATATATTTAAATTGTCATTGTTAGAAACTTATAGGAACTATAATATCAATTCATGAATTTAATTATTATTATTGTTATTGTTATTATATGAGTTTAGATATTAAATTTTATGATTTTATGTAAAACTCTTGCATTGCATGAATTTTAAAAATATTATTATCTTTGTTAAATTTATACAATTCTTGAAACATCACATGTGTTTTTTAGACACTTTTCATATTTTTGACATATAGATAAATTTCTTTATTATTATTATTATTATTATCATCATCATCTCACCTTTTCATATGTAATGTGATTTTTTGCATGATTTATATTTGTGATTAATATAATATATCCAAAAATAAATGTTCAATAAATTTGTTAATAAAAAGTTGTAATTGACCTACACTTTTCACAGTAGATACTTGATAAAATTGATAGAAGTTATATACACAATACTTAATAAATATGTATCAATAAACAAAAAATATATATACCATGGAGTTATAACATATAATTGATAGTAAAATTTCAAATTATGAAAATAGAAAAATTCTTACAAAAAATAGGCATTATTTCTAAGAATAACTAATTCAAATAAATTTTAAAAAATTGTTCAACTCTACAAATCAAGAAAGAAAGAAAAATAGATTATAGAATACATGCCATTGCAGTTTTAATAAATGAAGAAGAACATTTTGATTGTAAAAACAAAAAAAAATTGTAGAGTTATACTCAATCCTCGTTGTTCCTTAATCTATCTCATATAATCTTTAGAAAGTTAGTTTTATATATAGAAAAAGTATAGAAATTGTGATTTAAAAAATATAGTATTTTTGGGGTTTGAATGGGAGACAAAATAATAAATTATATAAAACATGATAAAATTTTTAAATTATTAGTATCATTGGAATTTGGAAGGAATAAAATCAATAGGCTAACAAAATTTAATGTGGTCACTATTTTTTTTTATAAAAATGGTGAGAAAAAATTTAAGACATTAGTACAATTGAGATTTAGAAGGGAGAAAATTGATAGGGTAGGAAATTTAAATGTAGTTACTATTTAAAAAGAGTAAAAAGTTTTATAATTATAAGTATTGTTGGGATTTTGGAAGAGATAAAATTGATAGGGTAAGCAAAATTTAATTTGGTCTCTATTTTAAAAAATGAGAAAATTCTGAAATTATTACTACCATTGATATTTGAAATGAAGAAAATTGATAGGATATAAAATTTTAATATAGTCACTATTTAAAAAAAAAGTAAACTACCGCAAATAAAAGAATATTCTAGGTAAGACACAAAGCAATACTTCATTGTGTGTTTATAATCTAGAAATGAAAACAAAAGGTTCGATAAGTGATAAATCTAGAAATCATGAGAATAATTTAAAACTATTAGCACCGTTAAGATTTGAAATGGATAAAATTGATAGGATATGAAAATATAATGCTATTATTGTAATCAATGCTTGACATGCTTTATTACAGAAGAAAAAATAAGTAAAATATAGAAATTATAATAAAGGGCTCATTAAGTGTTAGCCTTAAGTGATTTGATGTATATATGTATTTGGATGTTTCTAAAGGGGGGGGTCTAGAACTTATGAGAATTTTTTTTAAAAAGTTCGCTTCCAATATGTTATTAGAAAATTAAGGCGTGTAGATAAATATACTACTAGAACCAAATGACGATACTATTATAGATATTTAAAGACAATAATTTCATTAATGTAAGTATACTATAGTAAATGCACTTAAAATATTTCTATATGAAGCTACATAATAAATATACTTACATTATTATTATTAATGTTGTTGTTGTTATTATATATAGATAAATGTACTCCTCCATGTAGTTAAATATATTAGAATAAATATCCAAATATTCTAATATGGACAGCACATACAATAATATATTAATATAATTTTTGAGAATCTTATAATTAACGCAGACTATAATCCCATTATAGAATAATAAATAGATATTCTTCATAAATAACTAATTATTTATAGTATTTATTTTTAAGAACATAGTCAATACACCCATTAACCATAGCTTTTACTAATTTTTATATTCCGCTTTAGCACATCTTTATGAAGCTATACTATTATTGAAATATTTAAAATTTTATAAAAATAACATAAAAAAAAAGTTCAAATATGTATGAAACATTTTAATCATTCAATTTCTCGAAGAATTTCAACACCAAAATATATTAAAAAAATATTGAAGCATAAAAAATTCTAACATCTAAGTTATAATACTTTTCACATATCAAATTATCATGATATTTTAATAATTCAAATAAAAAGTTATATTTTTATTAAAATTCTTAGCAAATGAATTTAGTTATTTATAATATCAATTCGTGAATTTAATTATTATTATTATATGAATTTAGATATTAAATTTTATTATTTTATCTAAAACTGTTACATTGCATGAATTTTAAAAATATTATTATCTTTGTCAAATTTATATAATTATTGAATCATCAAATATGTTTTTTAGACATTTTTCATATTTTTGACATGTAGATAAATTTATTTATTTATTTATTTATTATTATTATTATTATTATTATTATTATTATTATTTTATCCCACCTTTTCATATGTAATGTGATTTTTACATGATTTATATTTGTGATTAATATAATATATCTAAAAATAAATGTACAATAAAATTGTTAATAAAAAGTTGTAATTAACCTACACTCTTCACGATAGATACTTGATAAAATTGATAGAAGTTATATACAAAATACTTGATATACAAATATTAAAAACGATACTAATAAACAAAAAATATACCATAGAGTTATGATGGATAATTTATAGTGAAATTTCAAATTATGAAAATAGGAAATTTATTACAAAAAAAATAAGCATTATTTCTAAGAATAACTAATTAAAATAAATTTTAAAAAATTGTTAAACTCTACACGTCAAGAAAGGAAGAAAAATAGATTAAGGAAGATATGCCATTGCAGTTTTAATAAACAAAGAATAAAATCTTGATTGTAAAAATACAATAAAATGTAGAGTTATACTCAATCCTGGTTGTTTCTTAATCTATCTCATCTAATCGCTAGAAAGTTAGTTTTATATATGGAAAAAAATATAGAAATTGTGATTTAAAAAATATATTAGTATTTTTGGGGTTTGAATGGGAGAAAAATAATAAATTATATAAAACATGATAAAATTTTAAAATTATTAGTATCGTTGGAATTTGGAAGGAATAAAATCAATAGGCTAACAAAATTTAATGTGGTCACTATTTTAAAAAAAATGGTGATAAAAAATTTAAGACATTAGTACAATTGAGATTTAGAAGGGGGAAAATTGATATGATAGGAAATTTAAATGTGTTTACTATTTAAAAAGAGTAAAAAGTTTTATAATTATTAGTACTGTTGGGATTTGGAAGAGATAAAATTGATAGGGTAAGAAAATTTAATTTGGTCTCTATTTAAAAAAATGAGAAAATTCTGAAATTATTATTACCATTGATATTTGAAATGAAGAAAATTGATAGGATATAAAATTTTAATGTAGTCATTATTTAAGAAAAAAAACCTAAACTACCAAAAATAAAAGAATATTCTAGGTAAGACACAAAGCAATACTTCATTATGTGTTTATAATCTAGAAATGAAAACAAAAGGCTCAATAAGTGATAAATATAGAAATTATGAGAATAATTTAAAACTATTAGCACCGTTAGGATTAAAAATGGATAAAATTGATAGGATATGAAAATATAATGTTATTATTGTAATTAATGCTTGACATGTTTTATTACAGAAGAAAAAATAATTAAAATAGGGAAATTATAATAAATGGCTCATTAAGTGTTAGCCTTAAGTGATTTGATGTATATATGTATTTAGATGTTTCTACGGGGGATCTAGAACTTATGGGAATTTTTAAAAAAAGTTCCCTTCCAATATGTTATTAGAAAATTAAGATGTGTAGATAAATATACTACTAGAAACAAATGACGATACTATTATAGATATTTAAAGACAATAATTTCATTAATGTAAGTATAATATGGTAAATACACTTAAAATATTTCTATATGAAGCTACATAATAAATTTATTGACATTATTATTATTAATGTTGTTGTTGTTGTTATATATAGATAAACGTACTCCTCCATATGGTTAAATATATTAGAATAAATATCCAAATATTCTAATATGGACAACACGTACAAAAATATATTAATAGAAGTTTTGAGAATCTTATAATTACCGCGGACTATAATCCCATTATAGAATAATAAATAGGTATTATTCATAAATAACTAATCTATCTATATATATATACATATATATATATATATATATATATATATATATATATATATATATATATAAATAGAGTTATCTAGCAGACAGTATACATATAAATTTTTCCACCTAAACTATATTCATTATTACTAATCATAATTTACTGCTGCCATATATTATTGATAATTAATAAGGTCAAATAAATGATGAAATACCCCTACATATTAATTGATTTGTCAAACTATTCATCTACTACGATGCATAACAACAAAATAATATTCATCTCCTACATATTAATTGAGATATTCAATTATTGCACATATGTCAAACAATACATATTAATCAAAAAAATTATTAATTAATTATCTAAAAATATGCAACCAACTATTCATCTCATGCGTATTAATTGAGTTGTAAAACTATTGAATATAGGAATGTAAGTATTCAACTGCTGCACATATGTCGAACAATACATATTAATCAAATATTTTTTTAATTAATTACTTAAACATATGCAGCAAACTATTCATCTCATGCATATTAATTGAATTGTCGAACTAATGAACATATAAATACAACTATTCATCTCATGCGAACAACAAATTTATATAACTATTAATCTTCTGTCATTTTTTTTAATACATCACAATTATTCATATCCTACATGCAACAAATGCATTTAACTACTCATCTGCTACACATATGTCGAATAATACATATTAATCAAGTATGAATTAAGTATTTTATTAATTAATTACTTGAACATATACAACGAACTATTCATCTCCTGCATATTAATTAAATTGTTAAATTATTCATCTCTTATATAATAATATATAAACAATTAATACATCATCCGTACATTGCACGGGAAAATGTAACTAGTTATTTATAGTATTTCGTTTTTAAGAACATAGTCAATATACCCATTAACCATACCTTTTACTAATTTTTATATTCCGCTTTAACACACCTTTATGAAACTATAATATTATTGAGATATTTAAAATTTTATGAAAATCAAAACATAAAATAAGTTCAAATATATATGAAACATTTTAATCATTCAATTTCTCGAAGAATTTCAACACCAAAATATATTAAAAAAAATATTGAAGCATAGAAAGTTCTAACACCTAAGTTATAATACTTTTCACAAAATCAAATTACCATGATATTTTAATAATTCAAATAAAAAGTTATGCTTGTTATTAAAATTCTTAGCAAATGTTGGTTAATAAATGGCAAAGTTAATATAATAATGCATTTAAAAATACTTTTACAAATTATAATCAAATTTTATTAAGAATGACTATTCAAAATGCGGTCAATTTATTATGTCCTCAATTTATTTCCATAACTTGCCATATCATATCACATGAAATTTAATCAAATTAAACCATTAATTTTTTTATAATAACAAAAGAAATATAAAATCAATGATAGTAATTATAATACTAATACTAATGATAACAATAGTAATAATACTAATGGAAAAAATGTATTAACTATGACACAAATAATAATAAAATAGTACGAATAGATTGTTGAAAAGTTTAATTTAGATAAGATCAAACTAGATTAGATCAAAAAATTTAGTTGAGAATAATATAATCTAAGTATGACATAGCATAACATATTTCAGAAAAATAGTAAAAAGGATGTGATATGAGATTATGAAGCAAATTAAACAAATATGAAGAGAAAAATAGTAAGTAAAGAAAACAATAGGACATGATAATTGATAGGTGTTAAATGATAAGAAAACAAAAATAGTAAAACAATACTATCTGACCAATTATTTTAATTTTAAATCATAGAATATCATAAATAAAAATATAATGATTTCTTTAGGTCATAGAAATAAACTTTATTGAGCAAATGAAATTAACTTACTCATTTGGCATAGTCTCTAATTTATCACTTAATTCGTCACTGTCTGTGCAGAATATTCTTCACGTCCAAAAGAAATTCATGTGTTTTCCATTCTATAATTTTAGTAACGACATCATCATTTGTTTTTATTTTATTTTATATTATATTTATGGAAGCAAATTAGATTGAGACTAACGTGGAGTGAAACTTAACTTGAATCAATGTTTTGTGTGCCTTATTAATTAATGCGATTCAGTTCTTAAGATCTGGATAGGTTTTCAAGCAAAAAAAAAAAAAAACTTAAGATTTGAGGTACTATATAAATAGGAAATTTTCCCTTCAGGTCATTCTCTTAACTTATATATGTTGGTTTAGTTTCATAATACACTATGTCACTGATATTAATTAAATGTATAAAAACAAACTCATATATAATACTGTAACATATATATATATATATATATATATATATATATATATATATATTATAGTTATTAAATTTTCAATTCAATCCTACGATCCAACAATCACAAAATAATCCAATATCCTAGATGGAATATTAAAATAGTATAATAATATAGAATTTTACTATCCTACGGTAGAATATTTAGATCATGCGATTCTCCATAATAAATATAATTTTTATCAATTTATTTCCAAATCTATTTTCTATATTATTCCAAATATTTCTTCCTTAATATTCTTATTTTTTACCCTGCATTATTTTACAACAAGTCTTCAAAATGAGTTGACTCAAAGAAAGTATGACTCAATTACCATTAAAATAATAAAGTTTATTATTTATGTAAAATGCTGACAAAAAGAGTGTAATATTTATATAACTAGTAAAATAATTATCTTAGAGTTTACAATATTATTAATTATTATATTCTATTAAATTCAAAATTAGTATTTTTTTATGGTTATGTTAGCTTTATAATACAAACAATATTTAGTAAATGATGTACAAATGGTTCATATAGTAATTTAATGTGCATGCATATAGATAAAACTTCATTTATCCTTTTTTTTTATCTTGATTTACGAAAATTTTAAAATCCAACATAAAAGTTTTTTGGGTCATATTCTCTTAAATAATAGAAAATAGTATTTTGCCATTGTTGTCTTCATTATCATCCATTTTATTGATTCCTTGTATGTTTTTCTTAAAGTTAACAATACTATATATTTTGAACAAAATGAGTTATATGTTTCCTCTACCCATAATCTCATTATAATTTCCACATTTCATTTTACATAATTATTTCTAATGTTGTTGACTTAATATAGTTTCTAATATATAAAATAACTTCAACAACTTATTCTACTTGTAAGTTGCTATAACTCGATTAATGACTATATAAGAGGTTAAGAGTGCAATATTTTATATTGTTAATTTAAACTATATTATTTTATAGCATGTAAGTATATAATTTTTATATTTTTATATTATTTATAGGATCTTATGATCATAGGATAAGATTCTATGATCCAATCCTGAGCCTCTAAATCAATTAAAGGTAGAACATACATACATATATACACACATATAACACTACACATTTAGTATGAATCTAACTCCCATTATCCAACTCACTCCTTAATACCACTTATGCTAGTTAAATCGTGTATGTATATATATATATATATAGAAAATAGATAATAACATTATAAAAGGTTTGTCTAATAGGTGCCCTTGAGCACCTGATCATAATTAAATTTCAAACCAAAAATAGTACTTATATTAAAAATTAAGTAATTCTATCACTAAAATTTTATATAAAAATGCTATTTTAGAAAATTCAAAATTTACTTTCCAATTTTACCCTCATTTTTTTTATTCATGCATTAAATGACTTGTTATATTTCAAAATAAAAGTTTAAGACTAAATTTACTAATTTTTAATAAATGTACATATTATTAAAATGACTTATTTTTTGTTATACTAGTTGATTATAATTAATGTATTAATTGAAAATACAAAACTTGGTTTATAAATTAAGCGATGGTTTTCTTTCTAGTTATAGTAGATTTAACAAGTAATCATGAACACCGTTAAAAATTGTAAATTCTATTGTTATTATATATACTTATATGGTAGGTAAATGTACTCCTACACGAGGTCAAATATATTAATATAAACATCTAACTATTCTAACATAAATAACAAGTGCAAGAAATATTATAATTATCGCATACTATAATTTTATTATAGAATTTGTCATAAATAACTAATTATTTTTAGTATCTACTTTAAGAACATAATCAATGTACCGATTAACTTTAATTTGCTACTTTTCATATTCGATAAATTAACTACAATCAATTATAATATGTAACCTTACAAATATAGGTATTAAATAATATATATGACTTTAGAAATCCTTAATTATGTCATAGTTGTGGATGTACCAATGCAATGCACCTTTGTGAAAAAAGATAATGTTATCAAAGTACTTAAGAATTTATATAAATCAAAACACCAAAAAAGGTCAATATATATCATACATTTGTTGTAAATATCTTATTTATTATATTATAGGTTTGGTACTCCCGTTATTTTCATCTATCGTAACAACTTTCTCTGTTATGGGCCTTATGGCTATAGCCTTCAAACTTTATATTTTATCCACCACAATTCATATTCATTAACTCCATCTCATAATATATGTAATAAGTATGGATATTATATACATGAGATATATGGATGATAATGAGTCGGGTATGGGTCGGGTTTAGCCACACCCAGAATTGTTTATATTACCTAGACCCAAACCTAATATAGACTCGCCAGGCTCAAAAGTTCAGACATAGACCCATCAGCTCTAGCGGGTAAATAGACCCTAAATAAGTCTAATTATTTTTATTTTTTAATAATCTATATACATACAAGTACATTTATATTTTATATAGTTTAATATGTATTTTTCTTCTGTTAAAAAAAATTCCTCCAACTGTTAAGATAAATATTTTTTAAATAGTTACTTTAATCTTTTAAATGGTGTTTTATTGCTTTTGGAATAAAATACTATACATGTTATTTATACATGGAAATAAAAATAAAAATAAATAAATAAGGAACTTGAACAAGATTATAAAAAATATAATATTAGTATGTATTTATATATGTACGTACATGTGTGTGTGCGCACGCTTGTGTGTATAGACTCACTCACACACACACACACACGTATACATACATAAATATATACTAAATAGGCTTGATGGATGGGATCATAATGCTTTTGGAGCGAAAGAAGTAAGTACTTTTCTTAATGCTTTGAGTACCTTTGCCAATTGATTGATTACAATTTTACATTCTATAATTGATTTTATAAGAGTTTTTATCCTTTGTTGTTTAACTAAAAATATAAAACTATTATGAAGCTTGATAAGTTGCTGAAAGGAAATGACATCTATTCACATGTATTTTTTTTATTTTTTATTTTGAGAAGGAGAGGCGGAAATCTATTATAAAGCCCACAAGCTTATCACATGACGAACACTCATAAAATCCACACCCCTAACCAAGCCAAAAAAGAAGATGTTATTTGTCCTTAGGAGGAGGAAAATAAAAGAGGTCACACTTAAACAGTGTCATGACCCAAATTGTCCATGGCGATTGCTACCTTATGAGTTTCATGATATATGTTGGAAACAAGAAAAGTGTGAAATTGAACAAACAAGTTATAGTAGTGCGTCCAAAAGGGAGGAATAAAAATGGGTTCGGGTGTGCTACTATGAAGTAGCTTGATAACCACATTTGAGTCACAACGAACCTAGAAATCCAACAACCCAATGTTTAATGGCTTCACTAAGCCCATGCCAAATGCTTCAAAGCTGGGCTATAAGGATTGTAACCTAACCAAAGTTGGTATAGATTCCATAAATCCATATTCCCATATGATTATGGGCAACACCTCCATCAATAAGCTTTCCCGAGGTTAGATAAGACACTCTCATCCACATTAATATTAGGTAAGCAATCCATAAGAGGCTCCAAACCTATTTCCAAATGATTAATGCTAGATAATATATGGTGAATACCATATATAGGAGTTTAAGTGATGAGTTCATTGAGAATAAACTAAAGCAACCTGCTAGAAACATGAGCTAGTTTGAAGTCCTTTCCACGGAATATTCGTGAGTTCCTTCAACTCCAAATGAAGCAACACGTGATGGAAAAGGTCAAATCCCATAGGGGTTTTGGTTCATCCACAACATTAAATTCTCTAAGATTATCCCATAACAAGACCTAGAGATAGCCAATGAAAAAGTGATAGGTTTATCCTGGGAGATAATCCTAAGCCATAATTCTCTACTCTTCAGGCAATCATGAAGGATGTGAATCGGGTTCTCCTCCTAGTGGCGGAAATCACTACAAGAAGCGTCTATAGCGAGGCCATGATGTGCTTTATTCTCATTTAATGGCAGTTTATCCTAAACTGCAAAGCTAAGTGAAGCACTTGATTCCTTGGCGGGCATGTAATCTATAGATATAGTTTTAGCGGGGGCTAGAACTTGAGGAAGCATTCATCAACATTTCATAATATATATTGATTGAAAATCTTCCATCAGGGATAATACCCCATATGTGAATGTTAGGACCACTAGCAATAAGATTAACAAAGGTAGAAATAATGCTAGCCAAACATCAGGTAGGGAGAAGATGTTGAAATAACCATCAATCCTATACACCATTCTATAGGAAATAATCCTTCAAGAAGCTTCCACTATGAGAGAAAAGGATACCATCAACCGCTAAATATATGAAAGGGGAAGGACCTACCCAGCAATCATACTGGAAACTCATCCAAGCCCCACTCTTGATATTATGCTTTATACATTTACAAAGAAGATGCAACACTTGAAGGATCTAGTGCTAGAGTGGGAGGGCAATAAAACTCAATAAAATGGGTTATCTTATATCATTCCCATAGAAGTTGAACATAGAGATTATCATTATTATAATGAAATTGCGAGGTCAACTTCAAAAGCATGGCCTAATTAGTAATATCCATGCATTGTATGCCCAAGAAAACCTCTTCTCTAGGAAGACAAACTTTATGCCAATTCACCAAATGAAGGCTATGGTGTCTTCTAGAACCGCCCCAAAAAAATCAATTGGTGCCAATTCAAAGCTTGTATGTCATAGAGAGGGATGGAGGTGGTAATAAATTGCACCATAGTCACTCTACTAGCAAGTAAAAATGCATTTGGGTGCCAAGAAAACAAGCATGTTTGGACCTTATCTGTAACAAAAGCAAAAATATTCCTAGATCATCGACCTGTAATTGATAAGCTACTAAGATATTTGTCCATAATTGTGGTCGAACACATACCTAAAAGGGCAACAATTTCACTGACGATATGTTGGGTAACATTGTTGAAGAATAAAATAGAAGACTTGTTGTTCGTTATTTTTTCGTTCAGAGCAAGATTCAAAGGTCTCAAGACAATCCATAATAACTCGAGCTTGAATAGTAGTAGCTTGAGAGAATAAGAGAAGATCATTTATAAATAATAAATGAGAGATCTTCATCTCACCCCTAGCGAGATAAATTGGGTTCCGCCTCCCTTTATCAACCTTATAACAAATAAGATGAGCCAACAGGTCCATACATAGTATGAATATGTATGGGGAAATAGAATTGCCTTTTCGTATACCTCTATTAGGATGAAAGGCATGAGAAACATCCATATTCCATATAACTCAAATGAAGGGAATATAATACAAAACATCACCAATTGAATAATATCAGATGGAAATCTAATAAGTTTAAGATTGTCTTCCACAAAGCTCTAAAAAAGGTAGTCATAGGCCTTATCTAAATCCACTTTCATAACCTGTATTCCCTTTATTCCACTTTCATATATATATATATATATATATATGTCATCAAAAGATCCGATTTTTTGTAATAAAAAACCACCCACATGAGGTAAGAATTTCAATCATGGGCGGAGTCTAGTTATCCAGTTTTACCTTCAATAACTTGTTAGCTTAAAGAAACTGTTTCGAAAATTACTTGGAAAGGGGAAAAAGAATTTTTTTCCCCCCTCCGTAAAGGGGATAAATACAGTAGACACGCAGAAGTTCGGGTAGGGCTAAAGTACGAGAATTGTCAATCTGAACAAAAATATATCGTACCGGGGAATTGACCATTTTTCAATGCTCGTGGATTTGACCATTTTTTTATTATTATTTCCATACTTTAACGATGTAGTGCGTGGGGGGCGTGGTGTGATTTTACATGATCATGTATTCATGTGATGTGGGAACGGCAGCGACTGACCGTAATGTAGTCATAATCCTCAAATAAAAGGACATATTTGAAAAAAGTGATTGATTAGACGATTACGCCTTTGAAAGGGCAGGAGGGGAGGTGCGTTTTACTAATTAGTCCCTGACGAGTATTAAGTGTATATATATGCAATCTCATAACTGGATTATATATGGTTTAGAACTTATAATATTTTACACTATTGATCGAAGTATTGAACGCGTCTTTTTTATATTACTTTTCATTTTACATAATTTATTTTAAATAGATTAATTTTATTTATTGTCATTATAATGTTGAGATAAATATGTTTTTACATATCAATAAATGGAGACTAGTAATATTTTAGGGATAGAAATAAGTTACTGTTCTGAATTTTATAGTAGTCTATGATTTTTATATTAAGTTTATAAAAAGGTGATTCAAACTTTTTTTTTTATCATGCTTTACAAAGATCCTAATCTTATTTTTCCTACGACACCTTCGGACACTTAATTAAAGTATGAGAGAATATTAATGTATTTTATGAAATCATTCTTAATCCTACGATATTATATGTATAACATATAGAAATCGTCTTACAAATAAATGTGTTAAGAAAAGAAGGAGAAAAAAAATCTAATCACTGTCGGTCGTTGTCATTGATTAGTACACATTTTGATAAACCTACGAGTCAACCATATTATTAATCAAATACCTATATAATAATAATATTATTAATTCCTAAATATAAAGAAAAATGACCATCCATTAAAAATATTTATAAATTAAATATCTGATACATTAAATAACCAGTAATTAAATAGCGAAATAAAAATTTCGTACATCAAAAATTTTGAACGAGGTTATAAATAATAAATAGTAAACTCTTCTGATGCGAATAATGTATGCTGAAACTTCAAACGTCAACGAATGTTATCACTCCGTGGTCGATGAATTTATTATAATGTATAAAGAATTTAATACTCGAACGTAAGGGATGCGCCGTCCGTTCGTAACACTTACGGTATCAATACCTATAAGAAAACATTCTAGATCTCTGCATCCCGACGGCCGTAGTATTGTATTGATCGAGCAAAGGCGCTACCTTACGTTTGTTTGATATTCACGCATCAAGCCGATCTGAGCGGCCGCACCTAAATACGAGAAACGAGTAGTAGTAGATTATATGCACCAGGACGTATTATCCGTACGTGCTTCTTTAATACCACTAGCTAGGCGCATACGTAGGCAGCACTCTACTCCGCTGCTGAATCAGGCGGGAGGTCCTCTAACTTCAGAGCTAGCTAGATGGAGGTCCACTCCTATACAACAATTACTCCTCAGTCCTCACAAGCTAACGCACGGTGACCGAAGCTCTTAAATGAAATACTACACGCAAGAGTTCCGTTCCTTCGTTGCGCGGTAGATTATATGTACTGCTCGGTAATATTCAGCAAAGAAATGCGATCCGAACCTGTTCCTCAGGCGACGCTGGCGCATCCGTTTTAATTTTTCTCAATCGACGGACGGGAAGATATAACGGCGGATTCGATGTTTTTAAATCGTGCCATTGAACTTCAAAATGTCTTGCGATAGAGAGGAGTGCCTCTGCCTCTGGTACGTCTGTTGAAAAGTTCGATAGAACGCATCTAAACTAAATCTATAGGGTTACGAATTTTTAATAGTGGTATGGATAAAGGGAGGTGCGGGGGAAGATGAAAAAGGTATGGAGTAGTGTATGTCTGAATGATTAGCAAGGAAACATCCTACATTAATGGATACGTATATTTATACATATTTTCTCCATTTATAAGTTTTATTTCAAACTACTTTTTGTTTATATTAAAAAATATCGATAATCTATGTAAATGTTAAGAAAAAAATTTTATATGGTAAATTTTAATATAATTTAAACTCCGTAAAAATTTTAACGATTTCTATCCATCGGGTCTAATAAATTTCATAATTTGAAAGTATATATATATATATATATATATAAATTATAGTATGAAATGTTTTATTTTTTATTTTTAAATGCTGACGACATACTGATGTATATGGTATAGATATTGTCACACCCGTCAATTTCATTTCAAACTATGTTATCGTCTTATTAGAAAAGCACCGGTAGTGTGCGCAAACGGTAAATTTTCGTACACAGTTTGAGCTGCGGACAAAATTTAAGAAATCCTATCAAACGGGTCTCGTTCGAAATTTCGAAACATATTTGATCAGGATGGGTTGATATGAATTTCTGAGGGTTCCTCATCCAATGATCCCCTGCCACAGTCGTTGGAAAAATTTATAGATTTTGTCGAAAATTCGACCGCGACACTAAAGTCAAGATATATATGTCCGCTAGACGGCCAGACAGCAAAAAAGGCTCCCCGTCCGTCGGTGTAAGCCTCTTGTGGAGCCGCCGAGCTCAAATGACGCGGACCAACCGCATCGTGAGGTAACTACGGACAACTGCGGCCCTAAGTTTATGGAAACGACAGTTTTTGGGCCCAACTCCTCCTTCTTCTAATACTTTTATCGGCACACTTGTTACAGGCATCCGTAGACCCCTCCATCGGTTACGTTTTGTCGAGATCACTGAGAAGGCTCTCTATACATAGCATGGGATGGGAGTACCTAGGAATGATTGAGAAACGTATGGGTTTTTCAAAGCAATTCACAGTACGGCAGCAACACTGCAACAATGACAGC
Source organism: Tamarix chinensis (assembly GCA_030549775.1). NCBI lineage: Eukaryota > Viridiplantae > Streptophyta > Magnoliopsida > Caryophyllales > Tamaricaceae > Tamarix > Tamarix chinensis. The sequence goes on from CM060172.1 coordinate 112,536,673, forward strand.
GTAAGATCTTTAGAAATACTATGATACATAGCCCTTCGATTTTGTTGGGAGATGCACTTAAATACCTCTTATGGTCTTTAGAAATAGTTCTTCTATTACTACTCCTATTGCTGGGGAAACCTTTAGGGCTTGTTTGGTATGGAGGTAATAGGGGTGGAAAAAAATTTTCCTCTATTTTGTACCTCTTATATTAAGTATTTAATAATAATAAATATATTTTTAATGAAATACCCATTTTAGATCAAATTAAGATCTAAAATGGATATTTATTAGAATTGAAATATATAATTTTAAATAAATTATATAAGATATATAAAATATAGATTAATTTTTCCACTTCAATTACCCCCGTACCAAACGAGCACTTAATGTCATTTCAGCAATATTCCTTTAAACAACTTCATCGCGCAAACTAGATCCGAAGCCCAAAATTCATCCGTTAAATATTAACGCAGTTGGGATTTTGGATCCGCTGGGCCTGCTCTAATACGATTCTATGTATCCCAGCAACCAAACACCGGTCATGCGGCTCTGTCCCGCCGGTGCTCCCTTCTATTGTGTACACGCAACCGATATGGGCCCTGGCTGTACATACTGGCCTTCTTGGATTTGGGCCACACGTGCTGCTGCTGCTGTCTATTTGAAGACTCCAATGCGACGCTCTTCTCCGGCGAATTCGAGGGACGGATCACATGATTCGTGGTCTCTCTGACAGAGGAACCGATTACGACGTTTCGTTCGTTCATCGCATACGCACTGATTTCCTACGGTTCTAAAACCGAATCCTTTGCCCAAATACGGGCTATAATTTGGAAGAAAGACGCCGCCACCAACAGGACTAAAACTTTAACTACGAAGACTATACTCGTGAGCGTTATTTGGCAATTCATCTGCTGAAATGATAAAAATATATAACATCTATTTAATATTTGTTTATTTATTAGATACTATACTTTAATGTAAATTATATAAATAAATATTTATTGTAGCACTGCACCATCTTTTTTTTTTTTAATATATAGTGGCTGCATCAAACTTTATGAATGGAGGTTTATACGGAGTCTGACAAGTCGAACTCCATTTGTATGTGTTGCGTATGAACACATCAACGTTAACTTCTCATCAGCGGACGTTGAATTTTAGTGCACTTGTTAGTACTATAGAATTTAGGTACATGAAGCCGTATGTTCGGATTCTCATCTTACCATAATAATATCAACAACACATGCTAAAGTCTTAATTAATATCGTATTAATTAAAAAGAAGAATAAGACGCAATACACCAAGGAACACTAGAATGAATAGGCTATAAGAATATTTGTGGTTAATCACTAAAATTCCCATAGCTAAAGAATGTAGACCTTCGAAACCTACAACAAAGCCGTATATTGTAGTTGGTCGGGGCACCACTAACTTACGTGCAAAAAAAAAAGAGAGACAAAGCTAACACTTTGAGAGATATTGGGTGTCGGCTTAAGGGTTCTTCAAGCTCAAGTCGGTAATGTTGACCTTAAGTAAAGAGAATTGAATGTTAAAAGAGAGAGAGGGTTGGAGTGACGTAGGCATATGATTATTAGCTCAACCTTGTTGGTTATGGCGGAAGGATCAAGCTCTTTCGGCATAAGCGGACGTAGAGGGTTCATTTACGACCTTTGAGAAAGTCGACGAGTGTGCTTAAGAATCTTGATTGCAAGGATACTAGTTTTCCCTAGATGCTAACAGAATCTAATTGTGATCGAGGTGTTGTGGGTTTTGACAACCCTTTTATTTATAGAGGGTGGAGAGTCATAACTTGGCCTAGAAGAATCGGGCTTAGGCTACCATTGGCAACATATGTCACTAAGAAATCGAAGAAGACAAAGACTCTCAAGTGAAGTAGAAAATGAATCTCATTTGAATCAGTAGTGCAGACAATTGTAGGCAAGTTACCCATAAGGTGGTCTAATTGTGGGGTCTTCGCTTCCATATTGGCTTCCATGGAAAGCCTAACCAAAAGTGGCATTTTTCTAGATTATAGGTTGTTCAACACATAAGATGTATTTGGACCATTTTAGGAGTAAATAGGGTCGTGTTGCTTGATTTTTACCTCTATAGTTAATCCACCCCACTCCCTAAGTTAATGGAATTGAGTTAGGGAGTAGAAGAAACCACGTTGATCATAATGATTAGTGCCCATTTAACCTCTATATGACTCATGTTCGGTACTTGATGAATTTAGCAATAGGCTACGACACATGTTGGTATCATCAAAGGGTTGCGATAATCCCTTACACATTGCCTTTTGGATTTTCACTCCATTTTAAGGCATAAAATAAAATAAAAACGGATTTCTAATCTTCTAGTGCCTTCTTATCCAAGCTTAGAAGCCCGAAGAAAAGAGAAAATTTACAATCGTTGTTTTTCAGTGAGTTTTTACCTATCTTTCCGTTTAACTATTTTTAATGTGTGAAAAGCCCATCCAGTGGTACAAATTAACTGATGTAATGTTAGAGATGAAATTTAGTATGCACCTAAAAGATTGAATAGTATTTCTCTTAGTTCTATGAAAGATGTTATACCCCAAATTGAGCGAAGTGTTATAAGAATTGGTATGGCTTCTTACAACAACATGGTACACCATCTTTTTGGTGATTCCATCCTAAGAATTCCACAGTTAAGCGTGCTGGTTGTGGAGTAATTTTTTTAATGGGTGAACCTCTTAGGAAGTTTCAAAAAATTTCTAAAATTTCGTGGGAAGCATGTTGGTGATGACAAAGCCCACTAAAAGGACTCGTATTGATCTATGGAATCATCTGATCAATCCAAAAGCATTCCAAGATATCCCCCTCGTGGTCATATCGACTCGATGGTATTAAAAATGGTATTAGAGCGAAATCGCGACGTGCTGAACTTGGATGAGCCAGTCAGCTGCCTAGCGAGACAATTCTTGGAATAAAACTATATTGAGATAATTAATGGTTGAAACTTAATGAGGACATTGCGTTCTTTGAATGGGAGTGAATGTAATACCTTAAATCGAGTAGAGTGTTATAAGGATTGATATGGCTATTTATAACAGCATGGTATACCATCATTTTGGTTATTCCATCCTAATAACTCCACAGTTAAACGTGTTGTTCATGGAATAATTTTTAGGATGGGTGACCCTCTTAGAAAGTTTTGGAATTTTTTTGAAAATATATTGGGAAGCGTGTGAGTGAGGAAAAAACACACTAATAGGACTCGTATTAATCTATAAGGCTAGTCGATCAACCTAAAAATACTTCAAGGTAGCCTCTGTATGGTCGTATCAACTCGGTGGTGTTACAGAAGTGACCCTAGTAAACACATATTAGATAAGATGTATGGTGCAAGATATGGTCGGAACGTTGACTACACCTTTATGAGTTCACATTATTATACATGGTGCTATAGTGGTCAACATTGGTTTGATCAAGGGAAAAAATGGACTTGGCCATCGGACTAATTTGGAGAAGGGAGTGGACAAACGATGCATGGCTTTCCATTTGATCTTAGGTTGGGATCTCTCATATCATAGGAGAGGGTGGATTGGGTGTCCTATGGATGAGTTTTCTTCTACAAGTAATTTATTCAATTACGATATAACAAATATCTAATTAAATTAATTAAGCTAAAAATATTTAATTAATATTAGTATTCAAACAATAAAAAAGTAATAAATGCCAAATTCATGGCCTAGAAGTACTAAAGTTATTGAAAATTAGGCTATAACAACCAAAAGGCTTAAACCAGCCTAAGCAACCCAAACAAAATAGGTTCAACGAATTATGTAAAATTAGCCAAGGAAAAGGTGAGCAAAGTTCAACCAACATAGCATATCCCGTGTGTCTGATGGTCCTTTTAACTTAATTAACCCTAATTAATTAAACTCTAATATAACTTCTAACCATTCTTCTACCTCTAACCTACTACCAACCCTATTCATCTACCCTTGTTACCACCCACCACTGCCCCCCTCAAGCCAAATTGTCGAATGGCTGAAACCGTTTGAACCCCACCCAATCAAGAAGATCAACAAATACCACCAATGACAAACTCATGAAGATTGGCAAGGTAAGAGGTAAATATATCGAATTAGTGCCACACTATAGCCTCCTACCGTGGTCCAAGGCATTTGTCTAGTGATTGTCACATCCATTACGAAGGCTTGCTCGTCCAGTTGTCCTTAATCTAAAGAACCAAATCTCAAATTTTGATAATGTCCAACCAAAACCATATACCATAGGAATTAACTATGGGAAAAGTCAAGCGACCGAGTTGCACAAGAATGGAGAACAAACGGAGGAAGGTGAGCACATTCAACAATGGAACAATATGGGAATAAGAAGAAGAAGGTCAAACAGATATGGTCGATAAAAAAAAGGGACCAGAAATTGAAATTTATAATTTTTTTTATAAATTCCTATTAATTTGCCCTAAATAAATCCCTCTTATTCCAAATAAAGTAATAAAATAAATTAATTTCTTAATAAATCCTTATTTAGTAATATATCTTAAAATAAATAATTCTGGGGTATTTCATATAACTTGTTATATATGTGGTTGTTATGTATGCATCTTTCATTACATACGTATATAGCTTACATTATGTGTTGCATTGTGGGCCTGTTTTTAAGTGTGGTATTAAATGGTTACTCAGTACCGTAGTACTAAAGGGATTCCTTTTGTGGGGCCCCTGCCTATTCAATGGGCAGTGTCCTTGCAGGTCTTTTCAGGTGCTACTCAAGTGGGCTACGGAAAAGAGAGTAAGGAGTTATCCGGTATCGTTAGGGTTTTCTCTTTCTCTTTTAAACTCCTGGTTTTAATGTTAATGCTGTTTAAGTAACCATCATTGGTAGATGTTATTCTTGTAAACGATTTGATGCGCTACTCTGATTTATGTATGTTGAATTTCTTTCAAATTGTATTTCATTTTTCTTAGCCTTAGCACTTGGTACTGGAACGGTATGAGTGAACCGGTCTGGTACTAAGTGTGGCGGTAATACTCCCAAAGTTCACGTTTTATTAATTTGCTTCCACTAATTTCCTTTTAATTAACGAAATTTTTCAGTAGTGAATTTTGGGGGTGTTACAAAAACCCCAAATTAATAGCACGCTTAACTGTGGAGTTCTTAGGATGGAATCACCACAAGGATGGTATGCCATGTTATTATAAGTAGTCATATCAATCCTTATACCACTTCGCTCAATTTAGCATGTTACATTTATCCCCACTCAAAGAACGCAACGTCCTCGTTGCACCTCGACCACTAGCCATCTCAATATAGTTTTATCCCAAGAATTGTCTCGCTAGGTGACTGACTATCTCGTCCAAGTTTAGCTTGTGGGTACTATTTTGCTCTGATACTGTTTGTAACACTCCGAGTTGATACAACCACACGGTGGAAGGCTAGTCCCACAGATCAACATAAGTCATTTTAGTGCGTTTTGTCCTTACTCATGTAATTTTTTAGAATTTTTAAAAAAAATTTCAAAACTTCAGAGGAGGATCACCCATCCTAAAAATTGTTTTATAGTCAGCACACTTAACTATGGATTTCTTAGGTTAATCACAAAAATGATGGGCTACTATGTTGATATATAAGTAGCCATATAAATTATTATAACACTCAACTTATTTTGGGGGGGGGGGTATTATACAATAATCCACATTTATAAACAACGTAATCTTCTTGCATACAAAAAGGGAATGCTTTGGCTACTGTATAAGCTTTGGGGGGGATTTGTTCTTAGATAATTGTCCGACATTTACTATTAAGACTTTCTATAATGACTTTAGAGACATGTTTTACCCAAGAAGCATTTTTTTTATACACACGCAGATACATAGACATATGATGTATGTGTTTATATACTTTTATTCAAAATGAAAAAGAAAGCTTGTGGTAAGGCAATCCTCTTCTCAAATTTAAAATAGAATTTGAATGTTAAGAATTCTAATTTGTGCTTCAAGATTGGGCAATGCAATTATGAAGGATGGTTTGGTTGGGAGTAAGTGGAGTAGACAAATAATATTTCTTTGAAAGTGGCTTACCTAATTTGACCCAATTATTACTTTGTTAATTGGGTATTATGCTTTAGTATTCACATTTAAAATATATAGTCTAAGTAAAAAATTATTTTAGTTATTATTAGGAGATATTATTATTGTAACTTATGTACTATTCTTATAGTATGATATTGGGAAAAATATTTTATGTATCATATATAAAATATTATTATTTTTAATAATATTTTCTTATGATTTACTTTTCAAGGGCTTGTCAATCATTTTGATGTTTCTATGTAACAATTAAAAATTAGGATATAAAAAATTATAAAAAATAACTGTTTAAATATAAATTATATTAAAACAATTAGTGCATACTGCAAGTTCCTTGTTCTAAAAAAATTAAGGATATTCTAACAAAATATTTTATTACTAAGTAATATAATTGTAAAATAGAAAATAGGATTTTTTTTATATTCTAAAGAGAATTGAAAATCAAAATAAAATAAATAAAAATTTGATTACTTTTAACATAATAAGCATATATAAGTCTCCTTTTTTTTTGAAGTTTTAACTTATCAAATTAAACCTTAAACTCAAATATAGGAAGGATTTGTTTTGCACGTAGTTTTAAAAATCAGACTGGTCATCGAACTGAAATAATAACTGATTCACTAGTTTAGTAGTTGGATTAGTTATTTGGTTCGATCGGATCAACAATACTATTATATCAAAAAATGTAAAATATATGAAAATTAAACTATATATGAATTTAATAGACTCCTAATTAACTTTTTTGACTGGTTTATTGATTTTCATCTATCTAATTTCTAATCAATTTTTCCTAGTTCAAACTTATAATAATTGATACATAGAATATGACTCATTTGCTAGTCGGATCAGTTTCACAACAAAAAGAAATAATGTTAAAGGTATATCATCAAGTTTAAGCCAACATAGATAACGAGTAAAAGCCAAATGTATCATCAGGTTCGGAGCTTGACATTTATGCTCCGTTTGGTTTGAACAAAGTTTAATGAAGGTGAATAAATTAATTTATCTCGTTTGGATACGTATTTTATTTACCTCATTTAAGTAAATCGGAGTTAAAGTTTCATCTCAATTTATTACAATTTACTTTATTTTTATTAATCTTTGATTTCGAAATTAACGGAGATGAATGTGAAAAATAAAAGTAAATAATCTTCATTCACCTCAATTTAAATTAATATTATCAAATATTATTTTAAAATATTCCCTGCAACTTATTTTTCTATCTCTTTATCTAAATTAATTTTTAATATTTATTTTTGTCCATTTGATCCAACCGTACTCACTACTCATAGAGGTACGCGCATGCGGCATGCCCGTCTTTATTTATTACCGGTTTTCGTGTTTCTTTCGATGGTAAACGACTAAACGCTAAAACGCAGCCATAATATGTTTGAACTAATAGTAATAAATATGGCACTGTACTTGAACCGGAAAATGGAATCTATTTACCGCGGACGCTTCCTTTTCACCAAGGCGAGTTAGATTTCACAGGGTCGATCGGCACCGGTTTGTCTTTTTCGTTAGTCCAATTTCCAAACTGAATCAGAGTAGTCGTCGCTCGGATCTTTCCCGATCCCACGCGTTTCTCCCACACTGCAAGAGAACTGAACAGGACAGTCACTCCAGCAGTCTCTATCTCGCCAACAATCCGCTATCTATCTCAGAACTGGACAACCTTGATCAGAAATTCAAAATAAATGGGCAACTCTAAACGAAAACGCGGCCGCAAGTCCGAAACTCCAAGCGGTTCTCGTCCAGCCACCGCTTTGGACAATGACCATATCTCCCCCTCTGTCGCTGCCTCCGATCGAGAACCATCACCGACCCGCCGAGGCCGTGGCCGCCCGAAAAAGTGCCCCAAACAGTCGGATGCATCGGATACCAGCGATGCCCCAATCGCCGTCTCCCCAGAGCGACGCCCGCCGAGACACGCAGCCGAGCATAATCATCAGAATGGGGACTATTCGGTTTCGGTATTCGGAGACGTGCCCAGCCATGGGGCGGCGTCGCTACCAGAAGCGCCTAGGTGGGAGCGAGTGGTAAAGGTGATGCCGGCGATGGATGCGGTGGTGAAGGTGTTTTGTGTGCACTCGGAGCCGAATTTTTCGCTTCCTTGGCAAAGGAAGAGGCAGTATAGCTCGAGTAGCAGCGGTTTTATCATTAAGGAAAGAAGGGTTCTGACTAATGCGCATTCCGTTGAGCATCATACTCAGGTTAAATTGAAGAAGCGAGGGTCGGACACTAAGTACCTAGCTACAGTTCTTGCTATTGGGACGGAGTGCGACATTGGTATGTCCTAAGCTTCATTGTTATGATACTAGTTATTGCTCTTGGCATTCTCAGTCGCAGGTTTTTCCCAATTACATGGTGTCGTTTCTTTGTTCATTTAAGAAATGTATATGTCGATTATTCTTATGTGGGGAGGAGATTGGGAATCTACATGATATGAAAGATTGTCACTTTTATTGTTGATATCCTAGGACTTAGTCAGATTTAGGCGGAATCCCAGGACCAGCTTTTGGTGAAGATGACAATGTTATTACAGAGGCGATTTTTGAAGTCTCTTTGTCAGGATACGGTATTTGAAGGGCATCTTTTGTATCTTAGCTTAGATCAATATTAAAAGCAGAGATGTTATCACGTGTCAACTATTCACGGGACGTCCAACAGAAAACGATTATGTTTATTGTGGTTCAGAGTATGAGGACATAAAGAAATATGTTTCTTGGGGTGACTAGAGTACACTTCAAGTTAGGTTGTATGAATTTCTTATATCTGAGATGCAGAGGTTTTTGTATTTTTTGATTTTTTCTGAATGAATAACCTTGTTGGTAATTTTGATGCCCACATGCTGGCAGCATTGCTGACTGTTGATGATGATGAGTTCTGGGAAGGAGTGTCTCCTTTGGAATTTGGAGATTTGCCAGCTCTCCAGGATGCTGTAACGGTTGTAGGCTACCCTATCGGTGGAGATACAATCTCAGTGACAAGTGGGGTTGTGTCACGCATGGAGATACTCTCATATGTTCATGGGTCAACAGAGCTGCTTGGCTTGCAGGTTATGTGTGCCTTGTTATTAGTTGCAGAAATTATCTTTCACATAGTCTTGTACCAACTTTTTCGGTATCTGGTTGTAGAAGTCATTGATAGTTTATGTGTTATGTTCTGACAGATAGATGCTGCTATCAATTCTGGTAATTCTGGAGGTCCTGCGTTCAATGACCGGGGCAAGTGTGTTGGTATAGCTTTTCAGTCCCTGAAGCATGAAGATGCGGAGAATATTGGCTATGTTATACCAACTCCTGTTATCATGCACTTTATCAAAGATTATGAGAAGAATGGAGCATATACAGGTTGATGAGGATGGCCTTTTCTTCTTGGGAGCTCTTTTAGAATAATTTCAATCATAAGCAGAATAATGAAATAAATAAGTACACTTTTATCAACCTCTATTCAGGATTTCCAATTCTTGGAGTCGAGTGGCAAAAGATGGAAAACACTGACCTTCGTGCTGCGATGGGTATGGGATCAAATCAGAAGGGTGTCCGTATTCGAAGAGTTGAACCTACTGCTCCAGAATCTCATTTACTGAAGCCTTCTGATGTTATTCTGAGTTTTGACGGGATCAATATTGCCAATGATGGAACAGGTACATTTTGCTATTTCCATGTTTTCCATTCTCTTATTTGCAGGTGATATTTTACTTTGCCATAACCTTTTCTTAGCTTTGAACTAAAGAGGCTGTAGTATAGTGTTTAAGACCAGGGGTTGGGACTGAGGTACATGTTCAGATCCCACTGAAGTAGCATTCTCTGAGTCTTTGTGAACCAGTCCATTACTAGTCTACATTTTTAATGAGTTGTTACTTCATCTTCTTCTCTCTCTCTCTCTCTCTCTCTATATATATATATATATATATATATGAAATTTCTCTCCCCCTTAACCAAGTATTAGGAAGTTGAGCACTGGTTATATGTTTGTTGATATTTGTTTCACTTTTCTTCCATCATGTAATAGTTATGAAAATTTCTCTGTTTATCTGGTGCTTTGTTGTATTGTTTTTTTTTCTCACTGATGTCTTTGATGGTTTTTCACAAGTCTTCTCAATGCCAATTATGTGATTGCTTTCATTTTTGAGTTACAGTTCCATTTAGGCATGGTGAGCGGATTGGGTTTAGTTACCTTGTTTCACAGAAGTATACTGGTGACACTGCAGTCATCAAAGTTCTTCGCAACTCAAAGACACTTGAGTTCAACATTAAACTTGCTACTCATAAAAGGCTTATTCCAGCTCATATCAGAGGCAAACCTCCTTCATATTACATCATTGCTGGATTTGTTTTCACAGCTGTGACCGTTCCTTATCTGCGTTCTGAGGTGAATATCTGTTCTTAGTCACATTTATTGATTATCTGGCCTTTGTGCGGTGGTTATTCCTTGTGTTTCTATCTTTCCCATCTCATGATCTTATATGCTTGATCTGTAATTATTGATTAGATGTATTGCAGAAATTTTACTGATCTTGTCTTATAAACCAACCAACCCTGTCTCAATGTTCGTGCCTCATAAGTGCTGATCCGTTCCTTAGACAATCTCATTTTTGTTTTCCGATGCCTTCTGAAAATGGTTCCACCATAGTCATTATGTTGATAAACATTTTTGATTTCCCCCCTTTTCTGTCAGACAGCACTCAGCCCTGTACTGGACCAAGTATTGTACTACCCCTAGTATTTTTTGAAACCGCAATTCAGGTAAAAGCTCCATTGTGAAAGAATTCCTACAGAATTGTGGGACTAGAGACCCTGTTCATTCCTGTATTAGCCTCCAACAACCCTTCTACGAGCTCCCCTCTCTTGTTAAGCTCTGAATTTGTTTTCGACCGAATAACATAAAGGAAGCATTTGTTCTTTCGAACAGTGATGAAGGGAAACATTGGAACCCATTATCAGTGGCTTAATAGTCGAACTGATAAAAAACAGATTCTAATTGTGAACAAGCCTTATTCTTGTTAAGAAGAAAGGACTCTTATACATGAAGTTTCTAGGTTGAGATATATGCAGCTAAAGCATTATTAGGAAACATTGAGTTTTCTAATTGTAGTCAAACATGTAGTGAAACTGAAAATACTTTTATTGGCAAAAGTGATTTGGCAAGCAAACAATTCTATAATATAAATCAGCAACGTTATATATATAGAGATTAGGGATTCTAACAAAATCTCAATCAGTTTTTGGAGAATCTGATTTCAGGTTGGATGTCCAGAATCTAGATACAAAGGTAGGGATTAGGGAATGATCCTTTTGAGCACAGGCTGTTTGCCTGCATGCTCCAAACATCTCAAACTTTAATTATTGTGATCTTAGCACAAATCAGGCTCCTGCAACCACAACTCTACAAGTAAGATGCAGAACATTCGACTGATCTTATTCCAGGACTGTAATATGAAAATTAATTGAGCATTTTTATACCAGAGATTGTAGCTCTTTCAGATTTACATGCCTTGAGCATGTAAACAAAATACACTTCAAATCAATACAGAACTCAGTTGTCTGTAAAATCTCAGGAATTCCAAATCGAACATAGCAAATTCATGGCCTTTTATTCATTTTTTTTGTTATCATCAAAAAGCAATCACTCATGAAGGACACCTCTCGGCCATAACTTTTCATTATGAAAGAAGTCCAAGAGAATTGAACCTGTTCATACCCTGCAAGCCCCTCACAATAATGTAGCCTTTTCATACCCTGCAACCCTAAAACATTTTCGCCTAATCTCCTTGAGCTCCGATTCTGCTTTCCACCTAATAATGTAGCCAAGAGAATTGGGCTCTGAAGTTTTTGTTTCTGTAGAACAGTGATAAGGGAAAAACTTGTTGCTATTTTCAATGGCTTATTTATTCAACCAAAATAGAAGGAATCTTTGCTTATATTGTTTGATTACTAAGAGCCTATTCTCCGATCAACAAAGTTCTAATAATAATTGACAAATATAAAATTAATAATAATAATTATTATTATAATGATACTAACGATAGCTATAGTAATAATACCAATAACAAACATATTAATTATGAGTATAATAATAGTAAAATAATCATAATAACTCATTGAAAATTTTAATTAAGATGAGATTGGCTCCAATCTCATCAGCACAAATAAGCTGAGGAGAGCAAACCCTAATTAGGGATGCACATATTTAGCAAACTTGGCCCTTGACCCCCTTTCTGCTGAATACTGGATCAAATTTGAATGGTGACATAATTAATTCGCTGGTTCTGTGTCCATCGATCATAAGTGGAAGCATGAAATTTCTAGTGATCTATACTTTTTGAATCCTTATATCTCTAATCATGCAGTAAATTAATTCCTTGATGAGATCCTGTGCACAAAAAGTTGCTGCTTAATCCTCAATGCGCACAATTATGAGTTTGTTCTGATACACTTTTATTTTCAGTTTTGGGTAGGTTGTCATTACTAAATCTCAGTCAAGTTGGAGCTTCAATGTAGATTGACTTAAACTTGTTGCTGTATCAAGTCAGGTTTCTCGTGAATTATTTCATTGTCGATTGTTTTATGTGGAACCTGTCAAAATTATTTACGCATTTGTTATTGTTTGTGGGTATCATTGCTGCTTTTCTATCAGGAAGCTTGTGGAGTTTTGTTGGAACATTCGATCATGTAGTTTCAGGGGAGTGTGGTAGCTTTTGGTTGGGCTAATACAAAATATGCTCCATTCCACTTTTGAAGCTTTTGCAAACTGCATTGCCTCAAAGTCATACTAGCGGACGCGGCTGCATATGACAATCAAATTAGAGAACTGAACAAACCCTGGTCCCTGGTTGGATCATTGCCACTAGTATGTGTCAAACTTATATGCGCTAGAATGCTGGTTAAAGTTGTTGAGGTCCTTTTAGATCTATCCCGATTCTTTGCATCTTTTAACCCCAAGAGTTTCTGGCAACCAAAACCTTACCAAATTCTGCATCTGCACATCTTCGTTTGACAAGCTAATAAGACCTTTGTCATTCTTCTTGCTTGTATTGGCACCTAAGCAGTCATATTTTTGCCACACCTATGTTCTGTGCATGCTGAATTTAATCAAGCATTCTGCCATAAGGCTTAGTATCTTGCTCACCATTTTTTATGATGTACTCTTCATTGAATGTGTGTAATTCATACGCAAATTACACCAGAAGCACTTCTTTGACTAGCTTACATGGATTCTGTGGGTGACTTCTATTTTACTGTCCCTGCCCTTTGCATATTGGTTTTCAGTACTGGACCCAACTTGCTGACATTGCTTTTCAGTGCACTATTTCCTTCAATCTTTGACATATCTCTCTGCTTGTACCAAGTTGCACCACTCCATTCACCCCATATCTGCCATCCCTAGACAAGTTAGGATTTTAGTGTTTTTTTTTTTTTTTTTAAAACTTTGCTTGGCTGGATCTTAGTTTTGGATATTACCTTAGATATACTCTTGCTTCATTGTAAGTCATTGTCGCTCTCTTCCCGCCCCTCAACCAATGAGACGTAAGCAATTATTTTTTTTTTAGAGATTTGTTGCAGAAATGTGATTATGCCCTTATATTCAGGAGGCTAACAGAACACTTTACTTGAATAATTTTTGCATATAGTCTTCTGTTTAGGCAGAAGTTATAGCACTGTGGCTATAGGTTGATTAAATCTGGTACGTTGGTTCATGACCTACCGTGATGATCCTTGCCTTCCTGAAATGTTTTCAAGCTATAACAAAGTTCAAGCAATATTCCACCCTTTGAGCTGGGTTGGTCTAAGATGGTCCTTTATGGCTTACACTACTTGGTGATGGGTGTTATGCAGTGGCGGAGCCAGGATTTCAAGTTGATGGTGTCACTATATAAAAATATATATTCCACCATTTGAGTTGATTGACCTAAGAGGGCCCTTTATTGTGTACACCACCTGGTGATGTGTGTTACGTAGTGACAGAGTTGGGATTTAAAGTCCTATGGTGTCACTATATGAATAAAATTTTCTCGCATAATATCAACAATAATAATAAATAGCTCTTTTATTTTTGTACGTAAGTGAAAGATATATTAATTAAAAGAAGAGACTACAAAGTTCCATATTACATGAAGACAACAAAATTATACTAGGGAGTTTACTAAGCCAACAAGATCCCTATAAGATTTGCAATGGTGAAATAATTCAACTCGGGTCACCATTTTTCGAACAATAGCCTTTATGATTTGAGTGGGGGACTGACTAGTCTGTTGGAAAATTCTTCTATTCCGTTCTTGCCAAATATAGTAGATTACCGCAGCGGTTAGAGCTCTAAGAAAATTTTTGTGGATTCTTGGGCCCCTTACTCCTTGAATGAGCCAATGAGTAATATGCTCCCAAGTGACTAGGTGATGAGTGCTTCCGGCCTTAAGCATAAGAGAGAGCCATATTGAGCTTGAGAAGTCACATTCAAAGAAAAGGTGTGCAAGAGTCTCATCATGGTGTCGACAAAGTTCACAAGTCGAGATTGAATTGAATCCCAGTTGTTGCATTCGGTCTCTTGTGAACAAATGGCCATGCATGACAATCCAAAGAATGAATTGGTGTCTCGGGAGAGTAAGCCTATTCCATACCAGGTTGTACCATGGGACTTTAGCTTTCTTTGGTCTCAAAAGGTGATAAACTTTTGAGATGCTGTACTCTTCTGCATTTGTGCAAATATTTTGAGTATGATCTAGATCAAAATGAGGTTGAAACACAGGTCTTATCTCCACGATCTTCTTAAAGACCCATGAGGCATTTGTAGGGGTATAATAAATAGCTCTTGAATTAGTATTTTTTTTTTGATAAAAGTACATTGAGCTTGAAGTATAAAGCTTAGCATAGTTTTACGACACTATTGGTTCAATTTTCATACCTAATAAGTATATTCACTATTTAGAAATCTTGAATCCATTCATCACACATTCGATTCCCTATTAGAAGTTCTATTACAAATAACTTCAACAACTACAGTCGTCTCATTAACCTAATAAGTCCTTATATTAAATTACTAATGAATAAATAAATTCAACAATTAATCTACTAACTTTCTAAGAATCAACCTATAAATAGTTTATGACAAACTAATTTATGAATTAGGATTTTCATATTCATCTAATTACTCGTACTGATATTCATATTCATTATACTAAATTACTAATTAAAAATTAGAATGAACAATCAATCAAGCAAACACATCAATTATCCATAAAAATAGTAGAATTTGACTAAGGAATCTGGGAACGAAACAGATTACCTCTTGAGTCTTGATTACTGTTGAATTGTGATTTGCAAGCGACTGAATTTAGTGGCTGAAGCAACATAAGGTCATCAACAGCTCACTGCTGAGACTTTGATGGAAGGCACGATGTGTGTATTTTTTATAAAATGAAACACAATGTTTTTAAACTTATTAGAAAAGGAAGAATTTAAGGAAAAAAGAGAGCATATAACCGGACTCGAACCCCAGCATCTCATGACCTTGTAGCACCATGGGAATCAACCAAACCAGTATATCACACTTTGAGCAATGGTGTCCTCTGCATTGTTTATATATTTCAGCCATTATATATGTATATACACGCATACAATACTGTCCAGTCAGGGCTGTGTGGTGTCCCATGATTGACCCCTGGTGTTACATAAGCATAACTATTTGTTACCAAAACTTCCCAGTGAGATATGTGGTTCTTTGTTGGACATATCCTGAGTTGGTTATTAAAGTCTTCACGGACCTTCCTGAGTTAACAGAGTATCCTGTGATGGGATTAAGTATGGTTGATATGTCTTTGTTGACTATTGTTTTGACGATGTTCTTTGTTTTTTTTTTGGTGGTGGTTGTTATTTTTAACTTTTCTAGTTCAAACTAAAGTATAATTCATTTAATCGTCTTCTTATTTTGGTGATTTCCCCCCTGAAATGCCTCTAGTATGGGAAGGATTATGATTTTGATGCTCCTGTCAAACTCTTAGACAAGCTTATGCATGCGATGGCTGGGTCTGCAGATGAGCAGCTGGTCGTGGTCTCGCAGGTCTCTCTCTCTCTCTCTCTCTCTCTGTGACTTGCTTTGATTTTTTATTTCATTCATTTTAAAAAATCTGAATGTCTAATGTGTAGGTCCTAGTCTCAGATATCAATATTGGGTATGAGGACATTGTCAACACTCAGGTTTGTATTTTCTTGAAGGGGTTGATGGTGTAATACTGCAATGGGGTGTCCGTATTTTGAAATACTTTTGTTAATATGCTGCCAATGGATCTCTGTGTAGGTTCTGGCTTTTAATGGTAAGCCTGTGAAGAATTTGAAGGGCTTGGCCAGCATGGTTGAGAGCTGTAAGGACGAATACCTCAAGTTTGAACTTGAATACCAACAGGTTCCGTGCCCTCCACTCATAGGCTCCATTTAGTTGTTGAAAGTTTCATGGAAACAAAATGAAATGCAAAAAAATAGCTAATCACCAACATTTTTGTTCCTTTTTTTTTATTTTTTATTTTTATATCTCAATATATTGATCAATCAAAACTAAACAGAAAGGAAAATTGCATGAAACACCTTTGTATTTTAATGAAATGCACAAGATATCCTTGGTCCAATTTTTGCTATACCAAACCTGTTGATTTTCAAGCACCATCTGCCCTTTCATTACTTTTTCTGTTGAAGTTGTTGAGGCAGGAAGCTTTCAATGAAAATTGTTCCTGTTACAACTGACACTATATTTCAACTCTTCCCTCCATAATTAAGCAACAAAATATCTAAAATACCCCCTCCCCCCCAAAAAGTTCATCCCACCACGTTTTCATCTCCTCTTATCTTTATAACCTGAAATTACTAAACTACCCCTGCCGCTACCTTGTCACCTTTTTCCCTTCTCCCAAGGCTATATTCCCATCTCCCATTAATATTAAATGAAATAAGTACCCTCAGAAATAGAAAGATATCTGACAATTTTCTTATTCTCGCTACCAAGCTAACATACAATTGCTAAACCACCTTCTCCATTTATTCTCACTAAATACCTCACCCAACAGCTATTAGAGTAGCTGATTTACCCTCTCCATTTAATTCACCAACGGCCATTCTAGTAGCCGATTTGCCTTATTTGGATTTATTCACAACAGAAAACCTACTTTGATTTGCGATGATGTGGATTGTTTTTTAAATTTTTGGATATATATCACCATCTGTCGATCCCTGTGCATTTGATTGTTTCGCAGATATTCTTATCATGAAGTTCCGTCTAATTCCTACAAAAACAAAAGAAAATGCCATTAGTGAAAAACCTATGATGTGAAGCATTACCTTCAAGTAAAGTTGTAATAGGCTTATATCTATCCAAACCTAATGTTGAATAGAATGAATTAACAAAGTTGGAGGCGTTCTCACTATTGCACACTGTCAAATCAAGTTTAAATGTCGCCCAAGTTTCTAATGGAATGTCCAGTAGATACAGTTATGCATCAATTGATATTTCTTTGATCCCCTCCACTGCTCTTAAAAACATGAACTCTGAAGTTGCATATGCTTGCATAGTCAAACAACAATAAATTAGTGCACAGTATACCCATATCAATTTTGTACTGTATACCCTTACAATGTTGTATTCAACACTGTCTTTGCATGATATGCCCCTGACATAGATTACAGATGAAATAATTTACCCAAAATTAGTCTCAAGTTAGTCCTTTTCAAAATTTGCATTTAATTGTCTACAAAAGCTCCTTACATAGTGTGGAAAGATCTCCTCAAGAACAACTTCAACGCCCTTGCAAACCAAATCAAACATCAAATTAAAAAAGAAAATTCATAGATGAAAATTCACAAAAAAGAGAGATGTGAGGATGGAAAATTACCTTTTGTCTATCACTAATAAAAGTACATGTCCTACCTCTCTCAGTGTATGCTTCAACATATTAAAGAAGTATCTCCAGCTTTCCTTGCGCTCCTTTTGTACAACACCGTAGGCATTGGGGAAAATTTCTTCATTTCCATTGAGAGCAATTGCAGGTAGAACCACCCCACCATGATGGTCTTTCATGTGATAGAACTCCTCTTTACACCTTCTATGTAAACATTGTCATGCCTTGTGCTAGGATTGTGCCCATCATTTATCCAAGTTCTATCAAGTGGGACATCATCATCTAAGCTTACCTCATCACTCTCAGAAGAATCATCACTGCCACTGGCCTTAAAATCCTCACCATCAGACTCATCAGTCTTCTCCAGACCCATTACTGCCCCTAGGAATAGGGTTTGTGTGTTTAGCTTTTCTAGGTGCTTTAGTTTTATTTTGACAATAATGTCACTAGTTTTAGTTGTGAGGGGGGGTCATTTTGAGGTTGATGAATATGTGAAAGAGGGGGGGGGTGACTGAGGCTGTATTTTTTTTTGGGGGGGTGCTTTGTTTTGATCAATCATAATAGCATCCGACTGTGATGAAGGTTGATCTTGGTTTTTTTTAGCTTTTGATGTCTCACCATGGACATTTTCCTCTTTCTAGGAACAAAGTCTTTTCTATTTTTCATTGGGTTAGAAGCAACACATGGTCAGGTGGAGGATCATGGTTTGATGTAAAGGATGAAGGTTGTGGTGGTGCTTGAGAAGTTTGTTCTGGTGCTAGGCGCGGTGGCATACAATTAAATATTGGTTCCGATACGCAATATTAGCCAATATTTATTGGATTTTGGGTAAGCCGATTTGCGAAATTGGCGGTGTGCAACGGTTTTAGAATTTTACGTATTTATTGGCAATATATCGGTTTTCTATCAATATTTACCGATATATGCCGATATTTGCTAATATTTGTTGTTAAAAAAAAATCATGCCGTGGCATATAAAATATCGTAAGCTTCACTGCGACCACAACCGCAATCGCGACTATGATTTTATTGCTTGGGTGGTGGTGCCGTGGTGGTGTAAGAACTGATATTTATTTATTTATTTATTTTTGGGATAAGTAAGGTTGTGATTGAGTGCAGGGTGGAGGTGAGGATGTACTACTTTTCCACTCTTCTTTTGAAGTGTAAAAAAGTTGAGACAGTTATGACTTGTGAATCAATCAGAGATGGTTGTTGAGCAACAAAAGGCTGTTCTTTGTGTGGTTTTTCGTTTTTCCTTTGACATCTGCAATTGTGTACAACCATAGAGTATTTTAGGGTTTACTTTAGGAGAATAAGCATGTTTCACGCTTTTTGGGTTGTTCTAGGGCTGGACGGTTTGGAAAACTTGCTGGGCACCTTAGGATTTGAAGAAGAGGAAGGCTTTGTGGGAGTGGAGATGGTAGTAGGGGCAACAGACTGAGATGGTTTGTTGTATGGGTAGGGCAACTCTGCAATGACGGGTTCTATGTCTAACACCACATGAACATCAGTATTGGCCCTTTTTCTTTGCTCCTTTACCTTCCTATCAGATTCCTCCCATCTTCTCTTCCCCCCCTCCCCCCTTTTCCTTGGGAAGGGCTTCGACAACATAATGTTTTTCATAAAAATCTTTAGCAATAACCACCATAAGCTTTGGGTTCATCACTTTCAGTTACAATTATGTGTATTGCTTCTCTACAGTATTCAACATACTTTGAAATGAAGAATCACCGGAAACTTCTGTCATCTTTTACTTCAAACTCTTATGCTCTATGACAGGGTTTTTGGGTGGGGCAGCATAATGTTTCATGCTATGTCCATGATCAGTTCTATTAATTCATGCTATGTCCATGATCATTAACAAATATATGATATTCCCTATCCATTTAATGAATGGCCAACCATTTCCCATGCGACCCCAAAATTTCCTTCATTTCCCCTAGAATAGCATGTAAACACACACTGTAACAGCAATGTACACAACACAGGTTCATGCAAATACATAATCCAACTAAATATGAAGCAAAACTCTTGAAAAGCAGAAACATCTAGACAAGCTCAGCATGCATATATTCAGTATTAAGCACGTTAAGCAAAACTCGTTCACTTGATTAATTATGTATTACACTCAAGTTCTTCAAATATTAAACAAAAGAGGCAGAAAAGAGACAAACTGTCAAGTTCTTCAAACAAACATCAATCCCATGGAAAGAAATACTAAAATCGAAGTCAAACATAAAGCACCACGTATAGTGGATATCATATATTATTCAAATAAAGCACGATACAGGTTTTGTGTTTCCAAATCCCATAGTTTTTCTAATTAAAAATGGGTTGCAGAAAAAGGTAAGCAAAGCAATGATATTTAATACAATATAGATTTAGTGTACCTTGTTTCTTACTTATTACCGAAGTCATCAACCATGAAAGCACTAACTTCAACTCCTCAACCTCAAGCCTTTAACTTGTGAAATATTGAAAAGTTGGGCCAAAATTTTTGAGAATGCCAGCTCGTAAAAATTTAAGTGGGGATCAAGAAATCTCAGCTGGTGAGCTAGTCAGTGTGAGGATTTTTTATTTTATTTTATTTATTCATTTATAAAAAAGGAAGTAGGGTAAAGGGGGTATTTTAATCAAAATATAATGCCGTCTGCCAAAAAAGTAATGAAAGCGCAAATGGTGCTAGAAAATAAAAATACAGGGTTTATAATATAATATAAATTAGACTAAGGGTATATTGTGCATTTCATCAAACTACTGATTGGGGTATTCGTGCAATATCTCAAAAAGAAAAAAAAAGCTTTCTTTTCCTCAAAACTTCCAAGAACCAAATGGAGCCTTGTACTCCCCCCCCCCCAACCCTTTCTTTCCCTTTCTCCTTTTGAGATCGTCCACATATATTTGTTTTTGGGGCTGTATATAATCCTTGCTGTGTGCACCCATTTGGACCCCGCAACTTTATTGCAGATTGTTGTCTTGAAGACAGAGACTGCCAAGGCTGCAACTTTAGATATTATTTCTACCCACTGCATACCATCAGCAGCATCAGATGATCTAAAGGCGTAATTAATTATGGACGAGAATCTCGTTGCACTCTAAGCTTCTGTACCTTTCATTCGGTCAGCTGTCCTGCCTTCAACTGAGAAGCATGGAAAGAGGTGTCCTCGCATGATGGCTGCATACCAGAGGCGGAGAGTGTAGGATTAGTAGAATGCAATTTTATGTATCAGCTTTTGATCTCTGTTAGCAGCTCTGAGTTCCCATTTTTCCACACTAGGAAATATTTGAACCTTCAATAGCTGACGAATATTTGCGATGGGTGTAGTATCATGATCTATGTGTCACCAGTAGTTAAGCCCCTTCCCTCCTTTTCCGTTTACAGTTGGTTTTGGTTGGGGGAGGGAGGGGGGGGGGATGATGTGCTTGAATATACGAGTTTCATTTTATTTACTTATTTTCTTTCGGAGTTTTGGGAATGGTATCGTTCCCAAGAAAAATGAAGAGGGAAGGTTGTAATGATAATGAAAAATGGTTAGGTGGTAGCCAGGGTTTTCATGTAGAGAACAGTTGAGGGATATACAGTTCATAGAACCGGGAATATGTACCATTATTGCTAAGATGGCCAATTAAAGTTGACATGGTTTATATTTTTTCGTGTTCATTGGTATTTCGTTCATGGTCGATTTGCGGATGAGGTTTTAGGTCGCTGTATTTTTTATATCGTTTTGATGTTCCAGCAGAAGAGACCGGGTGAATCTTTGCGCTGTTATTATTAATCACGTCAGCGCCTGAGGTACCGTCGTACCGGTAGACAGTCCTTGATGTTATAATTAGTTACGTGGCTCTGTCTACCAGTACCTCAGGTGATGATGCAGTGAGCAGCACGATCTTAGTGTGGCGGTGTTATAGTTGCGTATGTGGTCTTCTATTCTAAACATCGTTGAAGTTGGAATGTTGATGAATGGTTGGTTTGCCTTTGCCAACGAAGCTCTAGGTCAGATTTGGTCACAAAACTCGGATTTTACGTGCCATCGCCGATATTTACATTCTGTAGCTACAAGAGAAAGATGAGGATGTGTGCCTGTGGTTCTTATTTTAGTCCAGTGGAAAAAGTTTTTGTTTTTATTTTTTTCTACAAAATTTTAGATTCGATATATAGATTTTAGGTAAAAGGATACGTAGGTTTTTTAAAATAAAATAACTGTAATAATTTAGTTAACTATAAAATTTCTATTAATAATTAAAATTACTAAAATATCCGCGGTTGAGAGTACCTATTTTCTACGTTCATAATTCATATATTGCCATTTATCTTGGTCGTTGGCGGCAGGTTTAAGATAATTATAAGATGTTGCTTTGCGAGGTGCGCCAACGTCATATCAAAACGACAGTGATGTACGTCCACCTTTCTCGGTTGAAAAAAGGGCAAAGCAACGGTCTGCTGGTATTCATTAAACAGCTAGGAACTGGGAGAGTGCAGAATATATCAAATAATCTTTACATGCCCTGCTGTTACTCTATTCATTGAAAATGAACTCTTTACACTTTCTATATACGTACGTACATCCAGCTGCACTGCTACTGAGATACATGCATATGTGAAGTAATCTGGCCTGATTTCAGGATTTCCTCCTATATATAACCAACTCACTTGGAGCCAGCCTGCCAAATGTCGAAATTCAGAGCCTTTACTTTGATCGTGTCTCCCCCCATCCCGTGACCACGTCCAATCGATCGTTCTCGATACCTCACATGTACAGCGGGAGAGAAGCTACGAACCGGTCGTCCTGTCCTGCAAATATTTCTCGAGCTTTGAATCCTGTAACAACGGGGTCTTGTGGGTCGTCGATGATTCCAAGTCCCGAGAGTCCAAACTTGCACACAGCTCTTCCGTTGCTTTGCCCCACATTACAGCGTAGAATCCCAAGGATATCACTGCTGCTCCAATAATGCTATATACATATTCAAGCCAAGGCAAAAGGGTGCGCCGGCAATGTCAGTACCGATAATTATTACCATTCAATCATCTGAAGAAGTGAGAAATCAATTTCATGGATTCATATGTACCTTCCGAGATAGAGTGCATCCCCAAGGAATAGTACACCCATAGCTGCAGCAATAGCGATGGATAATGGCTTGAACATCGCTATATATACAGGACCTTTTCGATGCAATACCCATGCGTGGATAGAGTTGGCCAGACATGAACTAAGTACTCCCTGCACAATCACACATTTATGCAAAGGATCGAGCTCGATTAGTGATTAATTAGACATTGAATATTTGCATCAAAGAAGAGAGAGAGAGAGAGAGAAAAGAGAGGGGGGGGGGGGTAAAGAAAACCCTTAGGCTTGTATTAAAGTGTTCTTACAGAATAAGCAACAGCAGCCAACGATACATCGGGTTTCAATATCCAGGCCTGGATGTTAGGCTCTGCCACCGCAGCTATCACGGCCGACACACCAGCTCCAAACAGGTTGTAAAAAAACACGACCACAAGTTCTGCAGGGTACTCCTTGATGATCTGAGCCTGTGTGATTTCATTTCGTATATACGACTTTAGCTTCAAATAAAATCCTCCTCCTCCTCCCAGCCGACTTTTGGGACTTAAAACGATGGAACGAGATGGAATGTTAGTTTTGGAAGCTTTTAGTACATAGACCTACCTGTACAATGTACCATATGGGAGTGAGCATATATTCACAAGCCAGCAGAAGGCCGCCAGTGGCCCAATTGGAGTGCGGTAAGTACACAAGTTTCCGGTCGTGATTTCGTGTCAACGTTGACGATTTGGATGGAAACAATAATATGATTGATGGTCCCTTATACAGAATCACCATCAATGCACCGGATATGGATACTATAGTTCCAATGATCTTTGCTTGACTGCTTGAACTTCTCCAAGCTAGTCTCTCCATCCTGATCACGGATGTGATACATGTTAAACCAAAAATATATATGGTTCAAGCAATCAAACATGGTCAATAGGGATGTAAAAGGCTTTGCGTGTTGCCCATCCATCGTACAGAAGTCCTAATCTAGAACCGAATGTTGTATATACTACAGCAATTTAGGTTCATTAATTGAAGCATATATTATTTTACGGGGATTGGGTGGTTTGGTGTTAATACTAATTAACTAGCCTACGAAATTAAATAGCTAATTATTGAGAGATTACGGATGTTGTTAACAGATTAGTCAGCTGCAGGCCAAGAAATTAGCAGATATTAGATTGTGATAAAGTGATAGTATAATCACGAGTCGCCGGATTTTATTTAGCCTTAAAGGCATAAAAGGAATCGCCTTTATTATATTCAAGAGTCACTGGATGATAGAAGATAGATTGGTCATTGACTAATATGTAATATTCCACTGCAATCTGTGTGTCCATGATCACGTATATGCGCACTAGCGTTCAAGTTTCAATCCCCATTGGACAAGCCGAGAGAGAGTTGATACACACCCCACACGCTACTACGACCTTTTTCCCCCCCTCAACTCAATATCTTTGGTCATGGTCTTTATCTAATGACGATGACGTTTGTCCCAACGTAAACAATATAGCAATGTTATTGACATAGTGCCATTGGATGTTGAATTAATTGGAGTAATAATATATATGCGAAGACTTTTTGGGCACGCATAGAAAGATAATAATAATAATAGATTAATAAAATCAGTGTGCAAGTGGACAATTACGTATGTGTTTATTTTAACTAATAATCGATAGTACATACATGCATAATATACATGTATGTAGAGTAAGGCATGTTTACTGCTAAATATTTTACAATTCACTAATAAAGCATGTATTTCATATCTAAAACTTATTTACAAGTAAAATCCATATTTTTAGTTAATTTGGAGCTATTTAGTAAAAATAATTATTTATTTTAATTTATTTTAGAATTTTAATAAAATTTTATTAACGGTAAGTTGTAAGTAAGTAGTAAAATTTGTAGTGGTAGACTCAACATTTTTGTAATGTATATACATAGACTGGGAAGATAATTTATTGTTGTAAGTACGTAGGATTTGTCACAATTATTATTCTAACCAAAAATAAAATTTGAGCGTAGAATTCATTCAAAGGGTTCAAATTTAGAAGAAGGTCAACTAAATGCACCGTGGTTATTGTCTTGATTGATGAGGCCTTGGTTTAGTCCGGGACTTTGGAACAAGCATCCAAAAACACTATGCTAGCTAGATACCTAATTCACAATTAACTCCAACTAATTAATAGTTTGTTTGAATTTATTTATTAAAATTAATTAGTTTAAAAAAAAGTTTAAGCTAATTAAAAAAAACATATATAATTATTATAAATAACTAATTTTAATAAGTAACTCAAAGCATGAATTATATAACCTTACTATTACAAGGTAATTTTAGTTTCTATATATTCTTTTAAATTAACAAGTACTTTCTGAGGAATTTTGATTTTGATTTTGATTTTGATTATTATTATTATTATCCCCTCCCCCTCCTTCATAGATAGGGGTGTATCACAACACAATATACCCCACTCGGCACTTGGTGGTCATATATCATGCAAATGTAATTAATTCAAATTCCTCCGTCCCATCCCATTTCCAACCAATTATGATCAAGTCAGTTGTCAGGCAATAAAGCAAAATGACGAAAATAGGAAGGAAGGATGACCAAAGCAAGCATATAAAGCACAAGTAATTATTGATATAAATGATACAACAAAATTATTTAAAACAGTAATAATAATAACAATAGTAACGAAGATGAAGGAGATGGAGCAGTGACCTGAAAATGATGGCTAAGATGAAAGTGAAAGCCGGAATAAGATTGCTCATGGCCGAAGCAAGGGTCGGGGAACTGTATTCAATACCCTTGTATCCTATCATCAGATCTGCACTCCTGCACCGCCCAAAAATCTTAACACTAATTGCGAGGAAGAAACAGCAGATAGCAATCCAGTAGTTAACTAACTGTAAGAAAGAAATTCGTCCAACCAACCAAACACCCTGCGAATTTAGAGGGGCAAAATTGATACGTTCACGCATATATACTCTTCACAACAACTCCGACAAAGCTCTAATTCAATCAATCAAAGAGCGATTAACTTAATAGAATGGAGACCGCATGATCTATATTTTGTAGCGGCGATGGAAGAAATTAATAGTTCATACCCAATTACGCCAAGGAGGAAAAGCTTTGCAAGGATCCAGAAATTGAGGGGAGGTAGCCCTGCTCTCCTGCATCCACAAGGATCACAAAGGACAATGAACTGAAATTACTCGATTGATCAGAGCAGAACCTCACCGCTTGAATGAAAGAGTTGGTGAATGAAGGAAACTAATTAGATGAAAAACAGAGGAGGGAGAAAAGAAAAGAAAAGCCGGAGGAGGAAGGGGGTAGGAATTAGGGGTGACAAATTAAGTCAACGGAAATAAATACTGCGTACCTGCAGAAGAAAGGAGAAGGAAGGAGGATAAAAGCGGCGATTGTGTAAGAGTAAGTAACAAAGACGTGGTAACTCATGCCTGCATTTGTTGCAGCTTTAAAAAGCGTATTCAATCCGACATTTGAACACTCTAGAGCCACCATTATTGTAAATGGTAGCACATCTTTGTAACAGTATCCGTTCCCACCTACCCTTGCCATCTCGCTCTTAGTTGTTTCTGTCTTTACTCGATCTCCCTAGCTTCGCTTCTGATCGTATGTTGTTTCAGGAGAAGAAGATCGATGATTTTATGGTCAAAAGGGGAAGACTGAACAGCATATTATAGAAAGATAGACGAAGAGGAGGGGTTCATGAGAGAGTGTGGCTCTGTTGACTGTTGATGTGGACTTTGGGGGAAAGGGGCAATATTCATTGCAGGATGGAAATGCCCTGTTCCTTTCAGCTGTGTCGACCACTATTACTCGCTAGTCGTGGATTGCCGTTTTAAAATAGGATGCCGATGACCCTACTTTTATCTCTTTCTGTAAAGGTAGAAGGAATGGCGTGTGGCATCCGCACGCTACTTTCCGCCCCCCCCCCTCCGGGTTTTATTGAAGCGGGGATTGCATACCCAAACAAAAGGAAAACGACCTAAATTTTTCTGCTACATTGATGGGGAAGGACCGAAGGAGGCTACTGCCAACCCTATCAAACATCAAATGAGAGGGGGCACCAACGCCATTTTCATAGAGACTTGATATTAATTAATGATATTTCACCTATATTATTATCTAATTTAAAGTAGCTGATTTTACCAAAAATTAAGCATGAAAATTGTCACATAGATATGCAAGAGACTACGATTCCAATGTCCAAGGTATAAATAGTTTCAATCCTAATATGGCTTAACCAAATTGGATGGACTAACTGCTTTAATCAATCAGTAGTTAATTTCAAGGTTGGTTGGATGATCCTACTTAATTGAAATCGCTCGCATCACTTAAATCAAATTAAACACCTTACGTTTATATACAATTTCATTTTATACCCCACGAAAAAGTGGTGTTTGGCATTCACACAACTTGTTCTTTCTGTTGATTCGGATATCTCCTTTGTATACTTTAGATCAGATATCCATATAAAAATATGATTTTTTTATATTAAATTTAATAACTTTGATAAGAATATTTATGAAATAAAGATCGTACATATGCATATACATAAATACATACATACATATATATATTCATATGAGTGCCTTTATCTTTAAAGAGTAATAAAATATTATTATAAAATTTATATTAAAAAATAAATAAATTTCAAAAACTTTAGACTATAAAAAAATAAAATATTATGTCAATAGTCAATAAAATATTTGATATTTTCTTACATCGGATAATCCAGTTTAAAATCGAGTATTTTAAATATTAGATATCCTTTTTTTAAAAAAAGGAAATTGATATCCTAAATTTCGTATCAAATTTTTTGATCTCAATTTTTTTTTACAGAGTTCTAGCTTATTCAGGAGGCAAGTTATAAACTTCACAACCAAAGAGGAGAGAGTGACTTTCACAAGCAAGATGGTCTCCACTCCATTAGACACTCTATAGTCATGCATGATCCTACAACTACAAAACTTATGCATATAGCAACTTCTGACACACTACCAAGATAGATGAATAGAGATGAAAAGACGAGGTTGTACTCATAACCATACATACTACCATGTAGGAGTCACTAGAAATATGAATGTGTCAAAGACCTCTCTCGTGTGCATAAAGGAGTCCGTAATAGATCTCCCATAACTTTACCATTGGAATTGTACTAAAATCCACACTAACTAAGAAATCAAACACCTAATGATCTCAGTGATCTCTAGCCATGCCTCCCAAAGCCAAGTGTCCCAAGCAATATAAGACACTATTATCATTATACCATATACGCATAGCTGGACCCTTTGTCCAAGTTGCTAATTTGTTTGACTTTCATCTATAAAACAAAGTCTTTCTTAGATAGAAGCCAAACACATCTAGCTAATACATGTGGTTCAAAGTTTTAGTACACAAAAACAAGTCTATTATAAGTCTACAAAAGCTTTCATATAGCTAAGAGTGAGGGTCAATGCTTGAAGGGCTTGTTTGGTTGCAACTAACATTGTTGGGCAATATTCCTTGCCGACCAATCTTGCAATGATAGAGCCAAAAAAATCATATCTCAGCTAATTTTGAGAGAAACAATCCGCTACAAGCTAACATCATCTTCAATACTCATTTATGATTAAATAATTGTGCATCACCAACTACATAAATGCTCTGATATGCTGACAACATTTCATACGCCATATATGACGCCATCTAAATGAGGTCGGTCCCAAGATACGTTGCTTCACATGGTAAATAGATCAAACTAGGAAATAAAATGCGATTGCTTTGCCCTATTGAGGTATATCAGAAGTATGCCCAATAAAATTAACCCACACTTACAATCTCAACCCGGATACAAGTTAGTAACATATGCTAGAACATGACCCAATTCCATTTGACCGAGCACATATAATCCTTCATTGCCTCGTCCAATCCATCTTGGTTAATATTAACAATCACATTGTTTATAAATGAGCCATCACTTGGCCACCAATCTAAACAAAATTGAGTATTCAAATCATTATGATTATATCAAGGAGTTTCTATGAGTAATTTCTTAGTTAATTTGCAAATCTGTCTCCATATGGATGAGCAACCAAAATTCTTGGGATCCTTAATAATATATTTATCCTAAATATACTTTTCTATTACAATCAAGCCTAAAGATCCAACCCAACCCATCAATCTCTTTTAAGATAAAAGATATTATCCATGGAGGTGAATTTTCCTTTTCCTATTAACACTACTCCATATGAACAATTTGTTAATCCTATCTAAATGATTTGTGATCTACTTCAGCAATTTGTAAGTTTAGATGTTGTTGTAATACCTCAAATTTTCATAACCCTAATTCTTAGATGATTAGTCTCTTAATCCCTTTTTAACCCCTTATCATTATTTAATAATATTTTGTTGTCTCAAAATCTAGCTTGTATTACCATAATACCATTCTAAACCCTCCTTTTTAATTTATCTAATGAGGTTTTGCCCTTTGATCAATCGACTTGCAGCTAACTAGACTTGTTGTCTAATGTGTCCTTTCCGTGGTATACTTAAGTTGGGTGGTTTGATCATTCTTTTTTTACTCCAAATAAATTTTTTATGTCCAATTTATATATATGTTTCTATATTAATTCCACTCATTTTCTTAATTTTTCCTAATTTTTGAGAATTACTTGATTATTTTTCCAGTTTTTACCCATTTATTGGACTTTATACCTTACTTAAAATATTTTTATTGTTTTTAACTTTCTTAGACATGTTGACCAAAAAATTCTCACCTCCCATAATCCATTTTACCTTATCCTTACTCATTCAACAAAAATCTTATGCATAATCAAGCTCTTACACCCATTTATATATTCTCATAAGTCCCATCACCCTCTACCTTTAAAGTAACCCCAAAACATGACCCCCTCTCTCTTTCTACCCTTGTTTGATAGCCATAAGGGGTTTGTTTCCCTTTTAGTTCTCATTTCACATTTTCTCCTTCTTCTATCCTCTTATGTTTGCCTTTGTTCTTGAATTACCCTTGCTTTATTCATTAGCTTCCAACCTTATATCTCTTATCTTCTCTTTATTTTATTCATCTTTTTTAGTTCTAAAAAAGTTTAAACCTAAGTTCATTAGTTCTTATTTTAAGCAAAAGTGGGTTAAGATTTATAGATTGTAAATTTTCTCACCCTTTATTTTCAAGTAAAAAAATTGAAAGTAAGGGTCCTTCCTCTTATCCTTTTCAATCCTCTTTTTTCCTATTCTTAATCTCTCTCTCTCTCTCTCTATTCTTAACTTCTAAGTTTTATGCTTAAAGACAAATATTGCTAGGTAAGGCTATACATATATTTAGATTTAGGAGTTTGATGATATATGTTATTTAACTTTATTACCATGACATCATGCTTTATGTTTAAAAATCATGGCTTGGATTATTTAAGCTCAAATTCATGAATTATTGTGATATAATGAATTACAAGTGAATTTATGATTTTAAGTGATATTTTCATGTTTAGGGCATGCTAGGCTTTGTCTTAAATTTTGAGCATGCCATATATTTATATAATTAATTAATTAATAAGTATGTTGTTAAGTATTATTTACCATTAGATCAAGTATTTATGTTATGTAGCATGTTCATGGTTGATTTTTGTGGGTTCAAGCCATTAGGGTATCTTGACCTTTTAGATTTTGGCGAGCCTTAAGTCTATTCTGAATCAAGATAATTAAATTTTTTGATGTTTAATAGTATGTGGGAGATTATTTATGAAAATGGTGAAGTTCGGAGAAGATTGAGTTTTGGGTGATTATAAGATAAAATTGTACATAAGGCAATTTTGGTCATTTTTGTGAGATTTGGTGAAATCTATGTATACCATTAAATTTTTCTGAGGTTTTTATGTAAAATTCTATACATGATGTGTTAGGTGAAAGAAGTTATGTTAATTAAAGTTTTGAAGTGTTTAGGTAAAATAAGGGTAAATTGGCCATTTTGGGTAATTTTGAAAATTGGTGTTACATGAATGTTATTTGGGTCAAAATATGATAATAGTGATTTGTAAAATATTTAGGTTAATTATAAGTTTAACAACTGTTAATTTTACATGAAAATGGCTTAAAATGTGACTGGTAACGCTAGGAGTATAATTTATATTGTATGCATACAATATTGGAGTTTAATTATGTTTTTGGTTTGGTTTTAACTAATATGATGTATTTAAGTGTTTTATTATGTTTTTGATTTGAGGAATCAAATGAGTGATTTTATAGATTAATTGTGAATTAGGGTTTCATAAGGGTATTTTAGTCATTTTTTTGTAAGTGTGCTCTTCTTTGTTCTTGATTGTGTTTCATGTGCCTTATTTAATTATCCTAAATGTTGTGGCATATTTTCTTTAATAAACTTTAGCACAATTATAATTATATAACAATTAAAAAATAGTCGGAATGAATTTAGTGGTAAGTGATACTAAGTGATTAGTGATAAGTGGTAACAAGTGATAATTTTTAATGTCCCGAAACTTATAAAAAAATATTTTAAGTAAGCTTCTAATAAAATAATAAGTATTACCACTGCATCCAAAATAAAAAAGATACTCCCTATACCCAAATCATATCGGATTTAAGACTAGAAGGAGTAACTTATAATTATAGATCACATGTGGGAAATGCTTGATCTCAAATTACAATATTACGAAACAGATACTAGAAATATAGGAGACACATGAGGTTAACATATAAATATTGTAAGAGACATAAGAGTTTAGGAGAAGTTTTTTGGATAACTACGATAATGTAACCACAAACCTAGCATCTCTATACCACAAACATCATATGAAAGCATTACTATCAACAACACTTTCGAAACAAGACATCATTTTTTCTTATGAATGAGCAAGTGTTCATAAAATGGATATATTACTACTTGCATATAGAGTAAATATATGTCTAATTCTGTAATCCCACGAAATTTTAAAAGCCTATAATTTAATAAATAACTTTTATTTGGGATAAATTATCCTTTAAATCTATTTAATTTAATTATTTTTATGGATTTTGAGTATATAAAATTAGATATAAATATTTAATAAATTAAAATAAATATTTTGTTATTTTATCATACTCTTTTTATTTAAATAAATTTTCAAATCATTATTTTACTAAAATAATCCTTTTTAAACCCCTTATATTTTGATTATATTAAATTAAATTATTAAATAAATTTATTACCCAAAAATATTGTATTTTATTATTTTATAAATTAAATTATTTTATTTTACCCCATTTTCTCTTTTCTTTTTCCTTTTTCCCTTTTCCTTCTCCTTTTTCTCCTTTCTTTCTTCGTCTTTCTTTTTCTTCCCTTGGGCCGTCGACCGGCCTACCTCTTCCCCCCACCCTCGCGCCTGGGCCGCAGGCCCGCTTCCTCTCCTCCCTCTCCTTCTCCCTCGCGCGTTGCCCGACCCGTCCCCTTCCTTTCTTTTCTTTCCTTCTCCCCGACCGGCCCGACCCAATGCCTCTTCCCCTATGCCGGCCTGCACGCACGTACACAGCCCCTCCCCTTCTTTCTTCTTCTTCCATTTCCCCTCGGCACCATACCCGACCATCCTCCGCTATCTCCGCCGCCCCACCTGCAACCCTCTCCTCCTACTGCTTCCCCCTATATATATATCGTTGTTTTCTCAGCCTTATCCCAGCCCCACCATCTCTCTCTCCCTTCCCCCATGCCCCGCCATACCTTTCTTCTCCTCCCTCTCCCTGCAACTCCCATTCCCCTACCACCCTGCCACCACCCTACAAAGCCACTCTATCCCCTCCTCTCCCTCCGTCTTCTTTTTCTTCTTCCCTTCCTGCCCTATTCGACCATTTTTTTGAGCTCCCCATGCCTCCTCAACCCTCTTTTTCTTCCTTTCTTCTCCTCCTATCTCTCACCCTGTTTTTGCTTCTCTGCCCCGCTCCGTCGAACTAGCCACTTGCACCACCCTTGCCACTCTCTACCTCACCCCTGAACCATCACAGTATCCCTCGAGCCACCTCGCAACCTCCTTCTTCCTCCCCTCTTCTTTTTCTCCCTTCTCGGCAACCGCCCTTACCACCTCGTCCCGCTGCCTCTGCCGCCACCTGAGCCACCAAACCAATCCCTGCAACCCCCTCTACCACCCCAAACCTCTTTTGGCCGAAACCACCACCTGTAGGCCTTCATTTTTCCCCTTCCTTTTCCTTGCTCCTTAGCCCCTCCATCTCAACCCATCTCGACAGCCACCTTTATGGCCTCGTTGCCGCCACCTCCGCCGCCCTTGGCCACCTTCAACCCATCCCGATCACCACCTACACCCCCTCTCCACTTGTGCACCCTTCCTTTGCCCTAAATCCTCCTCCATCTACCCTTTTTCTTAGCCTAAAAACCCTAACCTGAAAAATAGCCATTTTTTCCTCCTTTCACCCACCTTCGAGCCCCTCCCCCTCATTTCTTTGCATGCAGCTCATGCTGCATGAGCAGTATAAGCTGCTGCATTTCTTGATTTATTTGGTTAATGATTTTAAGGTATAATAATATTTAAAGTTAATTATTTGATTAATTAAGTGTTATAAAATCTTGTACTTGGTTTTCTCTTATTTCTAATATAATAATCATTGATATTATTATTAGGTATTGGTTTTGCTAATCAAAGCTTGAACCTTTAACGGAAATACCGGTAAGGTTCGTTTTTACAGGAATTAAGGTAACCGTTAAATCCCACTTAAACGCATGGATTAATGTATGTTAGCACATTAGGATTTTTAATATGTTATTATGCTTAATATATGTTGTTTAATATCATATATGTAGTTTTTTTGTGTTGATTGATAAAAAGGAAGCATGTTAGGTTATATGCTATGTATGGAATTATTGTTTAAGGTAAGAGTTTGGTTATTAAAGAGAATGTTAAGTATTATCTATGTTGTATTATGCTATTGTGATCGTTAATGCATGGTTAATATTTTTGTGAGCCTTAGGGGTATTTTAATAATATATCATGTACAAGAATATGGCCTAATATATGTGGGTGCTAATAAGTATTATATTAAATATAATAGTTGTGGATGAGGTATTAATATTAATATTTTATGTAGTGATGATAATTTAATATAAGTGGTGTAATAATAGGAAAAACGGTAATTTGTAATTAAAAGGGGTATTATGGCAATTTTGGAGGTAAGGATAAATGGTAAATTTGTAAGTAAAAGGATAAATTGGTAATTTTGGAAGTAAGGGATAAAATGGTAATTTTGGAAGTAAAAAGGGTAAAGTGGTAATTTGTAAATGAAAAGGGATAAATTGGTAATTTTGGAAGTAAGGGGTAAAATGGTAATTTTAGAGGCAAAGACAAAACGGTAATTTATAAGTGAAAAGGGAAAAATGGTAATTTATGAATGAAAAGGGTAAGGTGGTAATTTGTAAATGAAAAAGGTAAATTGGTAATTTTAGATGCAAAGGGTAAAATGGAAATTTGTAAGTGTAAATGGGTAAAATGATAATTTTGTAATTACAGGGTAAAAGGGAAATTTTGGAATTAAAGGATAAAATGGTAATTTTATAATTAAAGGGTAAAATGGTCATTTTATAAGTGAAAGGGTGTTATGGTAATTTTGGGAATTCAAGGGGTAAAATGGTAATTTTGAAAGTAAATGGCAAAATGGTAATTTTATAACTAAAAGGGTAAAGTGGAAATTGGAAAGGAGTAACTTGGTAATTATAATAATGGAGAAGGGTAATTTGGTAATTTAATCAACTAAAGGGTGATTTGGTAAATTTGATAATCGAGAAGGGTAGTTTGGTAATTATGATCACAGATAAGGGCAATTTGGTAATTTAATCGACTAGAGGGTAATTTGGTAATTTGATGATGGAGAAGGGTAGTTTGGTAATTATGATAATAGAGAATGATAATTTGGTAATTAACCAACTAAAGGGATAATTTGGTAATCAGGATAATGAAGAAGGATAATTTGGTAATTTGACCAACTAAAGGGTAATTTGTTAATTATAATAAAGGAAAAATGGTAAATTGGTAATCTAACAAACTAAATGGAAAATATATTAAGCGTAACAATTATGAAGGGGGATTAGTGACCTAATAGGTATGGGAGATAACTTGGTGACCTAAATCGAGTAAGGGGTAGTTTGGTAATTATTCAACAAGGAGGGTAATGTGGTAATTTGTCAAGTAAGGAAGGGATGACTTAGCAACTATATAAGTAAGGGGTAAATGAGTGATTTGTATCTAACATGTCGTTGTGATAGTGGAATTTCATAATATGACTAAGATAACACTGAATAGCAAGATAAGAGTATTTGATAATTAGTAAGTATTACGAGAATGAATTCTAATTCGAAATTAGATGAGATTAGGATGGCCTTAATGATTCTTCTGTGTTACCTTGGACAACCATTTGAATAAGAAATATTTAACGATATCCGAACGATTGGAAGTGAATAATTATCTAATTATTGTGCTTTTGTGATCACCTTAATTAAGACACTAATACTTAAAGTGAAAGATCTCGAGATCGGGAATGGTGGCTCTTTATGGGTCGCTACCCTAAAGACGTGGTTTAGCCCACGGTTATTCTGGTATTTACTGGTGTGCCTTTATCCCCCAGCTAGGCCCTATATCTTATTCTATCTAGCTCTACGGACCTAGTTAGGGGGTATGCATACTTATGGATTAGGTGTCCTTATCGGTAGGGTACCGAGTTATCTTTACACACCAGTACAACCAGGGTACCTTTACGTCCCTATGTTGATTGTTGAAGGGTATTGAGTTGCTTTTATGCACCAGTGCGACCGGTGTACCTTTATGTCTCGGGATCTTGATCTCCCTATCGAGGCAAATAAATGGAATTGTTGTGCTGATTAAAAAGGAAAAACACTAATCGTTAAAGTGAAAGATTAATGAGTCAAGCCTAGTTGAATTATATTATGAGTACCGATCCACCGGATATAATAGTGGCCCAGGAGGTTTTGCCTTGGATGATGTTTATGAGTACCAATTCACTAGAAATAATAGTGGTCCAGGTGCGTGTTGCCCTGGATGATGTATATCTGTATCCTGATCCACCAACTATAATAGTGGGGGTCCCGGGCTCAATAAATTTGATTTGGTTGTGAATAAATTATGGAAAAATACTAATCACTTACAGTGGAACACCCTGTAAGTCAGGGCCGGACCGATCCACCGGCAAATAATAGTGGCCAGGAGCGTTCTGCCCTATATGTATTCTGGTCCATCGGCTATAATAGTGGGGTTCCCGCACTCACACTGATATTTATAATCCGATATGATTGATAATGTTGGACTAAGGGCTTAAGGCCCAGAAGTATCGATGATTCTTTATGGCATATTAATATCCGATTGATTTGTTAAGTATGTGAATGTATGAATGTGGACATTAAGTATTTACCTTCATTATGTATGTATGTAGTATCATGTGTTGCATTGCAGGCCTGTTGTTAAGTGTATTTTAAAGGGTTACTTAGTACCGTAGTACTGAAGGGTTTTATTTGTGGGGCCCCTACCTATTCAGTGGGCAGTGTCCCTTACAAGTCGTTTTCAAGTGCTATTCAAGTGGAATTTCGGGAAAGAGCGTAAGGTACTATCCGGTAAATCCTAGGATTGTACCCTTTCGCCTTTAAAATTTATGGTTTCAATGTATTTGTTGATTTGTAACCACCACTAGTGGATTTTATTTTTGTAAAGTGTAGGGATGTAAACGGGGTGGGTTCGGGGCTGATATACCCATACCTGTATTCGTACCCGATAAAAAAAACCGTACCCGAATCCGTATCCATACCTAAATCCATATCCGTATCCGTTGGATATTCGTTACCTGACGGATTATCTGTTTATCCGTTAATGGATATTATCCGGCGGATAAATCCATTATCCGATGGATAAACCCATTTAGAGTTAAGTCAAATGACAATTTTAACCTTAATTTATACTATATTTATTTTAAAATTAAGGGTAAAAATATAATTATATATCGGGTAAACGGGTACGGATATGGATACGGGTATGGATATCCCATACCCGTATCCATACCCGAACCCGACGGGTATTTTTTTCCACCATCCATATCCGTTTATCCATAATGGTTTAAATATTCGTCGGGTTTTGGGTAAAATCCGCCCCGTTTACATCCCTAGTAAAGTGACATGTACGCTACTCTGATTTAATTATTGGTTGAGTTTCTCGTAAGTTGTATTTTCCCTTTTAGCCTTAGTACTTGGTATTGGAACGGTAGGAGTGAATTGGTCTGGTACTAAGTGTGACAGTAATTTTCCCAGAATTCATAGTTTTGTTATTTCACTTCGCTAATTATTTTAATCAAACGAAATTTTTCAATAGTGAATTTTGGGGGTGTTACAAATTCAAAAGGGAAAATATTTTGCACATAACCCATGATACACATAAAATAAAGCATTTGAATCACATTCATAGATTAAGGTGTGCATCGAACATAAGATCATATGCTAAGATAAATACTATCAATCTATATATTTCTCATAATATAAGATGGCTTCAGAGATATTGTATTTAGAACTCATAAATAAGTTATCACGAATTTCCACTTACTTATCCATTTGAGAGCAAGAAACCCAAATTATTTCCACTCCTTTTCCCCTCACAATTGGGAGATAAGAGTTAAACCAATGTAAAATACTCTTGTTACTCACTAGTAAACCATTAATCCTTAACTACACACACCCCTATTGGTAGGTGATTCGAATTTACGTAGAGTATATTAGGACCCTTTGGTTTTGATTCAATTGAGATACTTTCTATGAAACACTTATAAACACTTTGGTCCCAACTTGTGTGATCTTCTATTTTACGTGTTAGTATCTTATTATATCATTATCCGGACACTCCACAACTAGAAATGCACCACTTGATCCACTTACAAACATAACACTTCCACTTGTTTTACCACTACCACTTATTACTATTAACATAAAATATCAATTATCACTTATTATTGAATTTATTCAAACAATTTTGTATTAATCACACACATAAGGATACATGGAGGTCAATTAAGGGAAAAAATCAACACAAAGTAACAAAGGAAAATCATATAAATACTAAACCAAAACTTAGTGATAAACGAGATAAATCATACAACCACCTAATCAATGTTTTTTCCTAAGG
This sequence comes from Tamarix chinensis, assembly GCA_030549775.1. Classification (NCBI taxonomy): domain Eukaryota; kingdom Viridiplantae; phylum Streptophyta; class Magnoliopsida; order Caryophyllales; family Tamaricaceae; genus Tamarix; species Tamarix chinensis. The sequence continues at coordinate 112,574,867 of CM060172.1, forward strand.
GATCCCTTAAGGTTATCCCAAAGCCAAACATGGCACAAGAAAACTATATTAAAGTAAAAAAGGAAAAAATTCATTATAAACCCTAATTCTTTACTCAACCCATTAACCACCAATTAAACCCAATAATGTACCAAACTTAAAAAAACACATAAACATTTCATATTTATCATGATTAAGCCAAAAATAGAAGTTAAAATAAAATTGAAGTATATAAAATAATGATTTTTTAAGTATATAAAATAACGATTTTCCCTAAGGCGTTTGATACTCATTTTAAATCCTTTTATCATAAAACCCTAACTTATACTAATCATAATTAATTTGATTAATTTACTCAATGAAATTAACTTAAATTTTTTCCTTATCATAACACACATTTTAAATCCCAAATTCTAGAACTAATGTAGGCCATAAATACCCTTAATTACACCAATTACCTCTAATTTTAAAAATTCAATTTAATTCAAGTCCTCCCAAATATAAGACTAAGCTTTTATACCATAATATACACTAGAAATCATACTTCTACAAAATTAAAACAACTTAAACCCACATAAAATAATTAGGCCAAGAGTTATTCACTCATGTCTAAGCATATTTGTAATCCCCCTACATTTTAAAAACCTATAATTTAATAAATAACTTTTATTTGGGATAAATTAACTTTTAAATATATTTAATTTAATTATGTTATGGATTTTTGAGTATATAAATTTGGATAGGAATATTTAATAAATTAAAATAAATATTTTATTATTTTATCATACTCATTTTAGTTAAATAATTTTTCAAACTAATATTTTTCTAAAATTAACCTTTTTAAACCCATATATATATATATATTAAATTATATTAAATTAAATTATTAAATTTATTTATCTACCAAAAATATTACATTCAATTATTTTATAAATTAAATTATTTTATATTCCATATTTTGCCTTTTCCTTTTTCTCTTTTTCCTTTTCTTTCTCCCTCTTTTCTCCTTTTCCTCCTTTCTTTCTTTTTCCTTTTTCCTTTCCTTGGGCAGCCAAACATGGTCTGCCCTCCCTCTCCTCGCGCCTGGGCCGCCGGACCACTCCCCTTCTTTCCTCTCCTTCTCCCGAGCGTCACAATAGAACCCAGCCTCTTTTTTTTCTTCTTTCCTTCCCTCCTCGACTGGACCGGCCCACGCCCTCCCTTCCTTTCCCTTGCCTGACCTACCTTCTTTTCTTCCACTTCTTCTTCCTTTCTTCGTTGTCCATGCCTGACTACCCCGAGCATGCCCAGTCAGTCGCCCTACACGTAGCCTGCCTCCTCAATACCACCACTGCATCTCTCCCTCTCTCCCCCTCTCTCTTGCCCTCCTTCTATTCCCTTTTTGGACCCAAACCAACCTTGCACCCCAACCACACATGCCCCATTATTTCCCTTCTTCCCCTTCCCTCTCCATGTAATCCGACACTCCTACCCCCTGCAACCTGCCCCAACGGGCCACCTGCTATCCTCTTCTTCCTCTCTTTTTTCTTCTCCCCATCAACCTCTTTCTTGCCCCATTTTCGAGCCCTCCTTCCCTCTCCTCTTCCCTTTTCTCTCCCTTTCTCCTCCTTTATCCTCTCCCCCTATTCTTGCACCACCGCTCCATTATGCTGCTGCCACTGCCTACACCGCCTCTTGCCACCTCCTACTCCCACCCTGCACCACCACACCATCCCTTGAGCCCCCTGAAGCCCACCCTTTCCTCTCCTATTCTTTTTCTTCCTTCTTGGTAGCCACCCTGTACCTCCTCCTTCCGCCATCTGGACCACCAAACCCCTTCCTGCAATCTCCCCTACCACCCCCACACCTCCCTTAGCCGAGACAAACCCCCTCACCCCCTCATTTCCCCCTCCCTTTTCCTTCCTTTTTAGCCATCTCTACCTCGGCATCTACCTTTGCAACCCCGCTGCTGCCGCTACTACCGCCCCTGGCCACCGAAAACCTATCCCCGACCACCACCTACACCCCTCTCCACTCCTGCACCCTTCTCTTGCCTTAAATCTCCCCCACTTGCCCTCTTTCCTAACCCCAAAACTTTAACCCGAAATTAGCCTTTCCTTTCCTTTGCTCCACCACCTTCAACCCTTTCCTCCCTTACTTTGCATGCAGCCCATGCTGCATGAGCAGTATGAGTTGCTACATGCCTTAGTCTAATTTGGTTAATAAGTTTTAAGGTATAATAATATTTAAGTTAATTATTTCATTAATTAAGTTTTATAAAGTCTTATGCTTTGGTTTTCTCATTTATAATATGATAAGTATTGATATTATTTTTAGGTATTAGTTTTACTAATCAAAGCTTGAATCTTTAATCGGGATATCGGTAAGGTTCAATTTTTTGTGAAAATTAAGGTAATCGTTAAACCCCACTTAAAAGCATAGATAAATGTATGCTAGCACATTAGGATTTTAATATATTATTATGCATGATATATGTTGTTTAATATAATGTATGTAGTTACTTATATTGATTGATAAAAAGGAGAGCATGTTAGTTTATATGTCATGAGTGGAAATAATGCTTAAGGAAGGAGTTTTGTTATTCAAGAAAATATTAAGTAATTATCCATATTATATTATGTTATTGTGACCATTGATGCATGATTATTATTATTATGAGCCCTAGGGGCATTTTAGTAATATGTCTATGCAAGAGTGTGGCCTAATATGTGTGGGAGCTAATGAGTATTATGTTAAATAATAATAGTTGGTGGAGTTGGTTGATTAGAATGGAGCATTAACATTAATATTTTATATAGTGACGATAATTTAATAAAAGTGGTGTAATAAAGGGTAAAATGGTAATTTTGCGAGTAAAAGGGTATTATGGTAATTTTTGGAAGTAAGGGGTAAAATGGTAATTTTATAAGTAAAAGGATACTATGGTAATTTTGGAAGTAAGGGATAAAATAGTATTTTTGTAAGTAAAAGGGTATTATGGTAATTTTAAAAGTAAGGGACAAAATGGTAATTTTTTAAGTAAAAGGGTATTATGGTAAATTTAGAAGTAAGGGTAAAATGGTAATATAATAACAGAGAAGAGTAAATTGTAATTATAATAAAGGAGAAGAGTGAAATGGTAATTATAAAAATAAAGAAGGGTAATTTGGTAATTATAATAATAGAGAAGGACAAATTGGTAATTATAATAATTGAGAAGGGTAATTTGGTAATTATAATGATGGAAAAGAGTAAATTGGTATTTATAATAATGGAGATGGGTAAATTGGTAATTATAATTACAGAGAAGGGTAATTTTGTAATTATAATAATAGAGAACTATAAATTGGTAATTATAATAATCGAGAAGGATAATATAGTAATTATGATAATGGAAAGGGCAATTTGATAATTTAACCAACTAAAGGGAAAATTGGTAATTATAATAATGGAGAAGGGTAATTTGGTAATTATGTAACATGGAGGGTAATATGGTAATTTAGCAAGTAAAGAAGAGATGACTTAATAATTATATAAGCAAGGGGTAATTCGATAATTTTGTAGAGATGAAAGGGTTAAATCAATAATTTGTATCTAATATGTTAACGGAATAATGGAGTTCCATAATAAGACTTAAGTACCATTGAATAGCTAGATAAGGGTATTTGACAATCCGTAAGTATCATGAGAACGAATCCTAAATCAGAATTAGATGATTGTAATCCCCCGAAACTTTAAAAGCTTCTAATTTAATAAATAATTTTTATTTGGGACAAATTAGCCTTTAAATCTATTTAATTTAATTATTTTATGGATTTTTGAGTATATAAAATTGGGTATAAATATTTAATAAATTAAAATAAATATTTTATTATTTTATCACACTCTTATTATTTAAATAATTTTCAAACCATTATTTTACTAAAATTTATCCTTTTTAAACCCTTATGTTTTAATTATATTAAATTAAATTATTAAATAAATTTATTACCCAAGAATATTATATTTTATTATTTTGTAAATTAAACTGTTTTATTTAATACCATTTTCCTTTTCTTTTTCCTTTTTCCCTTTTTTTTCTTCTCCTTTTTCTTCTTTTTCTCTTTTCTTTCTTCTCCTTTTTTTCTTTCCTTGGGCCGCCGGCTGGCGTAACCTACCCTTCCCCTCCTGCGCATTGGGCCGCTGCCCCGTCTCTCTTCTGCCCCCTCCTTCTCCCATGTCATCAGCCCAAGCCGCCCCTCCCTCCTTCATTTTCTTTCCTTTCTTCCCCGACCGGGTCGACCCGCTTCTTTTTTTTCTTCGGCCGCCCGTTGCGCCCAGCTTCCCCTCCCCTTCTTCTTCTTTCTTTCTTCTTCCTCTTTCCCCAGCGAAAATCCCGACCACCCCGCCATCTCTGCTACCCAACCTGAAACCGTCTCCCCCTACTGCTTGCCCCTATCTCTCTCCCTCTCTCTCTCACTCATCATTTTCCTGCACCATCCCGGCCCCACCATCCCTCTCTTCCTTCCCCATGCCCTGCCATATCTCATCTCCCTCTCCCTACAACTCCCATTTCCCTACCACCCTACCGCCACCCCTCGAGCTCCCTATCCCCTCCCTTCTTTTCCTCTTCTTTTTCTTCCTCCTTCCCTGCCTCGTTCTGCATTTTTTCTCGAACTCCCTATGCTCCCCGACCCTCTTTTTCTTCCTTTCTCCTCCTTCCCTCATCCTCCCCTCTCTCACCCTGTTTTTGCTTTGCCGCTGCCGCCGCCTCAACAACCACCTGCACCACCCGCTACCACCCTCTACCTCACCCACGAGCGATCACAACACCCATCGAGCCACCCCACAGCCTCCTTCCTCCTCCCCTCTTCTTTTTCTCTTCTTCTTCTCCCTTCTCGGCAGCCACCCTGCATTGCCATTTTCCGCCGCCGTTCTGCCTCCTCTTCCACCACCTGAGCCACCACAATAATTCCTACAACCCCCTCTACCACCCCCAAACCTCCTTTAGGCGAAACCACCACCCGCAGGTCTTTGTTTTCCCCCTCCCTTTTCCTTCCTTCTCAGCCCCCCCACCTCGACTCTCCTCGACAGCACCACTTCGCAGCCTCGCTGCCGCTGCCCTTAGCCGCCATCAACCATCCTTGACCACCACCTACACCCCCTCTCCACTCCTACACCCTTCCCTTACCCCAAATCCTTCCCCATCTACCCTTTCTCTTAGCCCCAAAACCCCAACCCGAAAACACCACTCTCTCTTCCCATTCTTGCCATTTTGAGCCTCTCCCCTTATTCCTTTGCATGCAGCCCATGCTGCATGAGCAGTATAAGCTTGCATGCTTGGTTATGTTTTGTTTAATAATTTTAAGGTATAATAATATTTTAAGTTAACTATTTTATTAATTAAGTGTTATAAAGTCTTGCACTTGGTTTTCTCTTATTTCTAATATAATCAATCTTGATATTATTTTTAGGTATTGGTTTTGATAATCAAAGCTTGAACCTTTAACCGAAATACCGGTAAGGTTCATTTTTGCGGGAATCAAGGTAACTGTTAAATCCCACTTAAATGCATTGATTAACGTATGTTAGCACATTAGGATTTGTAATATGTTATTAGGTTTAATATTTGTTATTAATAGTATATATGTAGTTTCTTGTGATGTTTGATAACAAGGAAGCATGTTAGGTTATATGTTATGCATGGAAATATTATTTAAGGTAAGAGTGTGGTTGTTAATGAAAATGTTAAGTATTATCCATGTTGTATTATACTATTGTGATTTTAATGCATGATTAATATTTTGTGAGCCTTAGGGGTATTTTAGTAATATAGTTTGTACAAGAATATGGCCTAATATGTATGGGTGCTAGAAGTATTATATTAGATATAATAGTTGTGGATGAGGTATTATTATTACTATTTTAAGTAGTGATGATAATTTAACATGAGTGGTGTAATAAGGGGCAAAATGGTAATTTGTAATTAAAAGGGGTATTATGGTAATTTTATAATAAAAAGGGTAAATTGGTAATTTTGTAATCAAGGGGTAATATGGTAATTTTGGAAGTGAAGGGGTAAAAATGGTTATTTTGTAATTAAAGGGTAAAATGGTAATTTTGTGATTAAAGGGTAAAATAGTAACTTTGTAATTGAAGGGTAAAATGGTAATTTTGTAATTAAGGGGTAAAATAGTAATTTTGTAATTAATGGGCAAAAGGGTAATTTTATAATAAAAGGACAAAATGGTAATTTTGTGATTGAAGGGCAAAATGGAAAATTTAAAATTAAAAGAGGTAAAATGGTAATTTTGTAATTAAGGATAAAATGGTAATTTTATAAGTGAAAGGGTGTTATGGTAATTCTTGGAAGTTAAGGGATAAAATGGTAAATTTGAAAGTAAAGGGGTAAAATGGTAATATTGTAAATAAAAGGGGTAAAGTGGAAATTGGAAAGGAGTAACTTGGTAATTATAATAATTGAGAAGGGTAAAATGATAATTTAATAAAAGAGAAGGGCAAAATGATAATTTAATAATGGATAAGGGTAAAATGGTAAATATGATCATTGTGAGAGGCAATTTGGTAATTTAACCAACTAAAGGGGTAACTTGGTAATTAGGATAATGAAGAGGGTTAATTTGGTAACTTAACCAACTAAAGGGGCAATTTAGTAATTAGGATAATGAACATGGGTAATTTGGTTATTTGACCAACCAAAGGGCAATTTATTAATTATAATAAAGGAAATGGGCAAATTGGTAATCTAACCAACCAAATGGGAAATATATTAAGTGTAACAATTACGAAGTGTGATTAGTGGCCTAATAAGTGTGGGAGATAGCTCGGTAACCTAAACCGAGTAAGGGTGTAGCTAAGGCCGAAAGTGTGCTATGTGTCCTACATGCCTTGGGTGTCCTATATAATTATATGTCGTGTTCTATATGCTATTATCTTAACTGTTACATGTGCGGCTTGGCTTGGAACAAAGGTATGTTCATGTGTCCTCTTTTGGTATGTGCTAATATGGATATGCTGTAAGTTATGATGTGATGTGATGTGGCCCTTTAGGACATGCATGCTAGGATAATTAATGTGGTGATGTGGGATGGAGGCATGAAAAAGAAAAATGGGAAAATAGGATAACCAAGGGAAAGTAAGTTGGCTAATGTAGGTATGGGAGGAACTAGGGTTTGCATGGAAATTTTAGGGTTTGGCATGATAAATATCGAGGATTTTGCATGGGATGGTTAGAGTCCTCATGGGGGCAAACTTTACGTATGGAAAGTTGCCTCAGGGCGTGAGGAAGGTAATAGAAGTGTCATTTCGGTGTCTGGGGGCTTCGGGCAAAAATAGTACGCGGGACAGTATAAGGGTGCATAGGAGACCAAGCTAGAGTTTAGGAGGAAACCCTCAATTGAGAAGTTGGAAAAAGAAAAAGAAAATAATGAAAAATAAATGAGAATGAGTGGGATATGAAGTGAGAGTTAAATATAAGGGTTGTGACGCGTGGAGTGTTGAAATACTCTGGAATATGTGAGGTAGAGAAGGATGGAACACATAGGCCCAAAATAGGGTTTTTAGAGAAAACCCTAGGGTAAGGCGGTGAGTGGACTTTGGGGTATAAGGTAGTGGACCTTGACCCACATACTTAGGAGTTGGGGCTCCCGGTGTGAGTAAGTGGATTAAGGGAAGGATGTCGGGGCGAGTTAGGAAGTGCCGAGTCTCAAGATATGGGATAGGCCCTCTTAGGAGGATAAGTATAGCTGGAGTTAGCCATGCATGTCTAGGGCGGAATCTGTTGAATAAGATACGGTAAAATACTAATCATATAAAGTGGAAGATTATTGAGTCGGGCCCAGACTGATCCACCGACATAATAGTGGCCAGGTGCCAGGGTGCCCTGGAGACTGATCCATCGGCATATAATAGTGGTTAGGTGCGTTCTACCCTATAAGTGACCGATCCACCGGTTATAATAGTGGGGGATCCCGAGCTCAATAAACCAAACCCTAATTTGTTAAGACATGTAAAAGACACTAAGTACTTACAATAGAATACCATGAGAGTCGGGGCCAGACCAATCCACCGGCATAATAGTGGCCATGAGCATTTTACCCTGGAGACCGATCCACTGGCATATAATAGTGGTTAGGTGCGTTCTGCCCTATAAGTGACCGATCCACTGGCTATAATAGTGGGGTTCCCGCACTCACATGGATATTTATAATCTGAGATGATGGATTAATGATGGACTAATGGCCTTAAGGCCCTAAAAGTATCGATTATTCATTATGGTCTATTAATATCTGGTTGACTTGTTAAGTATGCGAATGTACGAAAGTGAATGTTATGTGTACACCATTAATATCTGACTGACTTGTTGAATATGTGAATGTATGGATCTAAATATTATGTTTACACCTGTCGTTATGTATGGATATAGTAGTATATCATGTGTTACATTGCGTGCCTACTTTTATGTGTGTTTTTAAAGGGTTACTCAGTACCGTAGTACTGAAGGGTTCCACTCGTGGGGCCCCTACCTATTCAATGGGTAGTGCCCCTTGAAGGTCGTGTTCGGTGCTACTCAAGTAGGCCATCGGGAAAGAGCGTAAGGAACTATCCGAAACTGTTAGGGTTTTACTTCATCTCTTTTAAATTCACACTTTCTATGTATTTGTTGTTTTGTAACCACCACTGGTGGATTATATCCTTATAAAATGTTTACTTGCGCTACTCATATTTAAAGATGCTTGAGATTCTCGTAAATTGTATTTTACTCTTTTAGCCTTAGCACTTGGTACTGGAACGGTATGAATGAACCAGTCTGGTACTAAGTGTGGCGGTAATATCCCTAGAATTCACGGTTTATTAATTTGCTCCCGCTAATTTTCTTTTAATTAAACGAAATTTTTTAGTAGTGAATTTTAGGGGTGTTACAAATAATGATAGCCTTAATGATTCCTCTATGCTATCTTGGATAACTGTATGAATAAAAAATACCTAATGATATCAGAAATATTGAAATTTAATAAGTATCTGATCGTTGTACTTTTTGTGTTTACCTTAATTAAGATACTAATAATTAAAGTGAAAGACCTCAAAATCAGAAATGGTAGCTCTTTCGGGGTCGCTACCCTTAAGGTGTGGTTTAGCCCACGATTATTCTTGTATTTAATGGTGTGTCTTTGTGCCCCAATCAGGCCCTACATATTACTCTATCTACCTCTATGGACCTATTTAGGAGGTATTTATACTTATGGATTAAGTGTCATTGTCGGTAGGGTACTAAGTAGTTGTATGCACCAATAAAATCATGGTACCTTTGCGTTCCTGGGTTGATAGTTGAAAGGTACTGAGTAGCTTGTATGCACCGGTACGACCGATGTACCTTTGTGTCTTGGGATCATGATCTTTCCTCTGAGGCAAATAAATGGAATTGTTGTGATGACTAAAAGGAAAACACTAATCGTAAAAGTGAAAGATTAATGAGTTGGGCCTAGTTGAATTATATCATGATTACTAGTCCACCGGATATAATAGTGGCCTAAGAGCGTGTTGCCCTAGAAGATGTTTATGAGTACCGGTCCACCAAATATAATAGCGGCCTAGGAGCATTTTATCCTGTAAGATGTATATATGTATTCCGGTCCACCAGCTATAATAGGGGGATCCCAAGCTTAATAAAACCAATTATGGATGTGAATAAATCATGAAAAATACTAACCACTTATAGTGGAACACCATGTGAGTTAGGGCCAAACCAGTCCACTGGTGAATAATAGTGGCTAGGAGCGTTATACTCTAGAGACTGGTTCACCAACAATAATAGTGGTCAGGAGAGTTCTGTCCTGTATGTATTCCTATCCATCGGCTATAATAGTGGGGTTCCTGCACTCATATGGATATATATATATATATAATCAGAGAGATGATTGATTAATGATGGACTAATGGCTTAAGGCCCAAAAGTATTGATTTCACATTAACACCTATTAATATTTAACGAACTTGTTAAGCATGTGAATATTATGTATGCACCTCTCATTATATATGTATATAGCTTTGTACCATGTGTGGCATTGCAGGTCTACTTTTCAGTGTGTTTTAAAGGATTACTCAGTACCGTAGTACTAAAGGGTTCCATTCGTGGGGCCCTTGTCTATTTAATAGGCAGTTCCCCTTACAGGTCCATTTCAGGTGCTATTCAAGTGGGCAACAGGAAATAGTGTAATGATTATCTAGAAACCTTTAGGGTTCACCTCTTTCTCTTTTTAACCCTTGGTTTTGATATAACCTGTATTCTTGTAACCACCATCGGTGGATTCTATTCTTGTAAAATATTTATTTGCGCTACTCTGATTTTTAATATGGTGAGTTTCTTGTAAATTATATTTTATTCTTTTAGCCTTAACCCTTAGTACTAGAACAGTTGGAGTGAACTAGTCTGGTACTAAGTGTGGCGGTAATATTTTCGGAATTTACAGTTTTGTTATTTCGCTTCCGCTATTATTTTTAATAAAACAAAATTTTTTAGTAGTGAATTTTAGGGGTGTTACAATATTCATCAAGGATCTACTACATGCTCATCATTGATTAACACAATATTCACCTCACAAAAATAATATATCCGTTAAAGTTTTAACAGACATAAAACCATGTTAAAATCATGCAATTGATTTTCTCATCCAAATTTCATGCTTATACACGAGATAAAACCATAAATATGTCATATAAGATTAACCAAGATATCATTTCATGACTATATTCAAAATAATACTAATCATACAAAATATGGCATTAACTTAACATAAAAGCAGCATATAACATTATATTAAAAGAGTTAATAACATTACCTATTAGCTAAATCTTCACACAAGAAAATAAACTCTTAAATCACCACATATTTAAGATTCCAAGCCTTATTCACCTTAAAAAAATAATGGAAAGTTAAGTACAAATAAAAATTAGCAAGGAAATGGAAAATAAAGATGAAGGATTCAAGAGAGAAACCAAATGAAAAAAAAAGGTGGAATTGTGGTGGCAGTGGAAAAACATAACAATGGAGGTGAAAAGGAGAAGGAAAAACACCACATTAACTAAGAAAACCACCAAGGGATGAGAATTTAAGGTGTTGGAGGTTAAATGATAAGAAAAAGAGAACAAAAAACTGGACAAAAAAACCAACAAGGATCTAAAAAAGAGCCACAATAAAAATCACCCAATAATAATAACTTATTGTGGTAGGAAGGGGAAAATTGAGGCAAAATGAGGGGGGAAATGATGATTTTCGGTAAAAATTTGTAGGTTTATGGAGTATGAATTATAGGGAATCAATACAAATAAAAACAAGAGGAAAAGGGAAAACATAGCTGCTATTGGGGTTGGAATTTGGTTGCCTAATCAGCTTTGCATGACAATAGAGAGTCAAAAGGGGGAGGGGAACACAACCACAAAGCCTCAAAAAGAAAAAAAGGGAAAAAAGAAACTAGCTGCACCAAGAAGAAAAGGGGAGTTGGGGGTTTAATTTAAAGTGAAATATCTCAAAAAAAAAGCACACAAGGGCACACATAGAGTTAGAAGTGATTGGTAGAGAGGGAGAGGAAAAGAGGAGAACAAGTTTTGGGAAATTTTGGGTTTCATGCAAATGGAATGGAATAAGGTGTATATGAGGGTTTATGGCATAATAAGAGGGTCTGGTTTCAGGATATATGTGACATGAAAAACAGGGAGACAAGGGTTGTCTTAGTTTACTTATTAAACATTTGATTGAAGAATAGTTAAGCGGTTAAAGGACAAAATATATGATTAATATACTCTTAACCAAGTTTTTGGTTGAATGAATTTAACAAGGAGGGAAATTTGATCAGAATAGATTTTGGGGGTTGTTTAGGATCAAAAGAAATAGTTAGGAGGTTGGTTACAATTAGTTTAATTATTAAAATTGTAAAGATGACCCAAAATAGAGAATAATGGGAAAGTAGAAAATGAACTCCAAAAATTGAGAATGTTTGTGGAAAGGTGCAAAATAGTCTTAGAAACCCAAATATAAAAAATAATATTAGATATTAGAGTCAGTCTAAAACTTGACATATGGAAAATAAGAAAAAATGGAAAAAATTAGATAATATGAGGTTATAATTTTTTTGTGAAAATGGGATATGTAAATAACAAAGGTTTTGAATGGGTTTTGATTAATAAAGAAAGATTTTATAAAATTATATATGTAAAAACTTTGATCTCATATTTTTTTTGGAGACCCAACAGATTAAAATAACTAAAATTGTCTAATTGCATAAATGAAATTATTTTCTATTTTTTGAATCATAAGGAGCATATGGAATAAAATGGGATGGAATGATTTTGTAAGTTTAAAAATAAATTCAAAAATGAATAAATCAAAAGAATCACAAAAAATACAACTTTTCATACCGGAATGAAATGAATCATTAAAGCATTAAAATATGGAAATTCATATTAAGATGTTTAGAAATGTATTATGAGCCTAATTATATAGGTATTAGGGTTATGAAAAAATGAGTGTTTCATAAGTAGTAATCCTTAATGGAAGTGAAGTAAGTGATGCCTTGTTAACTATTGATTTAAGGGATAATAAGACAATAGACCTTAAGATGGAATATCATGTGATTTAGGAATGAGTTATATTAGTTTTATATTTTTATTGAGTTGTTGTAGTACCCATATTATCCTTAGTTTTGTGATACTAGAGTGAGATATACTCTATATTGCCTATTCTACTAAGTTATACGAGTTTGCGTACTTAAGAATTAAGCGTCTAATTGTATGGTTTCTAGGAGTGTGTTACTTTGGAAGGAGTTATATATCAAGTTCCATTTTACTAGATATAGCTAATATTCCCTAGGTGTGTTATGCCTTAGAATAAGCTTTATTTTGTGATACCATCCCACCGATGATGAGTAGTGGGATTTGTGAATTCAACTTATTGAGTAATTGAAATTATATAATCACTTAATTATGAACTCTAATATGACTTTTTCTTAAGTCATATTATATCATGAGGATTAAATACATGGATAATATCTATCTTGTTATGCGATTTTGATTTGTTATGCATGCATTATTCTAGATGTGATTGTAATCTTACTTAATACATTTTGTACTGACCATCATTTTTACATGTGCTGCTCATTCTCACAAGCAAACAACTCAATTTTTAATATGTAAGTATTTGATGGTTGTCTTGATTATTTTTACATCCTACCTATGTAGGAGTTACATTATTTTATTGTATAAGTATTGAGCATAAAGTTTTAGTTCTTTGGTAGTTAAACCTTTTTGCCACACGCATTATGAACTCTTATATTAATGGAATCTCTTTGTCATATTTTGTTATAATATTTGGAGTTTTATACTTCTAACTCTTGCATTTATTTATATAGCATCTTGAATTCTCTTTATACTCTATTTAAGTTTTCAATTATTTTTTCTTGTACTTAATATAATAATGGTATTATAAACTAGACTTATATTAAGTACAATGGTAACAACCCAAAATTTTTGTATTTGCTTCTATAAAGATCAAAAAACTATTGTAGTAAATTTTGGGGTGTTAATATTGTAAAATATAATCAAGGGTGAGATGACCTAAATTAGAGTCACCACAATTGTTAAGGGAAAATATCATTTCTTCTAAGAAAGTATATGCTACATATTCTAGACATAGTTGAAGCAATTTTCTTGCATGCTTGGATAGTAATAACTTGTGGTAAGGACCTTATTAAAAGTACTTTAAGAATCAAAATGGTTCCTAAAGCTCTATGCTAGGTATCTTTTTGAGAATTTACTTAGCTTGTACATGAGTTACCCATCTCATCAAGGGTTCAAAGAATGACTTCTTGCATAGTTTCCCCTTATAGATCGTGAACCTTATCACCTTGGCATAGATCCTTTTGACTTTATTTTAGTGCTAGGGGTTTCCCCATCTATGATGTATTTGTAGAGGGGAGTCATCCATGTGAATTCAAATTTTATCATGGCGATTTATATTCTTTTGAGCTATCCAACTAGCCTCCATATATACCATTGAAATGGTTTAGAGCCTTTAGTATGTATTGTAGGGCCCACTCTTGCTAAGGTGTTTACATGATCATTGTTGACTACTGGGACTTGTGTGATCAGGTAATTTTTGCAAGAGATTTTCAATGCCTTGACCATGTTATGGTAGTTAGCCACTAAAAAGATACATTAATATTAGTAGACACCAATTGCAAATCAGTGGAAACAACAAGCTTCATGATGCCTATATCATTTACCAACTATAATCTTGTATTGATAGCTTTGTAGTTAGACTCATTATTAAGTTTCAATTTGTACTTGATTGCTCTTTGGATGATGTTTCCTTTAGAAGAGATAAATATAATATGAAGTAACGTGCCTTTGATGTTGTTGGTGTGTCCTTAGATAGTACCTGCCTTGCAAAGCTATGAAACTTGAAAGATTCCTATTTAGTAGAGGGGGCAGTGTTAAGAGTAAAGGCAATAATAAAATTAGCCAATACTTGTGACTTTACAATGGTCTTTAGTTGATATGTGATTTCACGCTCACTAAGCTCAATGACCCACTTGACTAATATTCTAGAGAGGTCTAGTTTATGCATCATGTAGCAGAGAGGGTAGCTTGTGACCACCATGATTGGGTGTCGTTGTAAGTATTATTTGAGGTTTTGAGTAATGACGATGAGGGCTAAGGCTCACATAATAAATTAGAGTTTACTGATCTACTCTTCCCTTACCAATGTTGCAATGGTTGAGTTCTTTGAGATTTCTATGTAGGTATATAAGGGCTTAGCATCTATTGTTCTTCTTAAGAATGTTGAAAAATAGTTGACATCACTTATAAGACCCAGAGATAAACTAACTATGACAAGCTCATCAGTGAGCCTATACATGTATTTAACAAACACTAGATATGGGATGTTAATAATGGATTGGATCTAGTTAGAGCTAGCCTTAACTTTCCTCTTGGTAGCTAGATACCAGAGGAAATTTCTCGACGAGATGCATAATATCCCGACTTACAAGGTGTTCCATTGTAAGTGATTAGTATTTTTCATAATTTATTCACATCCATGATTGGTTTTATTGAGCTCAAGATCCCCCACTATTATCGCCGGTAGACCGAAATGCATACATCATCCAGGGCAAAACGCTCCTGGGCCACTATTATATTTGGTGGACCGGTACTCATTATCATCTTCTAGGGCAACACGCTCCTAGGCCACTATTATATCCTGTGGACCATTGCTCATAATTATCTTCCAGGGCAACACGCTCCCGGGCCACTATTATATCCGGTGGACTAATACTCATAATCATAATTCAACCGGGCCTGACTCATTTGTCTTTCACTTTTATGATTAGTGTTTTTCCTTTTTAATCAGCACAACAATTCCATTTATTTACCTCGATAGGGAGATCAAGATCTCGGGACACAAAGGTACACCGGTCGCACTGGTGCATACAAGCTACCCAGTATCCTTCAACCATCAACCTAGGGACGCAAATGTACCTTGGTCGTACTGGTGCATATAGCTAACTCAGTATCCTACCGACTAGAACATCTAATCCATAAGTATGCATACCCCCTAAATAGGTATGTAGAGGTAGATAGAGTAAGATATAGGGCCTGGCTGAGGCATAAAGGCACACCAGCAAATACCAGAATAATCGTGGGCTAAACCACATCTTTACGGTAGTGACCCCTAAAGAACCACCATTCTCGATCTCGAGGTCTTTCACTTTAAATATTAGTGTCTTAATTAAGGTGATCACGAAAAACACAATAATTAGATACTTATTCACTTTCAATTATTCTGATGTCATTAGGTATTTCTTATTCGTACAATTATCCAAGATAACATAGAGGAATCATTAAGGCCAACATAATCTCATCCAATTCTGATTTAGGATTCGTTCTCGTGATATTTACTAATTGTCGAACACCATTATCTTACTATTCAGTGTTACTTGAGTCTTATTACGAAACTCCATTATCCCATCAACAAATTAGACACGAATTACTGATTTACCCCTTGCTCGTATAATTATTAAGTCATCCCTTCCTTACTAATTTACCATATTACCTTTCATGTTGCATAATTACTAAATTACCCCTTACTTTATTTGGGTTGCCAAGTTATTTTTCATACTTATTAGGTCACTAAAAATCCTTCATAATTGTTACGCTTATCATATTTTCATTTGGTTTGTTAGATTACCAATTTCCCTTCTCCTTTGTTATAATCACCAAATTGTCCTTTAGTTGGTCAAAGTACCAAATTACCCTTTTTCATTATTAAAATTACCAAATTACCCTTTTCCATTATTATAATTATCAAATTACTCTTTAGTTGGTTAAATTACCAAATTTTCCTTCTCCCATTATCATAATTATTATTTTACCCTTCTCCATTATTATAATTATCATTTTCCTCTTTTACTTATAAATTACCATTTTATCCTTTTATTTACAAAATTACCATAGTACCCTTAACCTCCAAAATTACCATAATGCCCTTTTACTTATAAAATTACCATTTTACCCTTTACTTCTAACATTACCATAATACCCTTAACTTACCAAAATTACCATAATAACCTTTTGCTTATAAACTTACCATTTTGTCCTTCTCCTCTAAAATTACCATAATATCCTTTTACTTATAACTTTACTATTTTACCCTTACCTCTAAAATTATCATTTTACCCTTTACTTCCAAAATTACCATTTTACCCTTTATTTCCAAAATTACCATTTTACCCCTTTGCTTCCAAAATTACCTTTTTATCCCCTTTTACTTATAAAATTACCATTTTACCCCTTACTTCCAAAATTACCATTTTACTCTTTTCACTTGCAAATTACCATTTTACCTTTTGCCTCCAAAATTACCATAATACCCTTTTTACTTATAAAAATTACCATAATACCCCTTTTACTTACAAAAATTACCATGATACCCCTTTTACTTGCAATTTACCATTTTACCCTTTTATTAAGTTATCATCACTACATGAATATTAATATTAATACCCCATTTTCATCATCCAATTCCACTAATTATTATACTTCAACAATATACTTATTAACATCCACACATATAAGGCTGTACTCTTACACAAGACATAATACTAAAATACCCCTAGGGTTCATAATAATATTATTCGTGCATCAATGGTCACAATAACATAATATAATATGGATAAGTACTTAACATTTTCATTAATAACCAAACTCTTTCCTTAAGCAATATTGCCTTACATAGCATATAAACTAACATGCTTTCCTTTTTACCAATCAATCTAAGCAACTACATATAATATATTAAACAATATATATCATGCTAAATAATATATTAAAACCCTAATGTGCTAGCATATGTTTATCGATATATTTAAGTGGAATTTAACAATTACCTTAATTTCCTAAAAAATCAAACCTTACCGGTATCCCCATTAAAGATTCAAGCTTTGATTAGCAAAACCAATACCTAAAAATAATATCAATATTTATCATATTAGAAATAAGAAAAACCAAAGCATAAGACTTTATAAAACTTAATTAATGAAATACTTAACTTAAATATTATTATACCTTAAAACTTATTAAACAAAATATACCAAGGCATGTAGCAGCTCATACTACTTATGCAGCATGTGGTGCATGCAAAATAAAAGAGGTAAGGGGTTCAAAATGGCATGAAAGAGAGGAGGGAGTGATTCTTTCGAGTTAGGATTTTGGGACTAGGAAAGAGGGCAGGAAGGGCTGATGACAAGGGGAGGTAGGTGGCTCGGTAGGGCGGCAGTAGGGTGGTAGGGGAGTGGAAGTGGCAAGGAGAGGGAAGGGAAATGAGGGAAAGATGGGGGCATGCGAGAGGAGAGAGAGGGTTGATTGGGTCAAAATGGGATAGGAAAATTGCGGGGAAAGAGAGGGAGGTAGGGAGAGTAGTAGGGAGGAGGAGGGTTGTATGTAGGGTGGTCGAACATGGCGGAGGTGGTCGGGTATGGCAACGAGGAAAGGAAGAAGAAGAAGAAAGAAAGGAAGGGGGAGAGTAGGTCGGGCGAAGGGAAACAAGAAAGAAGGGAGTGGGCTGACCCAGTCGGGGGAGAAGGAAGGAAAGAAAAGAAGGGGGTTTGGGCCTGACTACACACGTGGGGGAGGTAAGGAAAGAAGTAAGGAATGGGATAGTGGCCCAGGCGCGCAGGGGGAAGAGCAGGCCAGGGTCTGGCAGCCTGAAGGAGAAAAAGAGGGAAAGGAAAGAGAGGAGGAAAATGAGAAAAAGAAGAAAGAAAGGAAAAGGGGGGAAAAGGAAAAGGAAAAATAGGGAAAAATAAGATAAAATAATTTATCAGATAATAGAATAAAATATTTTTGGTAGATAAATACATTTAATAATTTAATTTAATATAATTTAATATATGGCTGAAAAAGTTAATTTTAGGAAAAATATTGGTTTGGAAATTTATTCAAGTAAAATGAGTATGATAAAATAATAAAATATTTATTGTAATTTATTAAACATTCCTATCCAATTTTATATACTCAAAATCCATAAAATAATTAAATTAAATATATTTAGAAGCTAATTTATCCCAAATAAAAGTTATTTATTAAATTATAGGTTTTTATTTATTTATTTTGGAGGATTAAAAGTGATGTGGTTGATTACAAATGATCTCTAAAAAAATACAAGTATGATAGTGTAAAAGCAATTTTTAAGTGTAATCTAGATAGAAATAATAGATGTTACAGTCAAAAATTTAATTCTAGCTATAAAGAGTGAGCAAGAACACTTTTGAAAAATATCTCAATCGAAATATGAATATAAAAGTGTGTTATTAAGAATTAATTGCAAGAGAGAACATAGAACTTGTTAGGAAATTAATGAGAGTTTAAAAATTATCTTTAATTTTACCTTATAAATGCTATTTGTATTTGTGCCCAACATTTTAGTTGTTGGAGTAAAAACCATATATTTATTGCATGAGCAATGAGCATAATTTTCAACATTTAATGTTGACCAATCAATCGCTCTAGGGAACCAATCTATTATTTGGTAAAAGAACCAAAGGGTATGGCTAGACATGATTGAAAATGTTATCATTACACAAACCAGTTGATCAGTTTCATGTAACAAATTTTTGGTCTTATGAAAATATATGAACAGTCGAATGGTTTAGCAAACTTGTGGATGTGCCATGCTGACCAATTAACTGGTTTGCTCAACTAATGAATTCATTTAATCCCTAAAAAAAATATTTTACATTTTGTCTCAATCGTTATCTTGGTTGGTTAATCTAGTCGATCGATTTGTAGAACTAGTCGAAGGGTTTGAGAAAACCAGTTAAGGTGTCCGAATGGAGGAAAAATGGGTTTCTATTAGAATAAAATCCATAGTCGGGTTAGTTAAACCAATCGATTAGTTATTGAATTAGTCGAAGTATTTTATTAAACCAATTAAAGTATTAAGTTGTGGATCAATTTATTTAGTTGAATAAGTAGAAGGGATAAAATAGGTATACAACTGCTGGTTACCAAAACACTATATATTAAAGTGGATGTCGTATCAAGCAAATATGTTGAAAACGGTTTCATAATGCAACAATCGGTGGTAGCACATAAGTGAATGTGATAATTATGTAATATGGTATTTTTTTAAATTTATAATGGGGTTGTGAAGGTAAGTTCAAAGAATCATATATGTAGTAAAACTTTAAATGCGTTATAATACCTAGAGAGATGGATGATAGATTCAAACATGGAACATTTGATATCTAGGAACCGGTATTTACCACTAGGCCAAACCTTATCCAATATTATAATAAGGTATTAATACTACTACAATATGGTACTAATTGATGTTATTGGTGAGGTCTAGAGTACTAAATGTTGAAATTATGAATACCATAAGTTTAACATATGAATCAATTAAGCTCTAGAAGCAATTTTAATTATATAAAAACATTTCTTAAATTTCATGAGTTTAAAACCATTAAAGCCTTAAATGTATAAATATTATTCTAGTTGAAGTATAAACTTTTAATTATATGTAGGTTGTCCTCGTTATGGCATATTTTTTTATATTTAATGAATATTATTAATACAATATTAATTTATAATTAAGTTGATATAGACCCGACTCCCTCTACTTATACTATTTTTGGTTATACTTATATTATGCCTGTGATGCTTATACTTATATTTACTGATGCTTTATATATATATATATAGATATATTATGCCTGTGAGAATCTTAATATCGGATCTATTTTGGATGATGTTGGAGCTAGAGATAAAATGAAAATTTAATCAAGATTATGTTAATTTGTAATTTCTTAGTAGCTAACCCATTTGGATTATCATTAAAATTAAGTATTAATATCTTATACATTTGAGGGGTGTGTGAGTATAGCGATTAGGGTTGTAATTGAGGTGAGCCAATTTGGTATTTACCTTGGCTCAACTTGTCGGTTCATCTCGTTTATTTAGTTAAATAAGTTGAGCTCAAGTCTTACTTTGATGTTCGTTTATTAAGCGAGCGGAGCCTAAGCTTGAAAAGATAAGACTTAGTTCATTTTATGGTTTTAGCATTTGAGCTTGGCTTGTTAAAAGAATAATTTGACTCGTTTGTTTATTTAAATGAGCTAAGTATGAGTCTAAGGGTATCATAGATACCTATTTTTGATAAGTAACTTCAATTGATAAGTAACTTCTAACAAGCCGTAAGTTAAAAACTTTTCTCTTTCAGTTAGAGCCTCAAATTTGATTACTCTAAATTTGAGTTTGGGGTCTCCGGTGGATGCTTTAAGTGTTACTATTTCTTTATTTGCTTAGTCAAATGAGTAGATTCTTAAATGATTTTTTTTTAACATCTTAAATCCATTGTTGGTATCCAGACAAAAATGTTCTTATCACTGTCAATTGTCATCATTAGAAAAAGAAAAAGAAAAAAAATGTTATTTTCTTGTTGCATGCGATGCGAGCATCATCAGGCGTCGGTTGAATTTTTCTGCAGGACATTATTCTAGCATACGGATCTAAGATCAAAGGCCCAAATCGCGCGAGCTCTTACTAACTGCAGTCATTTTGCGCCGCAGGTTTCATGTCCTCTAGGCACTGTAGCAAGATGGTCACTGATGACCGAAAATGACCAAAGAAAAAAGAAAAATTCTAATATTTGATCGAGAGCACCAGCTTAGCTATCGTTTCTTTTGTTGTCTGCCTATCCTTTTTTCTTTTTCTTTTTCGGTTTCCCTAGAGGAGGAGATGGACTGGAGATCCGGCCTGAAGACGGCGGCGCCTTTTGCGGCAATGATAACAGTTGAATGTGTGGAGATAGGTTTGGTGACGCTAAGCAAAGCAGCCATGACAGCAGGAATGAACAACTTTGTCTTCGTTGTCTATTATAATGCTGTTGGTACCCTTATTCTTCTACCTCATTTTATCTGCCACAGATTCAGGTGAGATTTAAATCCCGCCTTCTTCGTCCCAACTAACATCTGGATTTACCTCGGTGTTTTTGTCAGTTGTCATATGTTTCTGACCTGAATCTTTGAACGCTGAATGAATGTCGTCAAATTAAGCTGTAAGACGCAGATGGGTAGGGAGAAAGAAGGAAAGAAGTTGACTCCATTGCTATACCCCACCCACCAGGACGCCGCAATTTGCTGTTTAGATAACATTCGGTCGGTGTGAACTGTGGGGATTGAAATGGCACCATTGCGTGCGACCCTCATTACTGGTTCGATCGAGGTGTAAAAGCGAAGAGGAGTTGATTGGGGGTGGGGGAGGAGGAGGTGGAAGATCGATTGAAACATACAAATCTTCCTCTCCGAATCAATCAAATCTGAGAACTGAAAGTGCAAAAGGAAATTAAAATATGAGGAGGTGGTAAAGGAAGGTGTGTGAACAAGTGTAAGAATGTGAGGTAACATCGTCAGGTTTTAATGAGTCCAGGCAAACTCGATTAAAGTGGGTGGGAGAAAGGGAATAACAATAATCAGATCAACTCAAAAATTCAACTGCTTGAATGGTTATCTTTGTCTCTTGAGTGTTGCGTACGCTGTCTAGACCCCCCCCCCACCCAAAAAAACACCGCACACACAGTTTCTCAAGACGCCTGTTGTCTGATATTCCTTTGTTCTTTGAACTTGCCTGATATACATTTCCTGTGTCTTGTTGTTCTGGATGCGTAGGGGGAAGAGGCTTCCGATTACCTTTCGGCTCCTATGTAGATTCTTTCTACTTGGCTTAATCGGGTTTGTCGTCACCATATCATTTTTTTCCCCCCTCATTTGAACTTGGTCGAATCTGATGTTAATTATGACTTGTAAATTGACCTTTCAAAACATGTTCAGTATTTGCCTGCTGCAGATATGCGCATATATGGGGATCAATTACAGCTCACCAACGTTGGCCGCAGCAATTGGCAATCTTATTCCAGCTTTTACATTTTTGCTTGCAATAATGATAAAGTATGTCTTTCAGGTATTAACTAACTTGTCAACAAATGCATGTGTGTGTTGTGTGGGTCTTTGAAGCTTTTATTTATCCATTTTAATCTCTTTATAGGCTGGAGAAGCTAGATTTACGGAATTCCAGTAGTCAGGCTAAATCTCTTGGGACGCTCATAGCGATCTCTGGGGCTTTGGTCGTGACCCTCTACAAGGGACCGCCGATACTGGTCCATAAAGACGTTATTCCTCCTACCAACTCTTCATCTTATCAGGGTCTAGTTTCCCATCGATCGAGTTGGCCACTTGGGGGTCTGCTTCTAACAATTACTTGCGTATTTTCGTCAATTTGGAACATCTTACAGGCAAGCATGCTGTTGTTCCTCATAGCTTATTTTTGGCTGCCCTTGCATAGGAACCAAGCCTACTATTTCTTATGCTACACTATATATGATCGTTGTACACAGGCCGCTACTGCTAAGGAATATGCAGATCCGGTGACGATAGTATTCTTCTACAGCTTCTTCGGGACTGTCCAATCCGCCTTTGTTTCTTTACTTCTTGAAAGAAATCTGGAGGCCTGGAAAGTGAACCAAGCGATTGAGATTATAGCCATCATATATGCAGTAAGAAACAACAGAAAATCCTCAGTCTATTTCTCTGTCTGTGTATGATGTGTGCATGTTTCTGAAGTTTTCTCTGGAAATCCATGGCTTTCTATATATATAGGCATTTACTGTGTCTGTTTTTCGGAATACTGTCGTTACGTGGTGCCTAAGTGAAAAGGGTCCCGTCTACGTGGCCACCTACAAGCCCTTAGGGATCGCCATTGCCGTTGTCATGGGCTTCATCTTTCTTGGAGACTCGCTTTACCTTGGCAGGTATATATATTATTTGGCTACCGTCTCACATTAGAATCAAATCAATATATATTCCGAGTTGAAATTATCAGAGTTTTGATGTATACTTTACCTGCAATGATGACTGACTAATCAGTGCTGATAAGTGTTTTGATGTATCTTGTGGGTGCAGTTTGATCGGAGCAACGATAATAACTGCTGGATTTTATGCGGTCATATGGGGACAAGCCAGAGAGGAGGATCGTGTCGACGATACCAACTGCTTGGAGGACAGTTTGATTCCACAGAAAGCAGTTTGATTCCACAGAAAGCTCCCCTCTTGCCAAGTTGCATCCGTGACTAATCAATTAAAAGGAAACAAAAGACTAAAGCAAGAAGCGGCCATGTCGATGAAATCCATCTTGTATTTTATTGAAAATTTCTTATCGCTCGTTTTTTTTTACTTTCCAGTATTGAATTTATACTCAAGTCCTTTTAAATCTGAATAACCCTTCTCCAAACTTAATCAAATTTATAGCAAAATGGGAATTCGAATCCTAAATATACAGGGTCAATGGTGAAAGTACCAAGCTGTGGTTTTTATCTCATGTTTAAAAATTGTTGAGGAAGTGTAAAATTTAGAATTATCATGTCTTCGAGAATTATTTCACCTTTATAATACTTTTTATTTTCTCTTTGGCCAACTTGATCGACCCTTCAATATTGTTGGCGTGATGCTTATATGCTTACATCTACTTAATAGGAGAAGAGCAATTTTTAGGAGTTTGTTGTGGCAGTAGTTATCTGATTTTAATTTAATGGATTTATTGTTTTACTAGCATTTTTATTTAGTGGTAGAAGTGGAGTTATTTTATTGGATTTGTTAATTGATGTACTGCCTATTTAATAGGCCTTTGAGTTAATGTTTAATTCATCTACCTCTACTCCTAATTTCATTTGTGTTATATATTGTCTAGTCTATCAAATACCCGTTGAACTTTTGGAGTATAAGTTTCCAAATATGTGAGATATGGACACCACCACTAATCTTTTTGGAGACAATAGTTGTCATGATCTCCTTGCTATAGAAAGATCGAATGAAAATTACCACGTCCCATATCTTCCGACAACGAACACGATGCACCATGGTGTTGGTGTGGGTAAGGTGCACAAAATGACCTAAGCCAAGGCTATACCAGAGTTTCTTGATCCTCTCCTCGGGCAATCTTTTAATAAAGGCAAGGATAGTGGTTTCCTCCATTTGACCAAAGTTACAACATGAGTAGATATATTTTTTTTCTCTATAAACTTTCAATATGGGTGTGGAAAAAATTTGTATACCAGGAATTCATTCGTATAAGGGGTGTGCGGTATGGTTCAATGGTAAGGGAATCATGGGTTCCTTTTCCTCAAGGGATCGATTCCCACCTCCAGCCCCATTTTGGGCATGGAGTTTCTCCCTGTCGCCTATTTCAAGGTTCCCCCACCCCGGTGTACTGATACACCACCTTGCATTAAAAGAAAAGAAAAAAGAAAAAGAAAAAAGAGGACATATGCTTGTATAATATTAGAGCTATTAGTGAGTCGAATCGAGTACTTGACTCGTTTAGTTATTTTTTTTTAGAAAAAAGAAGCTCGAGCTCAGCTTGAGTTTGAAACAAGTCAAATATGTCTGATTCAAGTTCAACTCAAAAAGATTTACAAGCTATTCAGATCGGTCATTTTAATATAAATAAATTACATTAGTTCATTTATCATGATTCAATTTATCCTGGCGATGGGGAAGAACCTGCGAAGAAGAACTTGGCAAAGCAGTGGTTCGAATCAACCGCTGCTGGCGAAGACACAAGGAATTACTAGGGATGGTGATGTCAAGGGCAATTCTCAGTTGCAGGAAATTTCCTCCCCTACATCGACTCCGACATCGAAGGGGAAAAATGCTTCCATCGATATACCTCTTGATTCCCCAATTGCACATATAGCAACCGAAAACGCTAACCCAATTTCGATTGCTAGCATTCTCAATATGGACAAATCGAATCCAAACAATTTGCCTTACCCTGAAATCAAACCATTTGAAAGTTGGAAAGATGTCCTTCTCAAGAACCATTGAGAAGAGGGGGTTATGAATCTCTTCTTTTCTCCCCTTATGATTGTTAATGGAGAAGCACAAGCACAATTGCAGAAGGATGAAATAGAAATTGAGGAACGAAGATGGGCGTTTACATTAGTAGGGATGGTCGCAGGTTACCAGCCCTCTCACCCCCAAATGGTCTGTTATGTCAAAGAACACTGGACCAAGCTTTCATACCCTCCTCAAGTTTTCTTGCATGATCAAGGATATTTCCTTTTCAGATTTGATAATGAATCGGACTATCAATCCATCTTGAAGATGCCATACTGGTGTTATGGTGTCCGACCTTTGCTAACCAAGAAATAGAATCCTAATGAAGCTTTTGACAATGCAGAATGGAAGAAAATGCCTCTATGGATCACCCTACCTGGCCTCCCTGTTACTCAATGGTCAGCAGATTCTCTTAGCAGAATTGGCAGTTGCATTGGAGTCCCTATTTGTGCTGACATGGTCACAACTACAAAAACCAGAGTCTCTTTCCCCAAACTACTTATAGAAGTGGATGTGAGCCTGCCTATTATTGAACATGTTCAAATTGCTTTGCCTAATGGAAATATTAGGAGATAATCTGTTCATTATGAATGGAGGCCCAAGTTCTACACTAAGTGTGATAGAGTTGGACATGATGTGAATGCACACTTTCAAAAGCCAATAGACAAGGAGACAGGAAAACCTATCCATAAAGTTTGGCAAGTTAAAAAACCACAACCTCCACAACCCCCACTAGAACATCACATAATGCCTGCACCTGATCACAAATTTGATGGGAATCAAGTTTCTGATGAAACAAAGCAGATCATGGATGTAAATGCAAGTCCTTCTTCTACATACACTGATGATGATATCCTTATCATGTGTGAGCCTAATCATGCTGAACTTCTCTTAAACAATATTGACAGAAAGAAGGGTAAAGGGATCCTTCTTGAGCCTGGGGGAGATAGTAGATAGAATGCTACTATCCCTTTTTTACCCATCTCATGAATATTGTAGTGTGGAACATCAGGGGTCTGAATAATCCCCTGAAGCAGAAATTAGTGAATAAATGTATTAAATATAATAACTTTCATATAGTTTGTTTACTTGAAACTCGTATCAAGGAGAAAAACATGCCTGCTGTTCTGAAATATTTTGATAGGCAATTTTTTGTCATTCATAACTACTCTGCTCATTATAATGGCCGTATATGGATCCTTTGGAGAGCTAGCTTCCTGAAGATCCAGATTCTTGATGTGTTTGAGCAAGTCATTCACTGTTATGTTGAGAGGAATGATGGAATATTTTACTATCTCTCTGTAGTATATGCTCAGAACACAAGAGGTGTTAGGTAATGCTTATGGTCTCAGCTTAAAAACTTCCATGCTATTAATAAAAGAAGCCTTGTTATTGGTGAGTTCAATGTCATTCTCTCTGATCGAAAAAAGAGTGGAGGTATTACTCATACTGCTGATATTGAAGATTTTGCTGACTACATTTTCTCTTGTGGCTTAGGTGATCTACCAACCTCGGGCCCTTCTTTCACCTGGATTAATAATCAGATTGGCCATGCACGGGTTTGCTGCAAACTTGACAGGGCCCTGGGGGATTATGAATGGTTTGAACATTTTAATCATGTCTAGGTTGAGGTTGTTGAGGATTGCCTCTCTGACCATTGCAGACTTCATCTAAAAACCCAAAAGACTATTAATAATGGAGTTAAGCCCTTTAAGTTCTTCAACTTTTGGACTTCCTCTCCTCATTTCCTGCCTTGTGTAGCTCAAGCCTGGAGCAAACCTATCTTTAGATCTAAGCAGTACATTCTAGTTGCAAAACTCAGACAATTAAAGATAGCCTTAAAACAATTTAACTCTGATCATTTTGGCAACCTCCATCAAAAAGTTTCTCAAGCCAAAGAAGAATGGCTTCATTGTAGTCAGGCCCTCCAAACTTCACCAAATAATAATAATCTGCATCTCCAAGAGAAAAGTCTGAGGGAAAAATGGTGGCAGTAGGTTAGGCTTGAAGAACACTTTTTGCAAAAAAAATCAAGAATCCATCATATCAAATTGGGGGATGGAAATAATGCTTTCTTCCATGCTAGAATCAAGGAGAGACAAAGATCCAACAATATTGTTTCTCTAGTTGACAGCTCAGGAACAAAGTTAACTTTCCACCCAGAGATCCTTAATGAGATTAAAAATTTCTACTCAAATCTATTGGGATCCTCAGCAAGTACCCTCCAAATGATCCATCCTGATGTCATCAAGCAAGGGCCTATTCTCAATGCAAATCAGAGATCTTTTCTTTCAGCCCAAGTGACTGCAGATAAGATCAAAAGTGTTGTGTTTAGGATGGGGGGACAATAAGGCTCCTGTACCTGATGGTTTCAATGCTCATTTCTATAAATCCACTTGGCCTATTATTGGAGAGGATGTCACTACTGCTGTGAAACATTTTTGGGACACTGGATACCTGCGGAGAGCCTTGAATAACACATCCCTGCATCTAGTTCCCAAAAAACCCTCCCCCATTACCATTAATGATTATAGACCTATTTCTTTTTGCAATGTTGCATACAAAATTATCTCCTCTATTCTCACTAAGAGGTTGCAAACCATTATTCCCTCTCTTATTCATGGATCCCAAACAGCTTTTGTGAAGGGTAGGTGGATTGGGGAAAATGTACTTCTAGCTCAAGAGCTACTCAGGAAATACAACAGGAAAAATATTAGTCCAAGGATGATTCTTAAAGTGGACCTAAGGAAAGATTTTGACATAATTGAATGGAGTTTTATTAAGCAACTTCTCCATGCTCTTGGTTTTCCCAGTCCTTTTGCAAACCCTTCAATGGTGGTAGGAGGTTAAGACAAGGTGACCTCTTTTCTCCTTACCTTTTTGTGCTAACAATGGAATACCTCTCCCGCCTGCTACAATCTATCTGGGCTGAAAAAACCTTCAAAGGTCATCCTGATTGCAAAATGGTTAAAATCATAAACCTATGTTTTGCTGATGATCTCTTAATTTTCTACGAAGGTCACCTCCAGTCTGTAAATCTAATCAAAGGAGTATTGAACACTTTCTATCTCACCTCAGGTCTGTAGGCTAGCCCTGAGAAGAGTAGTGTGTT
Organism: Tamarix chinensis; assembly: GCA_030549775.1. Classification (NCBI taxonomy): domain Eukaryota; kingdom Viridiplantae; phylum Streptophyta; class Magnoliopsida; order Caryophyllales; family Tamaricaceae; genus Tamarix; species Tamarix chinensis. The sequence goes on from CM060172.1 coordinate 112,603,376, forward strand.
TTTTGGTGGAGTAAATGACAGCATCAAATCCCAGGTCCTGCTTTCCTTAAACTTCACTAAAGGGGTGTTTCCTATCAGGTATTTGAGTATTCCTCTAAACCCAAGATCTCTAAAGATTTCTCACTTCCACCCCCTAATTGACAATATCTCTCAAAAGATTAAATCCTGGACAACTAAGCTATTAAGTTTTGCTGGAAGAATGCAATTGATTAAATCTGTTATCTTTGGTATTGAAAATTTTTGGATGCAAATGTTTTTCCTTCCTAAGGCTGTTATTCACCATCTTGACAGTCTCTGCAAAGATTTTCTTTGGACTAACATGGATCCCCAGAGGCATAAAACTCCCATTGCTTGGTCGAAAATCTGCACTCCAAAAGAAGAGGGATGCCTGGGTTTAAAACAGCTCTTACATTGGAATTCAACATGTATGGCCAAATATCTTTGGAAGCTCATTAAATTTAAAGAAATTTTATGGGTCAAGTGGATGCATGAAATATATATCAGAGGAAAAGGTATATGGCTCCTAGAAGAAAATGTTGAATAATCCTGGACTTTTAAGTAGCTCCTAAAAGTCAGAGAACAAATCAGAGCTTGCTATACCAATTGTTGTCCTTCTGGAAATTACAACACCAAGCTAGTATATCAGCAAATTAGGAACTCTATGCTAAATGTTGAATGGAAGGCTCTTGTATGGAACCACTGTGGACCTGAAAAACACAAGTTCTTCACATGGATGCTATGTCACAATGCCCTCCCCCTAAAATCAAAGCTTTTCCAATGGGGAATCACTGCTGATAATATATGTGAAGTCTGTAGAAGTAATGAGGATGATATTGATCATTTTTTCTTATACTGTCATGGAGCTAAAGTCCTCTGGAACTTTATCCTAAGATGGCTGCATTTGGTGAGAAATACCAATGATTGGATGAGCTGCAGGACCTGGCTGATTAGGAAAACCAGGGATAACAGGAAAGAAATTGTTTAGAGAGCCATATTCAATGCCCTCCTCTACCACATTTGGATCAATTGCAACAAGGTGACATTCCAGCTTATGCAAAGGAACCCTACGGCCATTATCAAGCAGATTATCTCTGAAACTTTTGTTAGTTTCAATGATGTAAGAAATATTCATATTACAAAGTACTTAAAAAGCCTTGATAGATGGATTGTATGAGTTTCAGGGGTATGCCCCTTTGATTTTGTAGTTGAAACATTTGTTCTTCATTTCCTTTGGTAATAAAATCTTAATTAATTACCAAAACAAAAATTTATGGTTAAATCAGCTTGTTTAATATTTTGCTCGACTCGTTTAACATAAATAAATCAACTAAACTCATTTATCATTATTCAATTTGTGGCTCAATTGACTCATTAAACTATTCAACACATTTGAAAGTTAAACAAACAAAATAAACTCTTCTAAGTATTTTGCTTGATTAATGACTCATTCAAGTATTTAATTCATTTATTCAATAAATTCTATACAAATGAGTTAAACCTAAAAACGAGGTAACAAACAAGTTAAGCCTACCATGACTTAGTCTTGTTGCAAAAATTAATTCAATCACATATGTAGAAATACACATTCAATCAGGCGATGATAAATACGAAACTCAGAAATTAAGAACTTATCGAATTGTTGTGCCACGATGCGAGATCATTGCCTTGAAGCGATAATTCGGTAGGACCGTGGTGTAATTCCTTTTCCGCTTCGCTCCCAAGAATGGCACAACGAGCCTCTGATACGTGCACTCGAAACTAGAAGCTATGGAAATTGGAGAGACAATGCCCATAATCAGAATCATAAATTTATTTTTCGAAGAGAAAAAAGCTTTGAGGAGAATAAATTTGTCTCTATCAAACCAGAAGCAAAATACCTCCTATATATATGGATAATATGCGAGGTTAAAACCAGGAAGTAACCACTAGCCATGATTTAGGAGGATCAGTTCCACAAACATAACGTTGTAAGACACGTCCGATCTTCCTAGAAGAAAATGGAATGAAGAAGAAGAATTCTGTTGTAGAAAACCATTTTGAAAAAAAGAAATATTAGCAAAAGAAATAATGTAATTGGACCTGTCCAGCTCAAAGAACCACACCAAACCCGGATAGAACGGGCGAGTTGCGGGTGCACACGCGTGTGTGGTTCATGGTCCAACCCAAATCCAACACTCAAAACTAGCCCAAGCTTTTATCTCAAACAAACTATTGGATATGTAAGAATATAAATATCTTCAAAACCAATTCTCCCACCAATGAAGGATATTGGAAAAAGTAATAAATGCATTTTGCCATTACCTTCAATAAGGCTCAACTCGTTTAATAAATATGTATACAAATAAGATTCAAATTTGATTTATTAATTTCAATAAAAGATTCAAGCTGAGTAAGTTAGTCTGTGAATCGGCTCGCTTCATCAATCCCCTTATATAATATTGTAGATTTATCCTTCCTTTTTTTTTTGGAGTAAAAATTGCAGATTTGTCCAACTAACATCAAAGTTCTCACCCCACCACTCCCAACACGGCCCAATTCATAAACAATGAAGAACGGAAGCCCAGGAGAGAATAGGAAGCAAGAGACCATAGTCTTCTTTTTACGGTTTTACCCCAGACAGAGAGAGAGAGAGACCATAGTCTTCCGGTACTAGCGATTACTGCTACCGCAGTTGTGACTCTTAGTTGGCTGGCATTTGATATCACAGTTGACGAAATTTCTTGTAGCTGATCTCTATTCCTGTCGCTTTTGATCTTTCGCTGCTGTAGTTCTTATTGAAGTGAAAGAGGTGTCTACTCTACTGCTGATTCGCATTTGATTATTTATTTTTTAATGATTATTCATCCTGGGTTTCTTCTCGATTTCCTGTCGTTATTGATCAATAATCGATACTCTTCGACTGTGTGTGTGTGATATCTGAAGCCATTGCCCTCCTTATCTCGTATAGTCTTGCTGAACTTGGACTAATTTGACAGTTAAAGGTAGATGAGATATTGTTTACTTCGATAGGGACCCTTTTTTCCCCTCTAGCGTCAATAGTCATCGGTTTATATCAGTCTACTATGAGAAATACTGGGTAGATGCATCGTTTTGTAATTATTTCGTCAGGATGGAGCTAAAGTTGGGAGAAAACGAATGTGGTGGCAGGGTGTCCAAGGGTTAGCGTTGGTGGAGAATCCTCTTTACTTGTGGAAATGGAATTCAATTTCTAATTATTTTTCTTTGGAATTATTGTATTTGTTATTGAAAATGATGTAGGGAATAGATTTCCATTCCTAAAAAGTATGATGAATAAAATTCTCATACAAAATGGTGAGACTTAGAGGGAAAGTAAGAGAGTTTGCATAGAATTCCATGATTTTCGGATTGTAAACGGATTTCAATTTCCAATGTGAATTATATTGCTGAACAAGCACTGTGTGTAAAAGGTAGCTATTGAAATGATAGGTGTTGTCTTATTAGATGTTTGCTTCGTCTGGGTATTTCACTGATGTGCCATTGAATTGTCATTTCTGGTGGCTGCCTTGAGGATTTAGCTAGTTTCTACTTGCAAAACACCAATTTCATTGAATTGTCATTTCTGGTGGCTGCTTGATACTCTGATAAGTTAAGATGAGGCTTTCCATGAAAAAGCGAATAGATTTGCTTCATTAGAATGAGGAGTACAATAACCAGCATATATGATAGTTAAGGTAAGAATAGGAGACCATGCCCAACTTTTGTTCATTGCTTTTCTTTCTGTTTTCGGTCGATGAACCAGATCTGCTGTCATAAGCTGAGCCTGTTTGCTAGAGTAGCTCCAATCCAATCCATTTCAGGGCCATGATTCTGCCGAAACTCCCATGAAAACAAAAACTACGAATTGAAGTTAAAAAAAAAGGTGGTTTTTGAATTTTTCGCTTTCTTAGCCATCCGGACTTCTTTCAACATCATGTACGGTCTCAATTTCTAGCAGGTGCATATCTTATATCAAAGACTGTCACTGTATAACCTGTAGAAATCTCGCTGAATCAAACAATCAATCTAAGCTACAAGTTTTGTTTGACTGGTTATTTTAATTCTTGAATTGTCATTGTCTTATTTTCTGGTATGTGATAGTGTTGATATTACAGTCCCTTAATTGAATTGATGTATCACTTGCAGCTGAGAAGTGATGATTGCCGCTTTCTCCACAGTTTTTGCTCGGCAAAATATGCAAATTTGTTCCTTGATTAATTAAAGCTCTAGGCCATTGTTGGAATTGTGAAAGTTTGCTTGTGAGTTGTCCCTTGACAGAAGAAAATCAAATGATGATTTATTGCTTGATGAGGATGTGAAAACTCCTTTTGGAATTTCCTGCATCATAGGATAATCTCTTGACTGAAGATTACAGCATCAAAGGACATTAACTCATATTTATTGCCCACTGCAGGTTCAGTTAAAGAAGCACACAGAATACAACCAGATCGGAGCTGTAGGGAGCTGGGTGGAAAGGTATAAAAATGTCATCCGTTGACCTGTTGAGGAGTTTGGAGTACAGTCATTTTCTAGCATGCTGTGGTAGCAAGAAGTTCGCTTCAGAAATGGCTGCTATATCATCATCCTTCCATAATTTTGATGAAATTGTTGAAGCTGCCAGGGAGATCTGGTTCAACAAGGTTGATGTTGGTGGCTGGCTTGAAGCATTCTCAGCTCATCCCCAGATTGGAAGACAGCCTTCTAACACTGATTCCTGTGATACTCATAAAAAGTGGTGCAAGGGAGAGCAGTCAACTGCCATGTCTACTGCTACCTCTGGTAGTTTGCAGGAATTAGCTGACTGGAATGCCCAGTATTTTCAGAAGTTTGGCTTTGTTTTTCTCATATGTGCCTCGGGAAAGAGTAGCTCTGAGATACTAGATGAGTTGAAGCGGCGCTTCTCAAACAGGCCGATAGTTGAGTTTGAGATTGCTGCACAAGAACAGATGAAAATAACTGAGCTGCGCCTTAAGAAATTGTTTTCAGATGAAGCTGATGCAGCTTGCACTCAGGACCTGACCACTGCTACTGGAAAGGCAAAGGCTGGAGAAGATCGCTTGGGCATAATTGGAGCTCATCTTGCACCAGCCTCTGGAGGTTCATCTGGATCTCCTCAACCAACTACACGTACCCGTCCACCTATCACTACCCATATCCTTGATGTTGCACATGGGTGTCCTGCCTTAGGGGTTGAGGTACGGTTGGAGATATGGCAAGGAAGGAAACCACGCCCCGCTTTCACTGAGCTTGACATAGGTGGTTGGGCACTTCTGGGGTCTAGTACCACTGATAAAGATGGTAGGAGTGGTCAACTGATGGGCATAGTCGATGCTTTAAGTGCAGGCACTTATAGGATAAGTTTCAATACCAGTGCGTACAATCCAGATGGGTTTTACCCCTTTGTGTCCATAGTATTTGAGATTAGAGAGTCTCAGAAGTTTGAGCATTTTCATGTGCCACTCCTACTCTCACCTTTTTCTTTCACTACCTATCGTGGAAGCTAGAGCTGAGAAGTTGTTCACGGTTGGTCAATAAAGACCGAGTGCTGATTTCTAATATTTTGCAATAATACTATGGGTTGAGCGTCAATGTATTACTAAATTGTCAAAAGGCTCTGCCTCCTTATATGAACGATTGATATGCGGACGCACCAATCTTTATGAAGTTAATCTTTTTTTCTCTCAAAGCTAAGATTGTGTCTGTAACGGGATGCATAGCCAGCAGAATGTAATAAACATTGGATCTTTTTCTTAGCAGAATCTGGATGATGAACAGCTCGATGCCTCTCTGAGGCTTTAGTAAGTAAATATCAACAGTTTTGTCCTCTGTTGGCAATTTTTTCTATCTCATGTACCGTGCTAATGTTTTGGTCTCTACACAATATAAATCTCTTGCAGAAGACCGGTTCATGGTCATTGTATCAACTGTTTTATATTCGCCAATTTGCAATTGTAGATGCATGCTATGATTAATAAAACCTCAAGGCCATTATTGGAACGGAGACAAAAAACATCACCGTCAGTTGTCACCTGACAGCAGGAGGAAAAATATTCTTAAATGGCCGCATGTGAGCATGGCAAAATGTCTTTTGGAATTTTCTTAAATATTATAGTACTGTTACGGTGATACAAATCCGTTGGCATTAAATTGGCAAACAGTTCCATGTCTCCTCAATATTGTACCATAGCCCATAGGAACGGCGAGGTCACCTGGGTTATCAATTGAGAGTTCTTTCGCTGACATTTCTTTTCGGCCATCTGATTTTGCGACCATTTCTTTGAAGAAAATGTGCTGGGGATCTGGTCTGAAGGCAGCATTGCCTTTTGCTGCGATGGTGACCGCAGAATGTGTTGAGATAGGTTTGGTGACGCTTTGTAAAGCAGCCATGAAAAATGGGATGAGCAGCTTTGTCTTTGTTGTGTACTATAATGCTCTTGGTACTCTTATCCTCCTACCTCGTTTTCTCTGCTGTAGATTCAGGTGATTGATTTGACGGCCTGGCTTCTTTACTACCGGAGTTATTATTGTTCATTGTATTGTTGCCATGCTGAACAATTTAATGTCCGTCCGTTGTTCTTTCTTGTAGGAGCAAGATGCCACCTATGAACTTCAGGCTCCTCTCTAGATTCTTTCTCCTTGGCGCGATTGGGTTTGTCAATGCCATCAACAGATAATTTTGTCTAATTTTGCTGAAGCAGATGTTCCACTGTAAACTAGAGATCTGATCGACATGTCTAAATATCTTCAGTGCTGGCTATAAGACATTTGCGTTTATGGGAATCAAATACAGCTCACCAACATTAGCGGCAGCTATTGGAAACCTTATTCCAGCCTTTACATTCTTGTTTGCAGTTACTCTCGGGTATGTTATGTTATCACGGACAAAAAAATTGAAACCGCGCCGCTATATGTGTAGCAATATATGAATGGCGTTTGGCTCTCTTGTACCTTGTAATGATATTTGATTTGACAGGATGGAGAAGCTGGATTTAAGGAACCCCAGCAGTCAGGCCAAATCTCTGGGTACTATCATTGCTATATCTGGTGCTTTGGTGGTGGCTCTCTACAGGGGTCCGCCGATGCTGGCAAATTATAAGACCGACTCTTACCAGCTTTCCCAACCATCTAACTGGGCCCTTGGTGGCCTACTCTTAACAATTACTTGCATCCTATCTTCAGGCTGGAACATCTTGCAGGCAAGCATTTCATTCCCCTTTCACGCTACGCTGCCCTTGGTATTGAACCAAGTCTTTGTTGCTACCTGTGGTAGGCAGTAGCTCTGCTCATTCATATGACATCGACGATCGTCTGTCCACAGGCGGCTACTGCCAAAGAATACCAGGATCCGGTTACTATAGTCTTCTTCTACAGCTTCTTCGACACTATATTATCCGCATTGTTTTCGTTCGTTCTGGAAAGAGACAGAAGTGCTTGGGAGGTGCACAGTGGGATTGAAATGATCGCCATTGTATATGCAGTAAGGAGCTAATGGCATTCACTTCACTAGTACCTGCGGCCTTATTTATAAGCAAACACGGTCTAAATTAAAAAGATAGCTAGTTGCTACTGCTGGAGCCTGGAAGTGTTGGTCTAAGCTTACACGAAATTAAGGTATATAGTGGTTTGTGTTTTGTTGTCATTGTAGGCGGTTATGGTGACTTGTTTTACGAGTACCGTTGTGACGTGGTGCCTGCGTGAAAGGGGTCCTGTCTTTGTAGCCACATACAAACCCCTGGGAATCGCGATTGCTGTTATCATGGGGTTCGTCTTCCTCGGGGACACGCTTCACCTTGGCAGGTAGCTACTGCCTAGAATCAAGTAGTAGTATGCAGATTTGATAGATAGATTTAACTGCGATTGACTGCATGATTTGATTGAGAAATAATAAATTGCCGACGGATGCTTTGATGAATGTGGATGCAGTTTGATTGGAGCAACGATTATAAGCGCTGGATTTTATGCAGTCATATGGGGACAGGCGCGAGAGATGGGCCCAAGGAGTAATAATATCAGCAGCTTGGAGAGCAGCAGTACCGGTGAAGAGAGTACCCCTCTCTTGCGGAGCTGCATTCATGACTGAACTGGGTGATGAGTGTGTGCGAAAGATCCCTCCTCCTCCCCCTTCCGACCCCTCGCCCTCGACCCTGAATCAATGATCTTCCTTTTGTCGCCGCCACTACGAAAATGTAAGCACGAAAATCCTTTGATTTCTAACACTTGCAGCGGTGTTCCTCTAGATAAAGGCGGCTTCCCCTCGTGGATGTAACCGATTTGAGTGTTTATCTAAATCTACTTGGTAGCCCCCCTTATTTTATTAGCTTTGTCACATGTTTTGAGCACTGAAAAGGTTTGTTGGAAGAGAATTGATGGCTTACCTTCATAGCATTATTATTGATTATTATCATCCGGTCTTGCACCATCTTTTCCGTCATTTTATATCGACTTTAAAATTACTTGCGTATACACCTAAAGACCTAACCATAACCTTGGTGTTGATTCCTCCAATAATCTCATCCGGGGTGGCAGAGCCAACTACATTTGCTTGCTGACGCTAGAATCGCAAGGAACAAAACAACGCCTATCACGGAGGTGGCGGTATTTGTTATTACCAACCCGAACTTTCTTAATTAGCTATATGATATCGAGATCAATCCCTATCATCTATTAATTCATAGTTACGTAAAATATTAGGAATGTAATGCATTTAACTCATACACCAATTTGTCGGTTCAACTAATCCAATTGGATACCGGAATGTCTATGGATACAAAATTATTTAATTTTAAAAATAAAGTACCGACAAAAAAAATCGGATTGGATCAAAAAACTGGGGGTTAGAACAATTAAACCGATATGTACTAACATTGTTGTTTCAAGTATAGATATAAAAATTTTAGAGTAAATAACCCAGTTGGACTGGTTGGATGGGAGTTGGATTGGGTTATATCGAATCATACTGGATATTATTTTTAATAGAAATAATTTCTGATCAAATTGCAATTGGACCGGTTGGAACTTGTACTATGAGGGCTATCGAGATAATTTTTTGTCCGATTATTAATATTATCTTGTCTTAGTTAAAGATTTAACGAGTTGCTATAATAATAATAATAATAATAATAATAATAATAATAATCATAATTAATATTTTTAATTAGTATTACTATTGTCATTATTACTATTACTATAATAATTATAATAACTATTAGTTTATATTATTACTATGATTACTCCATCCGCTTTTAAAAAGAAAAATTACATGTTATTTTAGAAGGTAATAGATATACACCTATTATTATATATACATATTTTATTAAAAAATAACATAACAATTAATTCATAGAAGTAAAAAAAAAGTAAGGATAAAAGTTAAATTTTAAGAATCAAATTTTCTAAAAGAACTTTATTTTAAAAAACAAAAAATTTCATCTAAAAATACTTTCTTTGAGAAGCAAATGGAATGATACATTGTTATTGTTTTTTCAATATAATCTTTAAAAATAAATTGAGCACAACGGACCTTAGAACTACACAAGACTCTTTCAATGACATTTTAGGCTTCAATATTAATGTAATGCATGGATGCATAGGCACGATAGAAATCCATAGAGGGGAAGGTCAGGGGTGGGGGCAAACCAAACAGGTGACTTTGAGGAAGAGAGATGGAAGTTCCATAGAGGGGAAGGTCTGGGGTGGGGCAAACCAAACCATCATGGAACAACTTGCTCTAGATCTCTCCTTTCACTCTATTATTATAGAAAGAAGGGAGCAGTTTAGTGGTTAACAATAAGTCTCATAGGGTGTCTTAATGGCATAGGCCTTGTTGGACCTCTTTGAACCAAATATCTACCTAATTCTAGCCTAGTAGTAGCAGGATAAACAAATGTATTAATAAAATATAGTGAATACACATAACATGATTAAAACAAATATCTACCATTATACCTTGGTCTTTAATGTGTCTATATATATATATGTTCCTTTTCTTTCGTTCTTTTTTCCTAATTTTTTAAAATTCGACGTTTTCATGTATTTTTTCTGTCTATGTTCATCTGTTTCCCTCTCTGTGCCACAATGAATAAGAAGGCGCGAATTCCATACAAACAAGAAAGGACCACGCTTAGAATTAAAATTTGACATCATCAAGGCGAAGTGATGGAACGAGAAGGAGGAAAAGACAAAAACAAGTAGATTAATAAAATGGATAGCCAGCTGCCATAATAGGCCCAGCCCAACGGCCTTGAACAGTGGGGTGCAATCGTTGCTGCAGAGCGTAGGTCAAAATTCCCCGTATGCATTCAACTCTCAAGTATGGCATCCATCCTCTTTAACCTCACCCCCACTTCGAAATGCGGACACTATTTGTCACTCTTCTTGGCTTTTCCTCTCCTTGGGGATTCTGATTTCTGACCGTGTTAGAGTGTTGACGGATACCATATACAGATATACTTTACTCCACTCTTTTCTTTATGCGCAGATTAGATTTGGGGGTCAGGTTTCAAATTCCCTTTCAGTAAAGCTTGTCTCTGCTCCTCTCTTCTGAACTCATATCCTTCTTCTTTACTTTCCATTAGGGTTTGCAATTGCAAACGAATATTTTTTCTCCTTCATCACCATTCCTTTCAAACGCTATCTTCAAGTATCGAAGATCTCTGAATCTTTGTTAACTCACTACTTCTCTGATCTTCTTACCTTGTAACATGCTCACTAGTTTTGTTTGAAATCTTAGGATCCGAGAAATCGGTTTTCAGTAGTCCTAAACATAATCTTTTGCTTGCCTCCCTCATATGATCCTGCTGTTGTTACGACACTTACGCATGAAGTTATGAAATAAAAGGAAAGAAAAAAAAAAGTGTGAACTTTGAAAATATTGGGTGGATTTGAAATGTTTGATCTATAAGCTTAGATGCATCATTTTCTTTCGAAATGTTAGTCTTAAGAGGGGAAAGATTTGATTTTGATTATACCCCTGTGAAGCTTTCCTTGTTGCAGCATCAAATCAATCAGAAAGATGGGTTCTATTATAACTACCCGCCTCCTCAATCTCCCTCTCCTACCTCCTTTCGAGTCAAAGATACAGCCTCAGTGTCGCCGCCTCCGCCGTCAGAAACACCCTCCTCCGGCAATAGAATTAGCCCAGCTGTTCTATTCGTAATCGTAATCCTAGCTGTCCTGTTTTTCATCTCTGGTATTCTTCATTTACTCGTGAGGTTCCTAACCAAAAACAGCCACCCATCTTCTTCTCCAACCGACCACCGTCAACCATCGTCCGACTCTCGGTTCCCGGATTTCTCAAGCCCCGATGCGCTACAAAGACAGCTTCAGCAGCTCTTTCATCTACACGATTCGGGTCTGGATCAAGCCTTCATTGATGCATTACCTGTATTCTTGTATAAAGAGATTGTCGGTCCTACAAAAGAGCCGTTTGATTGTGCTGTCTGTTTGTGTGAGTTCACTGAGAAGGATAAGCTTAGGCTGCTTCCTATGTGTAGCCATGCCTTCCATATCAACTGTATTGATACCTGGCTCTTGTCGAATTCTACTTGCCCTCTTTGTCGTGGCACGCTCTTCGCCGCTGGATTCTCGATGGAGAATCCCATCTTTGAGTACGATGAATGGAGGGGAGATATCGACGCTGGTGGTGGCGGCGGTGGTTGCGGTGGCCGTGCTGCGGTTCGGGAAGGAGAGATGGGGTTCGTGTCGGGTCAGAAGGCGTTTGAGATCGAAGAGAACGGGGACGATAATAATGGTGAGAAGAAGGGGGTAGGGGTTTTCCCGGTCAGGCTTGGGAAATTCAGGAAGCAGAATGATGGGTTTGTGGAGGAAGCAAAGGAAGGAGAAACCAGCAATGTTACTAGTAAGAATTTGGATGATAGGAGGTGTTATTCGATGGGATCGTATCAATACGTAGTCGGTGATACTGATCTGAGGGTGACGCTGTGTCCTGAAAAAAATCACGGCAGCAGCAGCCGGCATGTTAAGTTTGCAAAAGATGTGGAAAATAATGGGGATCCTTCACCAGGGGAGGAGTACAGAGAAGGGAAGAAGATCACCAACATGCCTAGGAGGGATAGTTACTCGGTTTCAAAAATTTGGCTTTGGAAGAAGAAGGGAAAATATGGAAGCTCGTCGTCGAATGATGCCCCTATTCCGATGGATAATATCGCAAATTCACTCAATATGGAATTGCCGTGGATGGACAAGGCGGCTAACGTATGATTCTGTCTTCAAGGAAGTACATTTTGATCAGAAATACGCGATGAATATTGGGTCTGATTATATGGTTAGAGTGGGGCTGCGGGTTTTTGTTAATATATTCTGTCAAATTTCTCAGATTGAGATGCTAATTATGGAGTTGGGTTACTTAACAACGATGCATGTCTGTCGTGTCCCTTTAGCTGTAATATGGGTTGTATACTTTTTGATGGACGTGGCTGGATTGTGATTACCCTTTTGCCTGAAGGCTCATTATGTATAAAAATTGAAAGAGTTGCCCTGATCATCGTTTCTCGTTCTTCTATGGCGATATATGCTGTTCCGTTGTGGTTGTTGCTACTGATCATAATTTAATAGACAACGAGCAGCGGCGTTTCTTTTAAATTGGTTTCCTGAGGCGAAAAGGCGCGTCTTATTTTATTCTGATTAGTGATAGTCAAAAGCTATAACGAGCACAACACAACAGTCGGCCGGTCAGCCAGTCAGGACAGGAGGAGGCAATATGTTGCGGATTTGCGTAGGAGAAAAATGGCGTCTGTTTTTATGTACATGATCTGTACCGTAAGTGGGCGATCCTTTTGTTGGGTTCGCTTTTGCTTTCTTTGGTTTCTTTTTGTTTTTTAGAATCGTCTTTGCTTTCCGTATGTATGACAAATTCCTTTTTGATTTAAGGGGTGGCGCTTTTTCTCTCTTTTGCCGGGTGCCCATCGTTCTTTTTCTTTCGCATCATCTTCTACCGTTGGGCTGGCGCAGTGTGCTGTGGGATCCATGAAAGCATTAATTAATAGCAGCAGTGGCAGCAATAGTTTTTTTTTTTTTTTTTGACAATTATATTGCGGTGGGTGAAAGGGACTTGAAATAGAAACCTAAGCCTAAGTGGGAATGGCTTTAATTTTGGAATCATTTCCTCCTCATCTTCGTTGGACGTAATTGGTTCCTGCTCTCTAAACCACTATAAGAATTCAAAATAATGTTCGCTGAATTAAAGAAGAAGAAAGATCTTCCTTCCTTTTCAATCAAGTGACGGTGATGATGCCGATACAGTAGTGTGGACAGGCGTCTGTGGCCAAGGAACAAAAAGAAAAATGTCAGGTGGCAAGCCCTCTTGCAGTGGCTGTCTTAGTTTTTTTATGCCACAAAAGCTCGTATTATTGAGATGGCATACGCGGATGTCTTCTTTAAGTGCGCGCCTCCTTCCTAGTGGTCGGTTGGTTTTTTCTTTCATATATTCCATTGTCCTCCATAAATAATCCCTTGCTTCCCTTTTGGGTTTACTGAAGGCTTGCTTAATTTGCTCGACAGCAACTAGCTTTCCGCTGTCATCGCATTGCGCCTACTGAAATTTTGAGATCTTCATTGAGATTAGTAATAGCACTTTATAGTAAATTATTATCTTTTAGCTCAGCATTATTATATATATTTTTTAAAATAATAATAATAAACTAGACAGCTTCAAACGGGCACCTAGTTAATTACATTATTATACCAAACAATATTACATTGGCCGATAAGAGATAGTGGCAAGACAAGTTACAGAAAGTCTGTCATGATGAGCTCCCCGCCCGATTCGGCCATAAAATCTGCTGCTGACTCGTTCGGGGGACGACGGTTGGGGAGGAGGGTGCGATGCTCTCTCTCAGGCTTCACTTCAGATAGCACCAAAGGATCGATTATGTATATTTGTCAGTAGTGACTTGTGAGTTGTCAATCATAGATGGATGCATGTGTGCTTGCTCTCTGAAGCGGGTAGTGCATTATTTGTCACTGAGAATCTTGATGATGGCTGTCCTTGGGAGTGGTTGACTAAATCCAAGGTTACCAAACACCGCCACCACTATCGGTCTGTGCCCCGCCACGGTTGGTAACTGGGGTTATTATCATTAGGAGGGAAGCCGGTGGCGAAACACACTATTGATAAATAATGCAGCCACCGAAACTGGCAGGAGATGTTTGGTATAAAAGGAAAGTGTTTGGGACGGATTAAAAGACATCAGAGGCAATATTTGTACAATATCAGAGGTAGAAAATTTATATATATATATATATATATAATATAATATAATATTTATTTTTTCTATTTCTTCTCCTAGTACAGTGATTATTATATTATTTTGAATAAAAGAAATGTAATTATAATGTTATGGATATATTTATTATAATCATCATTACCACCACACCGAAACATAATGGAGGGGTTAGCAACTACTATTATCTAGCGTGTATATCACCATAGCCGGGCCTACATTGTCTGAGGAGGATAAGATCGCCACTTTCCGGCAAGTACACACAAAATAAATATTGCATTCCATAATACAGCAAACGAAAAGGGAAGACGGAGAGGGAGAGGGAGAGAGAGATTCTTTCGTCTTGTATTTAACCAACTCGCACCGTCACAGCCGACTTGCATTCCATGTGCCTGAAGTCGTTAAGTACTCGTCACTCTGTCTCACAGCGAGCATTGATTTGTGTATGTTGTACTTTTTTTTATCTGTAGTAGTTTAAAAGGATGACTGAACCTCTCTTATTTTGGGTCCCCAATTCATTTCTCGTTTCCCACCCGTGATCCGGCCACAGGCCACATGCCACATGACATGCTCCCCAGTCCCCCGCCCTCCCTCCCCCACTCGGAAATGAAGTCAGAGACCACTTTATTGTTATTTGGGGGCGGCGTTCATGGCAAGTGACTTCGACTCTCGCCCGTAGCCCAAAGCCACACGCTCACATGGCACTACAGAGGCCCTGAATGCTTCGGCCACACGGCCCACAACTCAGTACTGTCTCAGTCTCCTTCTTTTAGGTTCGGCCCCAACGCTAAGCGGCTCTTTTCCGCAAACACAGCGCGAACTAAAGTCTTTACTAAGTAGGAAAACAATATAGCCATAACAAAGGCGTAAAAATGTATAACGTCACATAAAAATATATATATATATATTAATTAAATATGATACGATGTAAAATATGATCCGAATTAGAGTTATAATAATAATCTATTTTTTTTTAAATTATGTTGATTTTAAGGATCCCCACTATTATTAATTTGATAGAACAAATTCAGATATCTCTCAAGATAAAATATGTCTCGCCATTATTATTAAGCCTGTGGAACAAACTCAACATATTCTAGGGAAAAAATTCTCATGGCCACTATTCTTTTCACATTTAACAAACTCAACATCTTATTCCTTACTCACATAATCTTTCACTTTAAGTAATTATTGCTTTACTAAATTATTGTGTATCTCGATGTCATCATACAGACATGAATATAAATATGAAACACACATAAAACATACTTAATGCAGATATGCAAAGCACATAAAATACAACCACGTGATACTTAGAATATTCCCTAAGGAAAAATGCCACAATTTTTCTACGAAGACCTCATTTCACTAGATAACCACAAGTTCTCCCACAAGATGCATCTAATTAACAATTTAGGTACGTCAATCTAAAATAAAATTATTAATAACATATCCAAAAATTAAGGTTTAACTTCAATATTTTATACATGTGATAACGAGTCTACTTCTAGGGTTAATTTTTATTATTATTGATAAGTATGTCATTTCATTAATGATTAGGGATTTTTTCAAATACGCCACATCCCCCGCTTTCCCGGAAGGGTTTGGATGGGATATTAATCATGTGCTCCGGAAAAATCAAAATAGAAAAACCAAATATATAATGCAATTACCTTATAATACACAAGTTGCCTACTTTTATGGCATAAGATACCATATGACATCCCTATATCTCCTATTAAAACCCCTTGCAACCAGAAGCACCTCCACAACCAAACTAATAACAAATATCAAACTAGAGTAAATGGAAAAAAAATGAAATAAAAGATTTCTAACATTTCTCCTACAATATAGGGTAACCACACCCAAGAGACCTATTTAAGCTCTTATCATATGCATATTCCCTCAGAGCCATGCAACCAACGACTCACTATGATGCAAGCCCATTTTTGTTAGCCCATCAACTATCGTATTTGAAGTCATGCTCTGGTATTTGATTGTGAACTCTTGCTAGAGCATCTATGTACTGCCTATAAAGTTCACAGGATAACCTAGCTCTCATGGCACCTTACTTGGCTCATTTGACCATAGGAAGACATTAGTCAATGTCCAATATTATTTTCATGTTTAGGGGTTGCACCCATTCCTGTTGTAAAGATAGCGCACGCTCCATCTTAATGGCATGAATTTCAACATGATTCACCTCCATAAGATTGATATTAATAGAGAATATGTAGGAAAAATCTTCCTCTCTAATAACACAAAGCACCCCAATCCTTACTTTGCCTAGCCCAACACACTTTGGAGCATTTGTATTCCAATTCAACCACTCATGTTTTAGTACCTCCCGCTCACTACGCCCTTATTCAACTACCATCCTATGCAGTTTCTTGCTTCAAAGCTAGAGAAGACAACTCTATGCTATCAACAAATCATCAATGATGTAGGGAAACATGGACCACCAAGCCTTCAACCACTAAACCAACCTTGGTAACACCATATCCCAGATCGCTGCCACATTGAATCATTTTGAAACACCCTAATGTTTTGCTCCTTTTATAAGGACCAAACATATATTATACTGGATTATATTCAAACTTGGACCTTACCATTGATCATAAACGTCAATCAAGGAGGACGACATAACCCATGACAACCCAGTGATCCCCAATCAACAATTCCACACCTCTTCAGGAATTGCACATCCTAGTAGTAGATGCTCTCCATCTTGTGGTTGTAAGTTGCAAAAGGGGCAGAGAATACTTGGTAGTTAAATCCCTCTCTTCTTAAGGAAGGTGCGCGTATGTATTTCTCCTTTCATTGTGAGAAAACTATTTTTTTATTGCATGGTATAATTCTACGTTAAATTCTTGATTTGAGCTACGACAACATGTGATAAGAATTATTTTCCATCACCCCTGTGGAAGACTTTATTGTGAAGATTTCATCCTTTCTTTATATCTATACAATCTGAACTGAAAGTTGTAGATGTAACTTCATTCGTGTGATTAATTTCTGAAGCTCATCCAAGAGTTTTATATCCCATTCAAATAGAGATCTACACTAAACAAAATTCTAGACCCACTTGTCATTGACCTATACCCTCATATCATGAACTTTCCCCATTTTCCCTGTGGAGAAAGTGAAAATTCTAAGGAAAGACTTCTTTAAGGGTAGATTACCTATCCATATATCCTCCCAAAGGTGTGTGGACTTCCAATCTCCTACTCCTTTTCATTATCTCTAGGATTACTATTCACCATTCAAGCTATTTTTTATTTGACTTATGTTACTCATAATTACCCCAAGTATTCCTCATAACATACCAATCATATATTAAATCAATGCCACATTAAAAATACAAAAGATTCCATATTTAAACCATATTGACAAAAATACCCTTATCTTACCTAAGTACCTCAAAGTCACATTTTAGATAGCTTCTACCCTACTCAAATACCATATAAGCAAATTAATTGTGAAATAATTTATAGAACCCTCAATAATTATCATGCCATAATTATCTTTCATATTATCATAAAATGTCCCAAGTACCCTTACAATAGCCACAATATCCAAATTTATACAAAATCCTACAAGTCCAATATTAATATTTTCCAACCTTCAACTTATTATATCACCATACAACTTGACCATATTCATTACCCACTTTCCATGCCTTATCAAAATCATAGATCATGCTAACATACTTAGTGTTGCAAAGCAAGGCTTATTGGAACAAGTAACACATAAGCTTATGCTTTTCACATGGTACTCACATTTTAAAGAAACAATCCAACATTATCATAAAATGATATTGACAACATGAATGATGAGATATAATAACACTAACATGAGAATGCACACATATTTACACATAGAATTCCAAAATCCTAATTACGCCATATATCCTTACCTGACCAACACCAATCTCTAAGAATGAAAGAACCTTAAGAATCCTCTAGATCCAAGACAATTGGAAAATTAGCTAAAAATTGAGAATAACACATGGTTTGAATGTGAGAAAATAACCAAGGAAAATACAAGGCAAAGGAGGATGAAAAAAGAGTAAGAACCGAAACAACAAAGAGGCTTAAAGCTTCAGGAAAGTGTGGTGTGAATGGAACTTGCCGTGTGAAGTGATGGTGTAATTATGGGTTGTCTTTCATGAGTAAATGATTCACCCAAGGGGGTATTATAACACCCTCTTTTTTACTACTCAAAAATTTCGTAAATCCATAATTCTGGATGTTACTGCCACATTTAGTATGAGTCTGGTTCCCTCAACTTTTTATGCTAAGTAATAAGGTTAAAACAAATCATAGCAAGCATAAAATAGTGGGAATAGAATACCGTACATTGATAAAAGTTACGGATAAATATTATCATTACAATAAGATAACCAAAGTATAGAAAGGGACAGAAGAGTGTAAAGGAAAATCGATTATAACAAAAAAACTAGCACTAAAAGGTTCGACACTAGTTTTCCTTGACTCTTAAACCCATAATCCCATTTTGAAAATGGGACCTCTTCTCAAAGGCTCCACTTATCATTCCCACTCTTATATGCTTCATGTCATTCCATGAAATTCACATATTTATCTACAAAAGTAGTATTCATACGACTTTCTTGTACCGAGTAAATCACAATACCTCACAAGTAGTAGCATACTCACATTGCACATAGTCATACAAGATCTGAAAGGCATACTTGAGTACAAGGCATGTACCATAACCACATGCAATAATTATGAAATATTATAAATACCATTAAGTCTCAAGCTCAATAATAAAATATACTAGTTCACTAATTACCAAGGTAGGGCACTAAGGCAACTACTAGACCAAAAAATCCAAAATAATTCCAAATACTGAGATAGGACACTAAGATAACTACCAAACTAACAAATCCAAAACAATAACAAGGTAGGGTACTAAGGAAAATATCGAACCAACACATCCAAATAATTCCCTTTTATATTCTTACACAAAAGCCAATTCCATTTTTACATTACTCAAGGAGGATACAATCGACCCAGGGACACTGAGGTACATCCGATTATATTGGCATCCGACGATGACATAATACCCCTTGAACCTAGGGACATAGCGGTACGCCCTGTCATATCGGCACACAAAGACAACACAATATCCTTTAACCTCATTCACCTAGTCCTTAAGTATTGATAACCCCTATAGGTCTCGTAAGTCACCTATATAGTATAATAGGACCTTACTAGGGCACAATGACACACCAACAAACTAAAACAATGAGGGCTAACATATTGTTTCTAGGGTAGCTAATCTTATAGAGAAACCACTCCCAACTTGAGATCTTTCACTTTAAGTATTAATATTTTATGTGGTGATCACAAATGTCACATATTGCACAATAGTTTTCATTTCCATACTTATCCATTTTCCCTTTTATTTCTAATTATTAAGGTAAATTCTAAGGTAATTAGTATATGTCAAAGTCAAAGTTAACGCTAAGGTCATTATACCAAAAGTATAAGGCCACCCTAACATTCAATTATTCATAAAAGATACATTAGGTCAAAATTTCCAAAATGTCCTTCAAAACCCTAGTTTCATCATTTTATTTATTTTTGTACAAACATTACTATTATGAGAAATTTGTCATGAAAATGCTAAAATAAAAATTAATCATATCGGTAGTCTTTGTATTTTGGCGATTAACTGTATTTTTCACTTTTCATGCATTTAGTGGGTTACACCTACAAAACCTTAATCATACAACTCTCTCGTATCACATCTTCTATGCAGCACGTTTGTACATAGTTAAAGCATAATACATCATTTAAATAGATAAAGTATCATCACAGTACATGTAGGAAAATATCTCTAACCTAAGGGTCATGGAAATAGAAATCACTATAAGTTAAACCTAATTATACATATATGATTTCATATGAATCATTATAACCCTAACTACCATGCATTAGAAATCATGAGGAATTTACCATGGAATTTAAATCATAACTTGAAGGTATTGAAAGTACTAACAAAATACTAGACATGCAAAGGTAAATCATACGACATATTAGTCATGCATATAGTTTAACTTACAATAATTGTACATATCATTCATTTAACATGTTATTATTTTATCATGCATGTCATAATACTTGAAATGCATTAAACCCTAGCATGATTCTAGGTCTAAAAAATCCTTGCATGCTCACACATAAATTTTACCATCTTATGAGTGATTAGATTTACCTAATCTAAGCTCACACAAAAAGTCTTATTCAAGATCCTCAATAATTACTCAGGAATTTAACACCCAAACATATATGTATTAACATTTAAGATTACACAACAAAAGCCCAAAATTACTAAAGCAACTCAAAGATTAATAACCTATTGAATCAAGACAAAGGAATCCAAAAAAAACTTGAGAAAAAAAGAGGAAGACCTCGGTGGATGTTGCTGAGAAGGAGAGGAGAACAACAGTAGCTTTGGCCAAAGCTAGGGAGGTGTCTTCAAAATGAATGGCTGGTTTTATGGAAGGGAGAATATGCAACAAAGGTAGGGAAAAATGAGGAAGAAAACATGGAACAAAAGACTAAAGGTGGAGGAAGAGGCTTTGGCGGATAATGGTGTAGCCAAGGGGGTGAGCTTTAGCAAATTTGGTTAAAGGAGTAGGGGAAAACTTCAGTAGTTTTGGCCAGTGGTGGAAGGTGAGGTGCAATGGTTTTGGCCAAAGGATAAGAGGGTGGAATGGATGGGATAACCGGTGTTATGGTGGTGGTTTCATTGGGAATGACAGAAGCTAAGGGGAGTTGATAAGTTTTGATGCGGTTGGACAAGAGAGGTGGGGTAATTTTGGTGAGGTTGTGCATTGGTGTTGATGTGATTTTGATAGGAGTTGCTAGTTTAAGAGATGATAGACTGGTGGAAATGGCTATTGCTAAGGAAAGGAGGCCACTTGTGGATTTCATTATGGAGAAAGAAATGGTGAAATGTAGGATAATAACGAGGGTAACGATGGAGAAATGGAGAGAGTTTTTGCATGAAGGAGCTCGGAAGAAGGAGGGGATGATACAGGCTTGCTTGGAGGGTTAATGCATGACACAAAAAGGGAGATGAGAATGGATTAAGAAGAGGATGACATGAGGGAAAATGTGGAGCAAAACAAGTAGATGAAAACATGGAGGAGAGGGAGGTAAGGTGTAGGGCATGGCAGGTAGGAGTAAAGTATGCTAGGGTAGAGGGATTAGAGTGAGGTAAGGAAATCTAGTATAGGATAGGGGTAATTATTTAGGTGAAGAATCGGAGTAAAATATATAGATAAGATTATTAGGTTATCAGAATCAAACTTACTCAACACATTATATACTGGTTAAAACTTAGGTTTAAAATGTAATAATGCATCTTCTAAATTTTTTTAACCTAATTAATTTTTATATCCAATATGTCATAATAATAATAATAATACACATGTAAGGTTGGTTTGGCATTCACTTAATATTCCAAGGCATATTTTTACCATGTGGTTAGCCATGCAAAATTGATTGCTTACTAAGGCCCAGTTGCTAGGTAATGGCTTTCATGTAGATAGTTCTTGAAATATCCCAAAAATTCTAATTTTATTATTTATTATTAAATAATATTTTATTATAAAAATTAATTAAATAAATTATTTTTATTAAAATAAAATAAAATTAACTAGGGTAAATTAAGAAGAAATTTATAAATATTTTAATTAGAGGAAATTTGGGTATTTTAACTAATTAAAAATTTTAATTTAGAAATTAATTAAATAAATTATTTTATTTAAATTAAGAAGGAGAAAATAGTTTCAGATTAATATAAATTTTATAAATAATTTAATTGAAGAAAATTAGAGTGATTTGCTAATTAAAATGGAATTTATGAAAAATCTTTTAAAAATCCTAATTTAACCTAAAAAGGGATTTAAATATTATTTTATTTAAATATTATTATTTTTTAATATCCAAAATATTTTGATTAATTTAAATACCCAACCTAATTATTTTTCTCTTTTTTTTTTTCCTTTTTCCTTTTCTTTGTTTCTTTTTCTTTCTTCTTCTTTTCTTTTTCTTTTTCTCCTCCCTGACCTGGGCCAGCCTAGCGACCCAAGTCCTCCCTCCCTCCCTCCTTTCTTTAGCGTGGCCCAGCCTGTGCAGCCGCCTCTTACCTTCTCCCTTGTAGCGTCGCGTTTGGCTTCTTTGTTTCCTTGTACGCCGCGTTTTGTTAAAAAAAAATTAACCAGCGCCCGACCGCCCGGTTCTTTCCTCCTTTTCCTTTCTTTCTTTTTCTTCTGGACCGCCGGTCTAGCCTTTTTCTTCCTCCTTTCTCCTTCCCCAGATCCATTCGATGTAGACGACCTGCAACGTCGCTGTCGCCACGTCCCTGGTTTTTCACCCTCAATCGCACCATTGACCAGCCAATACTCTTTTCCCTCTCCCCTTCTGACTCGCAACCCATTTACCCAACTAAATCCCCCTCTCCTTGCACGTTTTCCTCTCTCTCTCTCCTGCGCACAACCCCCTCCCCCGAAAATTGCTGTCACCGGCCAACCATCGACGCCCGTGACCCTAACCCTACTTTCCTTACTCCCACGCCGACCCACAGAACCCTAACCTCCCTTCTAAGCCTATAAATACCCCCTATAATAGCCCTGTATCGAGCTTTTGTCTCCCACCCAGAATTTCCCATCCTTGTTGCCGCCCACCCCTTCAAACGCCTCGAACGCCGCCTCCGGCCAACTTCGTCACCATCTCTGGCCACCAAACTCTTCCTTGCATATCCCTATAGCTAACCAAATCATCCATCCCCCTCGATTCTTCCTGCACAAGCCACCCAGGCTGTGCAAAGTAGCCTTCTTGACCAACCTATTTTTCTGCCTCCGCCGCCCTTCGAACCACCATTAGCCACCTATTCCACCGTTTCCGCTGCTTCTTTCACCTCCCATTATGTTCTACAGACCCTCCTCTACCTTCCCCTACCTTTACTTTCCTCTTTCTCCCTCTCCTCCTCTTTGTCTCTTCTTCTCCTCCATTCGGCCACCACCGCCGCCGCCGTGCGCTGCCACCTTTGGCTGCGCCACCACCCTTATTCTATACCTCTCCCTCTGGGAAACTCTAAACACCCCAACTCCCACCTTAATTCTCCCTATCTTTTTTCCAGCATCCAACTTTTATCCTTTTCTTCCCTTTTTTTGGCCACCGCCGCCGCCTCCGTGTAGCGCCGCCGGTGCCGTCTATCCCCACCAGCCTAAGGTTGAACCCTAGACCCTCTCAACCTTTTTCCTATTTTTACAAGCCTTAAATTATTTTATTTCAATTATTCTAATATAAATCCTATTATTATTATTATTTCCATTTTTAATATGTATTATTATTGTTATTAATATTAATGTTTTTATTATTATTCTGTTGAGGGCTGAAGCCCTATTGTAACTTTTAATTCGATTTTATTATTAATAGTATTATTATTATTATTGTTATTATCTTTATTTTTAATATTAATATGTTTTTGTTGTTGTTGTTGTTATTATTATTATTATTATTTTGAATTACTATTATTATTATCCCATTATTAATATTACAACTACTTTACTATTAGTTTTGCTATTATTGTCATTATTATTATTATCATTATTATTATTATTATTATTATTATTATTATTATATTCAAGTGTTAGTATTATTAATTTATATAGGGCTAAAACCCTATTGTGCTTATTGTAAATTTTAGTAGTATTATTATAAATATCACGTCTTATAATTATTAGGGTTATTAGTATTTTTATTATTACTAGTATTTATTCTTATTAGTGTTATTATTATTATTTATTAAGTTATTATTATTCAATGTAGGGTGGAAACCCTACTTCTTTTTATCTTCAAATATTATCCTTACTATTATTTTGTAATATTATTATGGCTTTTATCATTATTATTATTATTAAATTTTGTTATTTGTTTTATTATTATTATTATTATTATTATTATTATTATTATTATTATTAGTATTGTTTTAGTAAAGGGGTCAAAGCCCTTATTTCACTTTGTTTTGAATAATTTCCTTGTTATTATTATTGTTACTATTTTTATTAATCTTATTTTTATTATTACTTATATTATTTTTAGTATCTTTGCTATTACTATTTTAGTATCATTATTATTATTAGGGTAAAGTCTTCAACCTTATATTATCAACTTTTATAATATTTCTATATCTTTAGAAAAGTTAATAATTTGTTAATGTTATCTTATAAATATATTACCATTTTATCAAAAGCCTAGTCTTATAATAAGTTAGTGATTAATAGTATTTTTGATAGGAGGGAGTCTAATTTTAGCTTTTCCCTTATAATAGGTGAAACCAGTTAAAGCCCTAAGGAGGCATAGGAGCGTACTCCAAGACCGGTGTCGTTTTAGGTAAGGGGTGCTAAGGCCTTTTGTGTGTTTATATACATGATGTGCTTCGCATGCTATGTATCATATGTTTATCATTATTAATTACGCCGTATATGGTATGATGTGGAGTTGAAGTATGTTTTTATGTATTTGCATGGCATGTGTATTATGTATATGTGGTGATTTGTTTGTGACCCTGTAAGACATACAAGTGAGGGTGTTAATGTGGGTGTAGGGGAAAGAATGAAAAAGGAGATGGGGAAAGAGGTTGACCAAGGGAGGTGAGTTGACTTAATTATTTTAATGATTCATGAGTGGAAGAATAAAATGGAGAATTTTAGGGTTTCGTGTGGGAGAATCTGATTTATGATTTTTATGATTTTGTGTGGGAGAGTTTAATTTATGGTTTTGTATAAGAGAATCTAATTTATGGTTTGGATGATTTTGTATGGGAGAATGTAAAATATGATGTTATATGGGACAATCTAATTTATGGTTTACATGGGAGAATCTAATTTATGATTTTATGTGGAAGAATCTAACTTATGGTCTTGTATGGGAGAATCTTATTTGTGGTTATGAATGGGAGAATCTAATTAATTGTATTGTATGGACAAATCTTTGGGTTTTCTATGGTTTGAATCTAAGGTTTGGTATGGATGGATCTTTAGTTTTGTGTGGATTGAATTTAGGGTTTTGTATGATGGAATCTAGGGTTTGCATGGTGGTATTAATGGTTGTATGGTGGTATTAGGGTTTGTATGGTGGTATTAATGGGTGCATGGTGGTATTAATGGTTGTATAGTGGTATTAGGGTTTGCATGGTGGTATTAGGGTTTGCATAGTGGTATTAATAGTTGCATGGTGGTATTAATGGTTGTATGGTGGTATTAGGGTTTGTATGGTGGAGTTAGGGTTTTCTATGGGAGTTAATGATTGCATGGGATTTAGGGTTTGTATGAAAAGTTCGAGAGGTTGCATGGGATGTGTAAAGTCTGCATGGGTATGAAATTTACGTGTGGAAAGTTGATTTGGGATGTAAGAAAGGTAATGTAAGCATTGTTTGGGTTTTTGAATACTTAGGGTGAAAATTAGTACGTAGAGCATTATAAGGGTATGAAGGAGACTGAATTAGGGTTCAGAGTGATTAACTATAGGTTGTTGTGATTAACTAGGGTTGGAGTGGATAATTATGGTTTGTTGTGATTAACTAAGGTGTGGAATGGCTAATTGGTTGTTATGGTTAAATAGGGTTTGGAGTGGTTAACTATGGTTTGTTGTGATTAATTAGGGTTTGTTGTGGCTGCTTAGGGTTTTTGTGTTATCATGTGTATTTGGTAATTAAAGTGTAATTATGATTGTGAAATTTTATGATTTGTGATGTGTGAAGTGTAAAGGGAATGATTCATGCATGTCCAAGACGAAAGCTTCTGAATAAGATACTTAAAACATTAATCACGTAAAGTGGAAAATGTTGAGCCGGGCCCAGACCGATCCATCGGCATAATAGTGGCCAGGTATTGCGGTAGCCTGGAGACCGGTCCATTGGCTTAATAGTGGTAGGATATGTTACCTTAGTGACTGATCCATTGGCTAAAATAGTGGGGCATCCTGAGCTCAATGAACCAAACTATATATGTTGTTAAGATGTGGGAAGATACTAATGACTTACAGTGGAACATCGTCGAGAAGGGGCTAGACCGATCCACCGGCATATAATAGTGGTAGGGCATGTACCCTAAGTGACCGATCCACCGGCTATAATAGTGGTCAGGAGCCAAAAGTGTCCTTGAGACCGATCCACCGGCAAAAATAGTGGGGTTCCCGTACTCGTATGGACTTGATAAAGAGCATGGTGTGAAAATATTTCGATAAAGGACTAATGACGTAATTAAATCTAAACTATATTGGATCTTGGCATTTTCACCTAATCGTTCATTTGCCTTTATGTCATTGTATTGGTGATTATGCCCTGTTATTATTCTGCATGGATTATGTGCTTATGTGTTGGCCTTAGTGTTCGGTTACCTTACTCAGTACGTAGCGTAATGATCGCCCTTTTCATGGGTGCTGCTCATTCCCACGAGTAGTATGCCCTTCTGACTTTGTGCAGGTGGGCGAGACATCAATCGGGGCTGAGTGTTGAACATATTTTGGCTCAAAGTTCGAGAGTGTCGTGGCTGTATTTTTCCTCATGTGATTTCATTTCATCATTTTATTTCTTCAGATTCGCATTTATTCTTTTTAATTTATTACCTTGTGTTAAGTGTTTCAATTAAACCTTTTATAAATTGTAAGATTATTCCCTTCGAAGAATTTTGATTTTGCACTCTGATTTCTATCTTATTATTAATTATAATTCTTTACGCGTACTCTGATTTCTAATTTATTATCTCTTTAATCCATGTTATGAAATCTTGGTTTAAGTTTTGTGTTAATCTTTTTAGCCTTAGAACTGGGTACTGAAACGGTCGGAGATAACCGGTTTGGTACTAAGTGTGGCGGTAACATCCCCACAATTCACGGGTTTTAAGTTAATTACTTCCGCTTTAAAAAAAAGGTAGTGAATTTTGGGGTGTCACAGTTCTTGTGTGTTTTGTCAACACCAACTTGAGGATAGAGACTATTTATTTATATAGTGTCCTTTTACTCGTACCATTTGGAGGAGGATTAGAGCTCCTGTAGGAAGAAGATATACCTTAGTGGATTAGTAGCAAGAGGTTCACTCATTGGTTTCCTAGTCGAGGCAACAAAGTTCCAAGAAGTAGGTTTTGGGTGCACTCTTTGTGTCTTATGTTGTGAATGTGTGGCATGAGAGAAACTTGAGAATTTTTTAGAATTATTATAGAGATTCTTCCACTCTAGTTAAGGCTATTATCCTTTCCGTTTCTAGGAGATTGGGGTTCTAATGTAATAAAGGTGGTACAACGTGAGGTTAGACGAGTTACATAGAGCTTCGTTGTATGAAAATACCAGAGAACAACAGAGATGATACAAAAGAAAGTTGGAGACAGAGAGAAGGAGTCAGGTAAAGTTTGGCATTCGATGAGGTAAGGAGAGACGATGGATGGGTATTTACAGTTATGGTGGTGGTGCATGAATAGTGAGATAATAGAGAGTGATACATAAGGGGTATGGGTAGAGACAGGGATTGGGGCATTTTGGTGGATTTTTTGTGCAAAATATCCCAAGTGTTAAGGGGAGGTGATGGTTTTAGACTTTGTTAGACACGAGGTTGGAGACATAACCAAAGGAAATGGGTTGGAGAAGGAAAAAGATCATGTGGGAGAGAAAGAAGAAGATTGGGGAAGGAGAAGAAGAAGAAAAAGGGAACAAGAAAAGAAGAAATAAGAGGGAAAAGGGAAAAGGGGAAAGGGGAAAGGAATAAGGGAAAAAGAAGTTTAGGGTTAGGGTTAAAGTTTGGTTTAAATTTAGAATTAAAAGAGTAGGTTGAGATTAAAAATATTAATCATTATGGATAAAGGTTAGGTTAAATTCGAGGTATTACAAAAAGTGTCTTTATATGTAAAGTGTTTAAAAGAGACAAAACCAATATTTTCAAAAAACTGCGATGTAAAGTGGTTGTGATATTAATAAATCCCATGATATTTAAAAGAATAAAAAAATAGAGTATGAAAATTTTGGAGAATTTTGGGATAAAATTACCCTTACTTAATGCTTGTAATAGTTTGGAAATGAGATTTGGTAAAATACCTAGACTTTTTTAAAATTTCTTTTATTTTGAAGTAGGGGATGGTAAAATTTCCAAATTCATAAAAGACAGTTTTGAAATTAAGTTTTTGAGAAGGTTTTTGTTGGGAATAATAATATCATTTCTGGGTTTTAAAAACAGAAAGAGACTTTTTACTTGTTACCATTGTAGGTACTTTTTGAATGATTTGATGCGATGTCAGGACTACTTCTAGGGATTTGGATAAAGTGTTAATCCATTTTTTCACATCATTTTTGGATTGGTCAAAGGATGTTTGAGAGGAGGCTTATTTTTCATCCTCAATGGTCACCTAATATCATGATTTGATAGGGTTTTTTTTTTCTAAGGAGATATGGATCTGCCATTAGCTTGCCCTTTCTTTGAGGTGGCATAATTGAATTTTGCTTTGAAGAGACTCTTTGGTTAGAAAATAAATAATTAATTTTGATTCACCTTTTATGATTTGAATATTAAAAATTAAAGCTTGATAAAAATGGCCTACCATCTATCATATATTTATTTTGAAGTAATATTCTGAGTATCTTTTTGTAAGACTTTTTAGCACATTTGCAATCAATACAGATTATAAATGATAGGAAATATGTTATAATTTGATTATTAATGATTTTTTATGGAGTTTTGAACTCTAATTACAAACTAATTTTTAGATTTAAATATTGTTTGGCATGATTCCCACCCTTTTTAACTTTTTCCACTTTTCCCCTTGATTTTATCTTCCATGTCTTCCCTCCTAATATTTGTGTCATAGATTCCCTTCTAAAACCAAAATCCCATTTTTGGCTCTTTTTTGTTTATGGCCTAAAGATCTCATTAGGCCCATTGGTCACGTATTACACCACATCACACTTTTTGATCCATTCTCTTCCACACTCAATTATCTAGCCCTTAGTTGACCCCTTTCTTTCTTAGCTTGATTGGAATCTCTTCCCACTTTTTTATGCTTAGCCAATCCCCATGGCAACTCCCATGTGTTCCCTTTTACACAAAAATCCTCCAAGTTCTCATTTGTTCTTTTCCTAGGTTTCTTCTCTTCTATTCCCTCCCCTTTTCTCTTTTTTTTTTATTCTAATTTTAATTTCTAAATGTTTTTTGCTAAATGGTTTACTCTTGTTCTTGATAGGTGATAAAGTGTTGGAATTGTATAGTGGAGTGGTCTTCTTTGCTTGAAAACATACTTGATAGGTAAATTGTGGCAAGACTTTTTAGGTGTATACTGGCATGTCATGTGCTAAGTGTTCATTTACTTTCCAAAATGATTAAATTGTGTGAAAAGCATGTTTTAGGTGGTTGGAAGCATGGTTTTCCCCTTAGGTGATATGGTTGGTTTATGAATGAAGAATTATAAAGTTGAATATGGCATGATTACTATACATTTTGGTAGTTTGAGTGTTGGTTTATGAAGTATCAAATTTATGCTTAATCTTGGTAAGTTTCATGAGTTGTGGGTGTTTTTGGAATATGTTTGAAAGTATAATAAGGTTAAAGTTGTGTTTTTCCTAGTAGAACCAACAATTAGTATGGGGAAAAACTAGTTAATTGGCTTATTGGAAATCGAAGTTTTGGTTTGGCATGGTGTCAGACACCTAGTTAGGCTTTTGATCAATCAATTGGTGGTGGCAGCACCAACTAACTAGTTTTACTCATATCAATTGATGTGCTTGCTTGTTTTGTATTACTTTCATTTAGCGTATTTCCAAAATCAGCCCATTGGTTTGTGGGATGAGTTGACTAGTTTGCCTAAGATTTTAGGTGAGCTTTTCAAGGGTTGACCTTTTAAATTACCTTTTTATATGATCTTAAACCTTATTGAATAATATTTAAAATGGAAATAATTAGCTTATGTGTGAATGTATAGTATGAGATTAAGTATTAGCCTTGAATAAGACATTCTTGATAAAAGAGGAAGATGATGGAATTCTTTGCCGACTTCCCTTTGTGGATTAGCTAGTCATTTTAATCCACCTTTATTTGAGTTATATTGGCTATTTATATTGAGTCAGCTAGAGGTTTTAACCACCTTTATTTAGGTTATATTATTTATCTATATTAGGTCAGCTAATGATTTTAGTCCACCTTTATTTGGGGTGTGTTAGCTATATATATTGGGTTAGTTAGTATTAGACAATCCACTTATTTGATTACAAATGTGTAATGAGAATGGTATATGTTTTGTGATGAGTATTAATAGGGTTATTTTAGGAGTAATTTGTGATAATATGTTTGTATATATATCATACTTTATTGTGTTTATACTATACCATATGTGTTGCATGTTACCTCTATAAAAAAATATTTTTTACTTAGTACATCAAGCTGCTAATATTGTACTTGTAGGTGATCTACTATATGTACCAAATGATGACAACATTGCTTATTTTAATGATGTGCTTAGGTAGGATTGATGACTTTAGATATGAGTAGAGTTTTAAAGTACGCGCTAGCCATTACTATCTTTGGAATCTTTTATATTTTGAATATTTTAGACTCTCATGTACCTTGTCCCCTTATATAATATTTTGGGAGTTGATATCTACTAACATTTATCTTGATATATGTTTATCTACTTCCATTTATTGTCTTTATTTCATGGCTTGTTTGTTAACTATTTTATCCTTACCCTTATTATGAGAAAGATATAGTAATTAGACTTGTGACAAGAGTGGTAGTAACACCCCTATTTTGATTTTTACTTCCATAAAATTGATTGTTTTAAATGAAAACATTTGGCTTGAAATTTGGTGAGTTACGAGTGCATACACCAGTTGATCGCAAGCCTCCCCCTTATAGACCTATGTGAGGTGAATTTGACCGTTCTTGATTAGTTTCATTATTTTTTCACTTGAAGTCAATTTCCAAGCCTAACATTTTATATATATTTGGTTTCATAAATTAATTTTACACCTTTCCCTAAATTTTTGTTATTTTTGAAACTATTTCATTATTGTCCAATTTTTATCCATTTATTGAACTTCCACCTTATCTAAATCAGTTTAATTCTTGTTAACCCTTCATGGTCATTATTGACCACAAAATCGGACATCCTTACCTTCCACACCTGATTTTCTTATTCTTACTCATTCAACTAAAGTTTTACCCATAATTGTATCCTTCACATCCTAACTATTCTCTTACACACCCTTACCCCACCCTAATTCTTTCTCCCACACTCGATTTCCTTTATGCCCTTAAAGCAACCTCCCCTTTGTATCTCACTCATTCTCTCTCCTTTCTCTTTATTGATATCCCTAAGGCCTTTGTTCCCCTTTGGTTTCTCACTATAATACTTAGTCAAATCTCACACTTCTACTTTTTCTCATCATCTTTTTTTTTGTTCTTGTGTTGTTTTTATCTTTCATTATGGGTGCCAAATTTCCCTTCTTTTGTTCCCTTGCTTTCATTTATCACTTCAAAATTTCTATATTTTAGTTCATTAGTGCACGTTATCAATCAATAGTGCATTAAAGTTGTGGGTTGTGAAGTTTTCATCTTCTTATATCTCAAGCCCATTTTCAAATTTATGGGTTTCCCCTTCCCCCCTTCTCCTTTCAATTATTCTTTTTTAAGTACAAAACCATTACCTTCATTCATGATATCTAATTCTACATTATTTTATTTAGGTTATCCTAAAGAGTTGGAAGGAATTATTTAGCAGTATTTTTGTTCAGATACTGATGTAGCTTTGGTAAACATACATATATTTAGCTTAGGATATTTTTTAATGTTATGTGTGATTTATGTTAAATTACCATGATATCATGATCTACTTTTGAAATCATGTTTTATAATTTTATAAGCTCATAATTATATGTTATTATGAAATTCATGAAAGCATGTAATTTTATTATTTATGTAAAATACCATGCTTAAGCCATGGTAGGTGTGTTTGGAATTTTTGAGCTTAATCGTATGTTATGTGATTTTATTGACTATATTAAAATGTGATTAAGTATTTGTATTAAGAAATAAGTTGAGGTTGGATTTTTGAAGTGTTTTAGGGCGCTTAGTATTTTAGTTCTTGTGATATATATATATATATATATATATTTATATATATATATGGTGGGATTTTGGATTATTTTAATTTAAGATAATTAAGCCATTGGGTGTTTTATTGTGTTTAGGAGATTATGTGAACAATTGGTAAAGTTTGGAGAATGTTTGAGTTTTGGGTATTTTATGTTTTAGAATCAATTAGGGGCATTTTGGCCAGTTTGTTTTTTTAATGAAATATAAGTATGTATTTAGATTATTTAAGGTTTTACATGAATTTTTATATATAATTAATGTAGGATCATCCCTAATTGAGGATCATAATCTAGCCATTAGTTTTTTAAAGTTTGAGAACCACAAAATCCTTCTTACTTGGATAAATTAATTATCTATCAAAACCTAGACATGTAAGCCATACAAACTTTCCTTTCTTATTTTCTTCCAAAAAATAATCAAAACAAGGAACCCAAAGCCACGGTTTTTCAAGTTTTTTCCCTCCACTTCTAAACCTTATTACCTTTAGTATTTTAGGCCTTAACAGTAAAAAAAACATAGCCACAACAAACCCCCATGGGGAGCTACACAATTCAGCCGCAAAGTCACTTTCACTTGGAAGACAAGTCATTTTCAGCACTTGGAAAGAATAATGAAGACTTGGGAAAGATTAAGAAAGGATAGAACACATTATTTACTTCTTTTTGTTACTTACAAGGTTGAAAATGATCTTTTTCTCCTTATTATGTATTATGGATGTTGTAACTTGTAACATTTGAGCTTATTAGAGTTTTGAAAATCAATTTGAGTGTTCCCCTATGGCCGGAAACTTAGCTTGGATTTTTAACTCTATATAGTTTCTAATTATATGTATTAGTTGGTTAAGTTGTAACCTTTAATCCTACACTTATTTTATAAGTATTAGGCAACATGAAATAAAACACAACTTGCCTTTGGCTACATACTTCTCCTCTCAAAACTAAGATCTTCCTTTATCCTCTAATGCAAGAGCTTGAAGTTCCTTTGCAAAATCTTAGGAGATTGATCCTAATAATTTTATACCTTAGGTGGTTATTGCAATTATTGATTCAAGAGGTTACTAAGAATTAATTTTTATCACTTTTATTCTTCCTCATTTCTTACTCTTATTTTCTATTATTTTAAAATTTTCGAACACCAAAACCTACAAAGACCCATGTTGGATCTCATATGCATTAATAATATGATAGGTATTGGTTAATTATAGGTTAAAATATGATTTTTGCAAGATTTGAGGTGTTTAGGTGGAAAAAAGGCAAGATGGTCATTTTGGGTTAAATTTGTAAACTTGAGGTTTATGTATGTGATTTGGGTTAAAATGTAACAAGTGTGGTGTACGAAATGTTTGGGTTAATTTGGGGCATCCCAAGTGGTAATTTTTGTGAAAAAACTTAAAATGATTTTAGAAATCCTAAGGGTATTAGTATTTTATGTGCAACATGTTGAAGTTTAATCATGATTTTTTAATATGGTGCTTAATATGATATGTTGGAGTCTTGTATATTGTTTGACGAGTTGTAAAGGTTTATTGGTAGAGTTATGGTGAAATGTTGAATTAGTGTTTTAGAAGGGCTTTTTAGTCTTTGCACTTAAAGAACACTTTTAATTGTCTTTATTTTTGTGCTTTTGTATCTTGTTAATCATCCTAAGCATTGAGATATATTTTCCTCAATTAAACTTGGCATAATTCTAAGTATATGTAAATGAAACCATTGTTGGGATGAATTTAGTGATAATTATAAGCATTACTTATGAAAATGAATTGATTGGTGCATTTGTATATGCTAAGTGTTTAAGTAATGATCAAATAAAACATTAATGTTTACAATGAAAGATCAAGCAAGTCAGGATCCAAGTTTTGTAATTAATTGTTTGAATAATAATGACTTGGTTATGTTAGAACCAAAGGACCCTATATCTACTCTATATCAATATGTTCCATCAGCCTATAGGGGCTACACATACTTAAGGATTAACAGTTTACTAATAGGATCAAAGTTTTGTATGAGTTCTAATAAGAAAATGGTCTAATTCCGTTGAAACCAAAGGACCATATATCTACTTTATATCAGTATAGTCCATTAAACTATAGGGATATGCACACTTAAGGATTAGACATTTAATGATGGCTTCCTGGTGTATTTTACCATGACCTAACTCTTATCTCCTATATACGGAGGAAATAAGTGCAGTTGCAATTTCAGTGGGGCTCTTGTTCTCAAGTGACTAATAAAATCATAAGTTATCTTGTATCATGAGTATATATGCATACATAATATCTATCTTCTTGTATGATTCCTATATGTTATACATGCCTTATTCTATTGATATGCATTGTTATCTTACTCAATACGTAGTACATAGGCCAACCTTTTTATGGGTGCTTCTTATTCCTAGGAGTAGATGTTACTATGTTTCATATGTATTTGTTGATTTGATGTTCTTGATGTGATTGTCTAGGGTGAGAGATTATTCAAGTTGGTATTAGAGTAAAGTTATTTAGATATTTATTTCTTTGGGTATTTGGTTCTTTGTTTGATCTTATCTCTATCTTTTCTCTCTTGCTTTATAATCTTATATCGTTATGGGATCAAATATTTTCTACATATGATCTTTGGATATGAATTACTTTTAATCTTACATTTAGGCATAAATTGTATAGAAATTACCTCTTTTTTTTTTTTACATTGGATGAGATGCAAAATCCCGCATTTTTATTTTTGGCTTCAATAAAAATTATTTTAAAGAAAAAAATAATAATTTGTGAAAATGAGAGTGTTATAGTGATTTAGCTAAACGATTGATATATCATATATGGATAGAAGTCAAGAATACAATTAAGTCAAGAATACAATTAAGACTACCTAGAAATCTATGTAGTTAGCTTTTTTATCAAGGATTTTGTCTAATAATTTGTTGCAAAGGCTAGAGATCTTTCGATTAGAATAATTGTCTCTTAGGAGATATAAAAGTCGAGGACACAATACGAGTTTTAAATGATGATATTTTTATTTTGAAACGATGAGCCTATTTCTTCTAAGGATAGAAATGATTATTTTAAGATGTTTAAAATGTTAGTTGATGTAATTTGAAGAAGAAATTCATCAATTTAGATGATGTAGAAATTTGAAAAAGGATTTCATATATCATTCATTATCATTTAGAATTATGAGGGGGAATTTTTCAAATGAAATGACTTAATGTTTCATTATATTGTCCAAAGGGAATAACAAAAACTATTTTTTATCAGTTCTCTAAGGAGAATTGTAGTTGTAAACCCCGCTGTCATGTCAATTTTTGAAAAGTCAAGGGTGGAGTGTAGTTTTTGAAGCAAAACATACTTATTTGGGATTGAATAACGGATCCATTTGAGGAACTTGTTTAAAGGTTTGTAATTGAAGGTGAGTCTGCGAGTTTTTCGCTCAATTTTTAATTGTTTATTGACATAAAAAATCGCATAAGACCATGGAAATTGACAGTTTGAAATTAAGCCTTTTGACTAGAGATCGTTAAGTTCGACCTAGCAAAGGTTTTTAAGGTTAGTATTCATGGTTTTCTAAATTTGGCTTAAAGCCTTACATAAGACTTACAATTAAATATCTTATTTTTAAAAACTTAGAATTATAATTATTCGAACTATGAATAAAAGAACCTTTTATACCTTTCTTTTTAGCTTTGATATTTGGGTGAGAATGAAAAAAGATAAAGTAAGTAAAATAAGACATATAACTGAAGATATTATGAATGAAAGATATTTTACTTGTATAATAATTTTGGGTTTTACAAAGGGATTTTAAAATTATATTAATATTTTTCTTTGAATTTTACAATTTTTTTATCAGAAAATAATTTCTGACACCTTGAAAAATAAATTTTATTTTAAAATGTTAAGAAAATATTTAAAATAAAATAATACTAGTTTATTTGTCTGTTAAGTTAAAATAACGACCCATCCAGCTGACCGGAAGCCGCCGAACCAACCGATTACCAGCCAGCCCCACATAATAAAAATTGTTTTAAACACTTCGCACACAACTGTCAGCCAGGAAGGAATCCATTTTCCCTTCCCGACCCCCTGGCCTCCGCTAAGGCGCCAAACCTAATATTAATATTCTATCGTTACGAGTCTGAGTCTGATCTGTCTATATTGCCACTAACAACGAGAACAGTAACGCCATCCCTCGACGCGCATCTCCGATTCGTCCGCCATTATATCTTTCTTCGTTTCCACAACCCCAATTATAGGAAAAGGAAGAAAGGAAAACAAAATGAGGTGTAGGTTTTGCAGGAGAGCAATCCTCATCCCCTTGGTCCCCTCTTTTTGCCAAACCTAACCCTAATTCAATCCGACTACCAAGCTATTATTTCCCGATTGGTTTTGAGTCCATTTTCCGATCGGTTCATCAACATCTCATCCTCAAATCCACAATCAGGAAATAATAGCAACAATGTCGGCAGAGAACCCGGTATCTTCATCAAAACAATCTTCTTCCTCCGAAGCCGCCAACGACGACATCTTAGACTCCGAATTCTCTCGTCGCGGATGCTGTTTCTGGCTTCCATTCACAACAAATTCATCAACCTCCACCTCATCTTACCAGTACTACTGCTGGGAAAGGATCGGCGGGTTGGACCATAACGGCGGAGATAGCAACTGGATTATAGCTAGTTGGAAGAAGCTGCGTGAATGGTCGGAACTCGTTGCCGGTCCTAAATGGAAGACGTTTATTCGAAGGTTCGGGAAAAATCGGAATGGGTTTAACATTAACAATGGGAGTGGTATTAGTAACAGACAAGGAAAGTTCGGTTATGATCCTTTGAGTTATTCGCTAAATTTTGATGAAGGACAGAAGAATGGAAATATAGATGAAGATATTGGTTTCCGTGATTTCTCTTACAGATATGCTTCGATTCCGGCGTCTGCTAAATCATCTATGGATTTGGGCAAAGATGGCCCGTCGTTTTTGTGATACATGTGATTAAAATTATTGGATTGGATTGATTCTATAGGGCGTCACGTGATCAAGGCTAGAATTTTATCGCCGGACAACGGCGGTTGGGTTTTCTGCCGACGGTGGTGATGAAGATCACTGCGCACGTTTTTTTGGGGGGGGGGGATAACTAGAGGGTCAGCGATCGTGCTTTTCTTGGGCGGGTTGACTTTTCTCAGGGGTTTGGGTCGACGTTTTGTTGGCAAGTTGGCATCTTTTCGAGGTTCTGGTAATTTTTAATATTTGTGGATAATTTGTTTTCTGAAAATTTCTGTGTAGGCCCCAAAAGAAAAAGGAACGGGGGCGAAAGTATCTCCCAATTGATTATATTGTTTTGAAATTTTGAATAAAGTCTAATGCCTTCCTTCGTTCTCTTTGATCTTTGTCGTTTTCTTCTTTCTTTTTTGGTATAGGTTTTGTGTTGTAGCTTTGTACAGAATAAAATTTTATGTTTATAGACTGTTATCAATTAAAATCTTGTTGAGCATAATGCTTCAGTATGTATGATAATATGAAGCATTTTCATGTCCAGAGTTGCTTCTATTGCACACTGCAACTAAGAGGCTTTTCAATATGCTTCAATCCTCTTACCTGAAAATGTATCTCATTCAAATTCAGATGAAGAGACCGACTCTGAAACTAAAACAAGAAAAGTCTTTTTAATTTAGACGTGTATATGTGGATACATATTATCAAAGAAAATGGACAAAGTATCTATATATCCTGTTCATCACACCATCTCA
The DNA here is from genome assembly GCA_030549775.1 of Tamarix chinensis. Lineage (NCBI taxonomy): Eukaryota > Viridiplantae > Streptophyta > Magnoliopsida > Caryophyllales > Tamaricaceae > Tamarix > Tamarix chinensis. Next base: position 112,641,515 of record CM060172.1, read on the forward strand.
CACATTCAAAATCTACTACTGCATACAGAGAAAAACGCAAGTGAAAAACCAGTATACTTCACACACACACACACGTAACGATGCACTGAAATTAAAGCCTAATATAAAGGCGTATATGATACTATATATCAACATCAATAGCCAAAGGAGTAACCCATATAGTTGACTCTAGACCGAATATTATGATGATTATAGATTGGATCACCGTAGTCAACAGCTTTTATCACAACAGCTTCGCGTCTTCTTCCATCCTGTTCTCCTACTGCCCCAAAAACTACCTCGTTCGTCTCCCCGCTTTTATTCTCATAACACGTCTTTGGAGTAGACGAGTAATGCTTTTGATGATGCTGTTGCATTTTTTGCTGCACCTGTTGCTCCTGTTTATGTTGTCTCTGTCGTTGTTGCTGCGACCCTACTACATTAGCATGTTGCTGCTGCTCTTTCCTTCTTCCCTGCTCTTGTGTTTGTCTCTGCTGCTGTTGCTGCTGCTGCTGTGGCTGGCATTCAGCTTCCCTGCTGTTGTAGTTGCTGCTATAATAACCTCGGCGTTGTGCTTCCTCCTGAGCTATCGCTGGATAATTATTACTTCTACTCACCAGTGGAGGAGTCCTGGTGGTTTCTAATGATATTGGAGGTTCATCTTCATCTTCAATCACATAACTATCTTGTACAGGCCAAGGGTGGTTGTCTATGTATCCATGCCTAGTTGCTTGGTGTTGATGTGGGAAATACTGCTGGTGTAGACTCCGGTGATGATGCTGCAGCAATCGCTTCTTGTTCCTAGATCCAGTTAATAATGCTCCTAATATTTCTACGGTGGAGTAACCGGTGTTGAGGATTAGTTTAGCGAACGAAGTGAAGATTCCTTCCTCGGCTTTGTCTGGTTTGTATTCTTCATCTGGTATCAATGGAGGCCGGACAGGTTTTGGCTGTAGTTTTTGATAAGAAGCAGCTGCGAGTGCACCATTGTTCATGTATAACCTTGGGTCCTGATGAAGCAGTTGAAAAAAAGGAAAAGAAAACAAGCAACTGCATTAGCTGAAGATAACAAGAAGTAAGAAATTACAGCGAGTTATCATGGAAGTAGGGATGACAATCGAACGGGTTTTACCTGAAACCCGACGGGTTTTATCCGTCGGATATGTAAACGGATATGGATAAACAGATATAGATACGGGTATGGAGGAAGGGGATAAATATACGCCGGGTTTGGATATGGATATGGGTAAGGGATCCTCAAATCCGTACCCGTACCCACATCCGTTTACCCGATATAAAATTACATTTTTACCTTCATTTATGTAACCTTAAATATATTTTCTAAGGCTAAAAGTGAAGATATGATTAAATTTGAACAATCTAAGTATATAATTCTAACATTAAATAATTTTTACTTTATATTTAATGGGTTTCGGATATTTAAATGGATATGGATATACATGTGGATGAGAAAAAAAATACCCGTCGAATTTGGATACGAATATGGATATAGATTTTCTTATCGGGTTTGGATAATGGATAGGAAGTACTCGATCCGTACCCGATCCATTGTCATCCCTACATAGAAGAAGGGTGCGGAGAAAATAGGTTTTGTACATACGGCAGTAGTGCGTGGAGAAAACAAAGCTCTGATCTTCTGTAATAACAATGCTAACATGTAACCTGAAAACGCAGCGACAACAAGAGCAGCTACGCCTAAATTGATACTTCCATCAAAGTCTAGTATTTGGTTCTCAGACGACGAGGATGATGATGAGGAGGAGCAATCGTCGTAGTGGAGTTGAATCTCTCGAATTGCCTGGTTTCCTCTATCTATTACCAGAAGTGAGCAACTACTCCTAACATAAACCAAATCAAAATCATCTGAAAACTTGGTATCTTCAGGCAAACCACTGACACGATGACCTCCTCCCCGGCCCCGTTTACCTCCCGCTATAGTAGTAACTCCTGTACAACAAAAACCACACCACGGTCACATTGATTCAGCCAGCTATGAACCTCGACCAAGCAATGGGCTTATATCCGATTAAAAGTGGTGGCAGAAATAAATAAAGAAAGGACATACCTGAGTCGGTGATTTTTCTGACAGCCATATTCATTGTATCAGCAACATAAATGTTTCCTTTGTCGTCAATGGCCATCCCTTTGGGAAAGTACATCAGAGCTTCTCTTAGTTTTCCATCAACATGTCCAGAGTACCCTTCAGCTGATCCAGTGACAAGCTTAGGCCTGCTATCTGAATGTTTGTTCGAACGGAAAGGTATTAGCTCACCAAGGAAGAAAGAAGGGGAAGGAAAAAAAAACTCATAAAATAGGGATCAGAAGCAGAGCAGTGATCATTGTGAGTCCAACGGCACCATGTAAAATTATGAACATGGAAAGAAAAACTGAAATCTCGGAAATGAAAAGAACATAAAGATTCTCTTCTGACAAATCAAATAAAGGAATCAGGTCGAGAAACGAAATAAAGTGAAGAGAGGAGAGGAGAGGAGATTACAAACTTGTAGGAGGATGGAATTATAGGTCCCACAAGAAAAGAAACAAAAGCTCCTAAGCAATGTGAAGCTTATAAAGTGGAGTCTTGTACTTAACTAAAGCAAAACCCAGAATACCTTTTATTTATTCCTTAATACTAACGCTCAAACTTGACAAAAAAAAAATGCAGATTCTCCACCCTAAACAGCCGAACAGTTAAAACGACCAAAAAAAAAAGAAAAAAATTTAGGACACTTCATGCATATATGGCAGAGTCTACCAAAACCTTTGAACGAGGATTCTATAAACCTAAAGAAACAGAAATCTGTTCATACCAGTCATATCAATCAGGCTAGAGAATTGAATGAAGATGTCAGCAGTAATAATGAACATTACAAAACTAATAATTGATCAATGATTAGAAAGTGTAATAGATTCAATTACTGAACACTAAAACTCCAAATTTTTTGAAAGAAGGGAATAATTAATTGAATCAAAATTCCAATAACTTACAACGAGATAATGGGGAAGAAACCTTGTACAGATTGCTGTTTTGAAAATCCAAGATGATGATCTCCCCTGTTGGAGATGCTTCAACGGCATAAGGTTCAATCCCAGTCTTGCTTCCATCAAACAATGTCTCTACCGTGTATCCACTCTCAAATTTCACCAGTGAACGCCCTGTTACAGCTGAATCAAGATGAAAAATCATAACAATTAATCTTCAAATCCATGATCTGGTTACTTATACTAGGTTGGATCAAAATACAAAAAACATTTCTACCTGTTGTTTTGGGTGGGGACTTTAGTGACCATAACCATTTGAATAGAGCAGATGCAGCATTTGAAACGAAACCAATTACAATTCCTGCAGATTTTGCGTGCCCCATGAAGAAATAGATTGTCACATTAAGGGTACAAAACTATGTTACAGAACAAATAAAAAACGAGGGGGAAGAGGGGGAAAGAATTAAGGATAAAAAGGAAGGAGCTTGAGATTTGACCGACTTGCAGGAGTAGCAGAGGGAGAAGCTGAGGAGGCACCAGTGTGATAAACTAGGAAAATGAGGATGAAAGCAATGAGCTTTCTTGCCATTTTCTTTTTGATTGTCAAAATTTCAGTCGGAGATGCAACTTGTGACGGCCAAGCAAATGCATGATCCAATTACTATGTTATTGGAGAAAATTAAGAGGTAGCTAAGCTTCATTGGGGGGGGGGGGGAGCGACACCTCTTGGGCTACGAGGAAAGGGTCGGTTGGTGTCGGGAGGCAGGCAGGGCGAGGGATTAAAATAGTTGCACAGAAATTCGACAAGGAGACAGAATAGTTAAAAGCAAAAGGATGTTTGCTTCTGTCTTTGCGTGTAAAAGCCAAAAGGCCAGATGAAGTAGGAGACGGGAAGTAATTTAAGTCAGGTAGCGTCAGGGATTTTCATGTTATTCGATATCTGCTTATTTGATCCGATATTTGAAATGATCCGATCTAAAAAAACAAATAATCGATCCGATTTTTTTTTTCAAATTAAATATCCAATCCGGTCAACGAAAAGTCAAACAAACTAAATATCCGATCCGAAGAAAAATATTTATACATTTTTTTTATAATTTTTTATTTTATATATAATTGTATATAAATAAATTTATATGTGTCTGTGAATAATTTTTACTTACTTTATTTATTATTTGAAGAAAAATTTAATTTAATTGAAATTATATTTTTAATACAATTCCTTTTTAGATATTTATAAAAATAAAGATAAAAATAAAAATACTCTGTATACCGATAGACTCCATCCACTCATTTTTTATTTTAGTTTTAACATTGGATATTTGTTGAGTAAGTTGGATATTTGCTAAGCGAATCAGATATTTGCTCAGCATTTGCTCAACAAATCGGATAATATGAAATATATTTGTCATTTGGTTATTTTTTTATATTTGAAATTGTATTCGGCTAATATCGGTTATATTTGATATCCGATGATATCCGATCCGAAAATTCAAATATCCGATCTTCTGGATATCCGAAGTTTCAAATCAAATATCAAATATCATTTTTAGATATCCGAAATTTCAAATATCCGAAATATCAAATATTTGAACCGTGAACAGCCCTAGGTAGCATGATATGTTATTTTGCATATTGTTGTTCTAGACTTCTAGTGTTATATTTAATGATTTTTTTTTAAATAAATAAATACAACTAACAACTAATGAGTTCTCCAAATTCTGACATTAAGTTTGTTAGTGAAATACTAAAATTGAGAAGGTAAAGAAAAAAAAAAAGAAGACAAATGGTAATTTAAAAGACTTGATTCAATTTTATGACGTCAAGACAAAGTTATTATTTCCTCCCATTCAAGACAAAAAGTGTTTGGGTGGTTTATTTTTGTTTCAATATAGAAGACGTTCTACAATTTCAAGATAATCTTTTACATTCTTCTTCTAGTTTGCACTTATATTTATTAACCTTATTAAAGTGAAGAGTAAATAAAATTGTTAGGTATTTTACAATATAAGGCTTATATATATATATTTAAATTTGTTTAACAGTATAAGTACTTTTACAAAATGTATAGAGTATTAAATTTTTTATTACCCATTTCATGCCTCTATTTTCACTATTAATTACAAATAAAGTTAGAGTATTAATTAGAGAAGCATAATGAATATAAACATATCTTATCTTTTTGAAATATAATTTTCTTACTGCAATTAATCATACAACAAATATATGAATAGTTTCATTCTTATAATTCAATCTTGTACATCACGTGGGTGTATAATTAATTACAAATAAAGTTAGATTATTAATCAAAGAAACATAATGAATATAAAGGTATATTATTGAATTTAAGTGTCAATGTTTAGAGAATTTATTACTCATTCCACATTCAAAAGATTATCAGTGGGTATTTTGATGATAAAATTTGGCTATTAATTTATCTAAAAGTATAATATATTATGATATAAAAATATAATTATTCTATTCATATTAAAAAAATATTTTTACAATTTTTTTTTACATTTTTTATCAATAAATATTAAAACATATTAATTGCCAAACTTTATCCTTGAAATATATAGTAATAGAATTTTAATTACGAATGAATTACTTCTTATTATGTATACTAAAATACTATAGGTCTTTTAATGGAAAATGGATTGAGTATTGATTAAGAGAGACAACATTAATTAGGTAATTAGGCTTGTATTTAGTACTCTAACATATTTATTAATTTGCGTACACAACATTAAGACATATATTTTTTTTTTATAAAGAGGAAGCATTGAGTTGGGCGGTGTGCGTCTTGGACTATATGAGGCTAAAAGAAAAAAATTATTAGTTGGTTTATTATGGATCCTCTTACCATTTGTTGTCTATAATGCTGGCTAATAACTAGTTGTGGATGGAGAGTAGATTCACAAAGCTTTTTATGATCGACCCTAATTAATAACTTCTTAGAATGCATAGGCTAGTTAATAACCTATGTCAATCTTAATTGGTGAGCCATATATCACACAAGACTAACATGAGGTTTTATTGGACTCAATTTGTAAAGCAAGGTTGACCCTAATTTATATATGTATAATATTTATTTATTTATGCATGTGTATATAATGTATTATAAAATTTAGGGTTCTAAATTTTCATAAATCTTAGATAGTCGCCTAATCTACCTAAACTCAAGATCAACTTTATTGCTTGAGGTCAATATGTCAAGTTTCAAAATCCATTGCCCTCAAGTTAATCTAGTAAGCTTGAGCTTGATACTTTATATTGTAGGGACCAAAAATTCTTCAAATAAAGGATCCTACAATCTAATTGTGATCTACTAAATGATCACTTTTGTAAAAATTGCCCAAAATTTAATGTAACACTCTAAAATTTATTACTAAAATTTTTTAATTTTTGCGGAAGCTTTACTTAAAAAAAATTGGGTGCTACTACCATATCTAATATGAGTTTGGTATATCATACCACTCTCGTATCATGTATAATGCAAAATATAATGACAATTTCAATATGATAAAGAGAGTAAGAGGAATCTCATAAAACAAAATAAAAGTTTGAAAATAAACTCCAAGTATAAAGCTAAATCAAAATTCAATAAAAGAGAACCTATAGAACTAAGAGTCCACAAGATATTCAGATAAAACTCTAATTATCGGATAGCCTAGACTTCATATCCACAACCTAACAAATCACTCTTCCATAGAGAGCATCAAAGTTAGTAAATTCTCTGAGGTGGTTATCAAATACCTACACATCAACAATATGATCGTCTGCTCATGGGAATAAGCAATACCCATGAAATGGATGATCAATACTTGTGTATTGAGTAAGATAATATATAACTATAGTAAGGTATGCAACACATAATATTGGCTTAAGATAAAATACACCAACCCACTACTCATGATTAAGAACTATCTAAGAGATGCAATCATATTAACTACCCATAATTAGATGATCAATGAAACCATATTATCAACACATTAAATTCAGGGACCCAATAGTGACCATACCCTCCCCTTTTTCCATAGGGGGGAAATATAGTCAACATCACTGATACTCTCACTTCTAAGGTAAAATACAATTGAACCACTAGTAAAAATAAATTCCCTAATAGTAACCAAACTCTCCCTAAAACACCCCCAAAATTCACTACTGAAAAAGTTTATTTTATTTAAAAGATACGGCGGAAGCAAAAAAGCAACTATGAATTTCAAGGATATTATCACCGTGATCAATACAAGCTTGGCCCCCGGCCGGTCTCGCACTAACCACAAGGCTAAAGAAAATCATCAAAAAACATAAGTCAAACATTAAAATGAGATCTCATAGAAGAACTGAAATGTTCATAATACGGAAATTAGAGTATACGTAAAAGAGTTTACAATCAAAGAGTGCATAATTAAAGTTCCCAAAAGGGATAAAAGTTACAGGATGATAAAACATAATTTAAATAAACCGGTACAAGGAAAAAGAACAGTAAAGGAAATTCGGCCAGGTCGCTCTCGGTCCCCAAGCTAAGTCTAGGCTCAACTCTCATCCCTGCCTGATGTTTTGAAAATATTGTAGGCATCGAAGATAGCATCTCCTACCTGCACAAACTCAAGTGGGGCCTCTGCTCGTGAGAATGAGTAGCACCCATAAAACGGGTGGTCAGTACACTACGTACTGAGTAAGGTAACCATACAGCTAAGGCCAAACATAGAATGCATATAACAAAACATGATCATACATATAACATGCAACAACACAGATAATAAAGGCCAAGCTAAAGTCTAGATAAAATTATTTATTAGATCTCTGATCAATATACTCATTTTACACTATGCTTCTTATCAATCCATACGAGTGCGGAAACCCCACTATTAACGTATAGGGCAAAACGCTCCTGACCATTATTATCGTCAGTGGATCAATCTCTAGGGAAAAATGCTCTTGGCCACTATTATGCCGGTAGATCGTTTTGGCCCCGACTCTCATGGTGTTTCACTATAAGTACTTAGTGTCTTTTCATGTCTTATCATAATTTAGAGTTTGGTTTATTGAGCTTGGAATCCCCCACTATTATAGCCAGCGGATCGGAAACGTACAGGGAAGAACACTCTTGATCACTATTATATGCTCGTGGATCGGTCTCCAGGACACCCAAGCACCTGGCCACTATTATGTCGGTGGATCGGTTTGGGCTCGACTCAATAATCTTCTGCTTTAAATGATTAGTGTCTTACTGTATCTTATTCGGCAACCTTTTACCATAGACATGCATGTCACAATTGTCTACTCTTATTCTCCCAAGAGGACCCGCCCTGTACCTTGGGACCTCTGCACCTCCTCACACACCCCGACATCCTCTCCTTCGTCCACTTACTCACACTGGGAGCCCAACTCTTAAGTGTGTGGGCCAAGGTCCACTACCTTATGCCATCCAGGTCCACTCATTATCTTCCCCTAGGGTTTTCTCCCGAAACCCTAATTGGGCCTATGTGGCCCATCCTTCCTTTGTCTCATCCAACCAAAGCCCCTTTATTACCCAATACATCATCTCACTTAGATTTGACCCCCATCATTTCACTTCACTCCCCAATTACACTTGTGACCACAAAACCCTAGTTGGCCACTCCAAACCCTAGCACTTTTCTTTTCCATGTGTCACCTATCCATTCCTCACCTACCATCCTTTATCTCCCATGACACCCATACTCACCCTACCCATGATATTCTTCCACTCTTATCCCATATTCCACTCACCCTCAATCATTTTTACTTTCACGACCACCTCCGATTAGGGTTTTTCTCCCAAACCCTAGCTAGGATTCCTATGCACCCTTATACCAACTTACGTACTATTTTTCACCCAAGGTCTCCAATCACCTCAACAACTCTTCCCTTACCTTACTTACAACCCAATATAACTTTTATCACGTAAAGATCATTCCTATACATACTCCTTCCATCCTATGCAAACCCTAGAAATTCCCATGCAGCTTCATCCCACTCTTCTACTTTGCTCATAATTCCCTCTTGTTTGCCCCTTCATGGATCATGAGATAATTAGGTCAATCTTATATCCTTCTTATCAACTCACTTCCCCATTCTTCCCTTTTTATCCTTTCACCCCACATCATAGTATTAACACCCTAGTATGCATGTCCTAAAGGGTCATATCATATAACATCATATGCACAATATATATATATCCACGTACACAAGCCATTAGGGAGTCACATATGCACACCTCAAATCCAAGTTGCACTACAAGTAAATAGTTATAAAAATCATAGAGTACACAACATAACATAACATAACATATGGCATACAAGGCACATAACACACACATAGAGGGTCTTAGCTACATCCTTATCTAATACGACACCGGCCTTGGAACACGCTCCTACGCCTCCTTAGGGTTTTGATTGGATTCACCTAAGGATGGCGGTGACCAGGCGGCACCGACGACGGTAGAGGTGGTGGCGGTAGAGGGGGAAGAGGAGGTGGAAATGTGATCGGTTAGGAGAGAAGAGGGGGATTGAGGTGGTGGTGGATGCCTTAGGTTGAGAGGGTTGGAATGGGGGTGGTGGCGCAGCCAAAGGGGAGGTGTAGGCGGCGAAGGGAGTGGTGGCCAAAGGTGGTGGAGAGGGAGGCAGGGGAAAGGAAGGTAGGGGGAGGTAGAGGAGGTTTTGCTGGTAGTTTTGGGGGGTAGGTTTTGCACGGCCAAGGCGGCTCATGCAGGGAGAATCGAGGGTGGAGGGTGGTGTGGTTAGGTGGAGGGTGGTATAGGGAGTGTTTTGGGAGGTGGTTCAGACGGCGGCGCTGGGCAGGTGCGTTGGGGCGATCATTTGAACAGGCGGCGATGCACAAAAGGGAGGGAATTTTGGGTAGTGAAAAAAGGACCGAATGGGGGCGGTTGAAGGTTATTTATAGGCCATTGAAGGGGGAAAATGACAGAGGGGGAAGAGATGAAGAAGGTGGAACGCGTGGGAGGTTGCCGACCGGCGGCGCATGGCCGGTGTAGGCCTACAAAAGTGTAGGTCATGCCTAGTCGGGAAGAGAGAAAGGAAGGGGGAGAGGGGCAAACGTGAGAGGAGAGAGAGAGGATTTGATTGGTTCGAGAAGGGAGAGGGAACGTTGGAGGAGAGAGGGGAGGTGGTAGGCCGGCATGGGTGTTCTATAGGCCGCATGCCTGCACGGGGAAGACAAAGGGTTGGGAAAGAATGAAGGTTAAAGAAGGGGACTGACCAGCCTAGGGGAAAAAGAAAGAAAGAAAAAGGAGGGCGGAGCGGGTGGGTCGCGAAGGAAAAGAAGGGGGAACGAGCCTTGGGCCGTGCGGGGGAGGAGGAAGTCTGGGCCGCAAGGGAGGGCTGGCCCACATTGGGGAGGAAGGAAAAAAAAAGAAAGGAGAAAGGAGGGGAAGGAAAGAAAAAAAAAAGAAAAGAAGGGAAAAAGAAAAAAGGGGAAAAAGGAAAAATAATTGGGTTGGGGTATTTAGGACATTTTGGTATTTTTGAATATTTAAAATAAAAATATTTTAATAAAATAATAATTAATTTCCCTTTTTAGATTAATTTAGTATATTTAAAAGGTTTTTACTTAACTCCATTTTAATTAGCATACCCAAAATTTTTCTAATTAAATTATTTATTATTCTCCACTTGATTTTGCCTTAATTACTCCCTCTTATTTTAAATAAAATAATTCATTGAATTAATTTCCCTAATAAATCCTCATTTTTTCGTAATTTTCTAAATTAGAATTTTGGGGTATTTCACTCGCCTTTTTCCTAGGGGGAGAAATGTAATCAATCTCACTGATACTCTCACTTCCAACGTAAAATACAATTGGAATACTAGTAAAAATTAAATTCTTAAGTATACATACCTCCTATAAGTTGGTGGATTGGTCAAATGGAGTATATTAGTGTAACACCTCGAGTTGATACGACCACGTGGGGCTACCTTAGAGCGCTTTCAGATTGATTAGCGAGCCCTACAGATTAACACGAGTCCTTTCAGTGTGCTTTGTCCTCACTTATGCACTCCCCGAGAAATTTTTAGAAACTTTCTAAGAGGGCCACCCATCCTAAAAATTTTTAGGACAGAATCACCAAAAAGATGGTATACCATGTTGATATAAGTAGTTATATCAATCCTTATAACACTTTGCTTAATTTGGGGTATTACATCTAGGGTCCTCTGGTTCTGTTAGGACCAAATAATTAATTTCAATAATTTCAAAGTACTTGGTCTTGACTCATGTGTTTTTAAACTTTAACTTTAAGTATTAATGCCTTTGTAGTACCTTAACCAAGACTTAGAAAATAACAAATGCATTGCCTAAATTACTTAGGTCATTATACTTCCACTTTCATTATCATTAGCTTACTATAAGCTAAGTTGCTTAATATGATCCCTATTTATTATGAGTTTATTCCAATAATTGATAACATCCGATCATTTATAATGTATTACTAATAACACATCAAACATGCTATAGGAGTACGTCAAAATATAGGCATATTCATTAAATACATAAAGGAATCTTTCACAAGGTAAAAGACCATACTACCTTTATAAACCCTCATTTCACAAATACACCATAAATTTATCCATAAGTCTTTCCAAATTGCTAAATTTAACACCCTAACCCAAAATAATATTAGCAACATTGTATCCAAAAATTATACCTTAACTCCAAATTTTTACACATAAAATACTGATGCTACCCTTTTAGTTATTATCTTAAAATCAAGCCTTTTCTCATAAAATCATACATTATACTACTCATAATTTATCAAGTTAATCAGTAAATCATCATATTCATATTTTGGCTCATATATTACATCTACAATACCCAAATTTCTAGATTTGACCCAAAAGACCAAATGCCCTTAGTTCCCTTAAATATCTATAATTTTATTATTTTCATAACTAAAGCCATCCTTATCCAAAACTTAACATATTATATATCAATGTTATTGTAAAAACCCCAAGGAATGTAATTAAATATTTATTTTTCCAAAAATATATATACATGCCAAAATAACCATATTACCCCTCTGACCAAAATTCCCACAAAATTCTAAAAATCTCTAAATTTTACCAATTTTACACACAACATCATTTATATTATTATCATTTTAATATTATAATTTACCAAAATTAAAACAATTCACAACACCATAAGGACTATATGGATGAGACCTTCCAAGAGAACGAACCCCAAATTTTGAGATTTCAACATAATACACCAAATTCCATACTTCACTAGTACACGAATTAGAATACATGACAACCACTATAAGGTAATTTATAACCAAACTACCCTGTATTCCCTTTCCTAATAAGAAAAAATATAGAGGGAAAATTTTGGCATTATGAGAAACGTATACATGGCGATTTTTCTATATAACTGCCACACATACCCTTACCAAAAATAGTAATATTTTTTATAAGGTTATACATGATGGTTAAATAGAAAAACCATCAATTTTGTAAAAAATATAAACGACAATATTATTACATAATTGCCGTGTATACCCTCACCGAGAATAGTACTTTTTGGATAAGGGTATATACGACAATTATATATTAAGGCCATTGTCTATACTCTCATATTTTCCTTTTTTAATATGAAAAATATAATAAACAACCGTGATATACCTAAATCGTTGTATAAACCTCTTCCTCCCCTTTTTTCACTTCCTCACGCTTTAACCTAGATTTGCCTGCGGAATTTTTCATTTTACGTCACCCAATAGTAAGAAGCTAGAGAGCGGTTATGTGAAACAAATATCCCCTACCACTTTCTCTATCCTCTTCATCACCTTGCTAGCATCAACCTTCTATCTATTTTCTTATAGTATATTCATTATTCCTTTGTTCTTCTTCTCCTCACTATCTAACCTTGTTCTCATAAATTTCTCTATTTTCAAAAAAATTATTGTGTCTTACATATTCGAACTCCATGTATATTTATATTATATAAGATGTTGTGGTGTATATCTTTACATTTTATGTTGTTATTTTTTGATTTGATATGTCTTATGTAGGTGGAAAATCATTTACTAGCTATATTAACAAACTATTTTAAAAAATAAAGTATACAAACGAAATAGATAGTATTGTTACTAGTGCAAATATTAGTGTGGTGTATATGTTTTTTGGGTATATTGGCGGTTTTTGCGTGACTTAGATAATATTGTAAGATTCCACATTTTTTGTTTTAATTTTGAGACTAGATTTTAATTACTACTCGTTATGGATCGTAAGAGGATACATGCAAGTAGGTTGTTTAGAGAATATATAGATGGTGTTCAAGACTTTCTTAATATAGTTGTTGAACATTCGGAAGATCCTTTGTGGATATCTTACCCATGTGTGGATTGTAGAAATATGCTAATAAAAGGGGTAAATGAGATAAAATATCATCTCATTATCCATATAATTGATAAGAGTTATACTAGATGGATGTATAATGGAGAGCTACTTCTTAATGAACCTAGTGTGGTTGACCATAATAGTGTTAGAGTTGCTTATGAATTTTCTTACATGGGTGATTTGACCAATAATGTTGAAGATTATTTTAGAGACCATCCAAAAATGTTTGAAAAGTTGGTCAATGATTCAGAGATGCCTTTGTACAATGGCTGTACTAAATTTATAAAATTATTCATTGTGTTACGATTGTACAACTTGAAGGCATATAATGGATGCACCAATAAAATATTCACTTTTTTTTGAGCTCTTGAAAGAGATCCTTCAATGGAAAATGTGCGTCATCCCCACACTTATGAAGCTAAGAAGATTCTTTGCTCTATGGCTTTGAATTATGAAAAGATTCATGATTGTTCTATCAATTACATTTTGTATCGTAATGAATATGCATAGTTAGATAATTGTCCTCTATGTCAAATGTCACGATATAAGAGAGATAAGGTTCCTAATAAGATGTTATAGTACTTTCTAATTATACCACGATTCTGACATATGTTTTATAATGAGATAAATGTAGAGAAGTTTGTATGACACATGAAAAGAAGGATTTCTGACGACAAGCTTAGACATCTGACATATTCTCCTCAATGGAAGATTATTAATTTTGTATACCCTAATTTTGGTAGTGAATCTAGAACCTACACATTGCTCTTTGTTAAGATGAAATAACTCTTTTAATGGAAAAATCAACTATAGTATATGCCCCGTTATTTTGGTGATCTATAATATTCTCCTATCATTATGCATGAAGTAGAAATGGTCGATGATATCCTTATATATATCTGGTCCAAATTAAATGGATAATGATATTGATGTTTATTTAGCTCTTATTGAGGATTTAAAGTACACGTGGGATCACAAATTTGAAGTAGTTGATGCACAGAGCCAAGAATCTTTTAACTTGAGAGCAATGTTATTTTCTACCATAAATAATTTTCCTACTTATGGGAATCTTTCTAGTTATAGTGTGTGCATACACTATGCATATGCAATTTATGAGGATAACACAAACTTTATCCATCTACTGAAGAGTTGGAAGATTGCTTATGTAACACCCCAAAATTACTACTAAAAATATTTCATTTTATAGCGGAAGCATAATTAAAATAATTGGGTGTTACCGCCGTAATTTATATAAGTCAGGCTTACCATCCCAACCTTATGTCAATCACAAGGCTAAAAAATTTAAAATGCTCAACAGGATAAAACCAAAAATGAGAGAAGTTTCATCATACCAAATACGAGTTTGGAGATTAACTCTGGATCATAATAACAAAATACTACAAAGGGATACCATGGATCAAAGAGTCCAAAAAGGGTATATGGGTAAAAACATACATCGGATAATATGACTCTTCGCCCAAATACCCAGTACAGATAAAAGTCACTCTTTCCACACAATGCATCAAAAGGAACGAAATCATCAACTCGGTCCTGAAAGACCTGCACAAAACCATCAGGGTAATCTACTCGTGGGAATGAGCAGCACTCATAACAAGGATGATCAGTATGATAGTTACTGAGTAAGGTAACAATACAGTTGAAACCGGAAAAACATATCACTACACACATTATCCATTTGAAGTGTTATGGAAAGTAGTATACATGCAAGATACAAAACTCAACACAAGGTAATTATTGGTCCGGCCACTATTATTAAGCTGGAGGAACAGACTCTACACCTCCCAAGGCAAAATGCTGCTGGCCACTATTCTTAAACTAGTGGAATGGTTTGAAGCACTTTATAGGGCATAACGCGCCTGACCACTATTATTAAGCTGATGGGATGTACTCCTACACCTCAATCTTAACTCACGTAATCTCTCACTATAAGTGATTAGTGTCTTAATCAGTGGTTACTTATCTCAGACTCATATTATCTTTCAAGTTGATATTAGGCCCCACTATTCTTAAACCGATGGAATGGTCTGATGCACTTCCTAGGAAAAAACGCACCTGACCACTATTATTAAGCCAGTGTAACGGACTCATAAAACACATTGGCCCGGCTCACGTGATATTTTACTTTAAATGATTATTATCTTATTCATGATTGGTTTATGAGTGAGAAACATAATTAATGCAAGTGAGACGTCAATATACATATAACAAGACTGTTCTTAAAGATTAAGATGCTCATTTTTTCCAGAAATCCTAAATTCACAATTTAAGTATAACTTCCCCTATATTGATCATTTTCCACCGAATTTAGTATATGTTCCTCAAATAATATTATCATTAACATACCCAAATTTTGAGGTCTAAATCCCACTTCTTCCGCATACAATAATAGCCTTATCTCAAAAGTTACTATTCATAAGGCTCCCAAAACCCTAATTTCACAGGTAAGTCATAACTTCTCCTATAAGGCTCATATAATTACCAAATTAAATATAAATCCTTAAAATATCCATATTAACAACATATCCAAAATTCGTGGCCTAAATCTAACACTTTACACATGTAATAATAACATTACCATTTTAAGGCTACTATTCCCAAATTAGGCTATTTTCTCATCTGAATAACTTATGACCTTTATAATCACTCCCAAACACTTCACATGATATTATTAGAATATTTTAATCCATCTAACATGTTTAAATACCAAAATTTCCATATTAACCCATATTGACAAAAATTTCCTTAAAAATAGCCGATAGTCCTTATTTTACGAAAATCTCATATCCTCAATATCATTATTTTAAAATCATATTTTTATCAACATACATATTAAATATAATTATTTACCTCTTATAATAATTTATTAGGCCCATACTACTCTCCCACAATTTATACTCATCCATAAAAATATATCCTTACATAATATCATCGTATCAGCATATCTTTCGTTATTCTCACTTCCTTCCTATCATATAATTCATATTAATATATCATACCATAAAAAACATGTATTTTAATATTTTAATAACAATAACATGATAACACACATAATCATACAAACATTTAACGCAAAACCCGAAACATCGACTAGTATCCTTACAAATAAGGCTCTGGTCTCTAAGCACGCTTATCCTAATCCGCTTCTTCTGAAACTTCCGGAATATCACCTAATAATAATTAAAAAAACTTAATTATAATTAATGAAGTTTTAAGTTAATGGAAAAGAAAATAATGAAAAAAAACAAATCGGGTTCAAAGAAATGCCGCCGGCCAAGAAGGCTAGCAACGGCACAAACTACCGTTGCTAGGGAATGGGCAACGACAAGGAGGGCATACTTGACATTTCTTGATGTTAGTCATTTATATAAAATGTATCTGATTTTTTAATAGGTGCACTTCTTAATGTGCCAAAAAAGATAAAGGATGGCAATAATGCTCTATTGTACTTGGTCGATATGGGTATAAGAACATAATTACATCACAGAAAGTTGGAAATATACCTCTCTTTTTTTACCTTCTTTATGTTATAATCTTTCCAAAAAAAAAGAGAGGATATATTTATATGAATGTTTGCATGTAGTAAAGGTTCCTAAAGGATATTCATCAAATGTCAAGAAACTTCTTTTGATGAAATATTTGAACTTAGTAGGTATGACATCATAAAATGATCATATTTCCATTGAAGTTTTGTTGTTGATTACTATACGTTCTATCTTACCAAATTGGGTTTGAAGTGTTGTCACAATAACCTTTTTTTTTAAGGAACTATGTAGTAAATTTATTATCACTTCAAGATTTAACAAATTATAGAGTGAGATTGTGACTAGATTATGCCAACTTAAAATGTATTTTCCTCCATTATTATTTGTAATCATGATTCATTTAATGATTCACTTGGTTAGAGAGGTTAGATTATGTAGGTCAGTTCATTTACATTGGATGTATCCATTTGAAAGGTATATGAAATTATTAAATGAATATGTGAGGAATCCAAACAAGACTATATGATGCATTGCTGAGAGTTATTTAGTTGAGGAGGCAAAAAATTTTTGTGGTAAGTTCTTACCCAATGTTAATATGATAAGCCTTCCTAATCCATGACATTTAGATATAGAGGAACAAAGGAAAATGGTGCAAATGATTTTTACATGGCCATCATTGATGATGTTCAAATGTTTTCGCAAACTCACCTCTTTGTCTTTCAAAATAATGATGATTCTCACCCATATGTGAATCAACACATGGATAACTTGAGGGCTTCAAATCTATATTGGAGCAAGAAATGGATATAATATAGACACAATAGCTCCATTTCAAAGTATTTTTCATCTCAATTATTTGAATATGATATTGATTTGTATTGGTTTTCACACCCTCCTTGTAGGAAAGCGATGTCCTATAGCTCATATACAATCTATGGTTGTACTTTCAACATAAAAGAGCAAGATGATAAGAGTAATATTAGAAGCTTTACATATATTAAATGCGAGAGACAAAAACCCTATTTATGCATCAATTGCATACTACAGGGTAATAGAACACATATGGATGTTGGATCATATTGCTTTAAGAGTTCCTATATTTGAGCACAAATGGGTTGAGAATCAAAACAAGGTTTGTACTATGTAAGCTAAATTTTATAAGGGTGGGTCTTTTAAGGCTTAGTCATAAGCAAAACCCATTTATATTGTCATCACAAGTAAAACAAGTATTCTTTGTTATTAAACCAATTTATAAACGTTGGTCCATTATCTTGAATATAAAAAAAGGGGATGATGACATATAATGGGAGAATGTTTTGACTAATAATTCACCTTTCTCGTCCAACTATGATATAACACCTCATTCTATTAATCCTTAATTACCATATGTGATTGAGTTAGTAAAAACTATCCTAAAAACATATATATTATTATCAAATCCCGTTTTGTTCATGTTTATTTTTAACCATTTTTTCGATCATTTCTCTCGTTTACTAAAAATACATTTTATAGCAATTCTTCTTATTATTGTGTTTTCACTCTTTTTAAACCAGTATTTTTTTTGAATTTACCCAATGATACTTTCAATTTCATCCATCCATTATATTCATTCATGTTTCATTCATTCCTTTTGAATCGCTAAATTATGGAGAAAAAATTTGTTTACATGATTTAGATGATTTTAATAGTTTTTGTCATTTTTAATTCATTGGTCATCAAATAAGTTTTGAGAACAAATATTTATATATATTTGGATTTCTAAAAATAGTTTGCATCAATCTATGGTAATTTAAACCCCCTATTATTCATTTAGTGTATTTGTGAAAAAAATACAAATCCACGACTTATCTATTTTTATCATTTTCACTCATTTTTCATCAATCCATAACAAATCTTATACTCAATATTTTAATATATTTGAGTTTATAAAATTATTACACACCCTTCCATAAATTTTTATGACTTTTGGAATTCAATTGATATTGTTCTCAATAAATTTTCATTTTTGGACTTTCTTACAATTTAATTATTCAAAATAATTTGTAACCAATCCTTTAACCATTCTTCAACTCCTAACTAGTTTCATAACAAAACAAAAAAAATCATATTTTTAACTTGGTTACTATTCATCCAACAAAAAAATGCAACAAATACTATAATCATGCTTTTATGACATTTCTCTTACACACTCAACCATAGCCTAACATTTTTCTTAGACCCCCTAATCCTAGCACTCAGGTGGTGCTAAATTCAAACTAAATACTCACTCCACACTCCTCCCTATCATATCTTACTTCATTTTTTTCTTCAAATTGTGTGTGCCATTACAAAACACACATAAAATCACAAAATTTCAGGAGAGTTTAAAGTTGATTTTTTTTCCAATTTTTTACAACTCATTCTCTCTCAATCTAGTTATTCTCTTCCTTTGTTTTTTTTTCTTTTAAAATATTTCATTTCATACTACAACTCCATACCATTTTTATCCTTGAAATCAATCCCCTTCAAGCTTATTCTTAATCAAACTTTTGCTTTCCGACCAACTTTATAATTGCAATAAAGCTAATTTTTTTATGACTTCCAACATCTACCACGTCTTAAACTTTCTTACTTTCCCTAATAAAATTTTTTGGTAGTTTTACTTGCATGTTATAATTCATATAGGAACCCTTTGTACCCAGGAAATTATGCCCCTTCATTCTTCTTTTTTCCTCTCCTATCTACCTTACAGAGAAGCCTTGGAGTTTTTACTGCAATTTTTGTGTGTTGTAATAGAAGTTTTGTACGTTTCCTTCCTTCTTTCCTCCCTATTTTCCTTCCCATCAACCCTCGAATGCTTTGACTGCTCATTACTTAGTTGTTACTACTGGTTTTTGGTGGTGGTTTCCAATACTCCATATTCAAGAGTAATCTTGATATTTCACTTCTTCAATTTCATTTTCTCTCTTTCGTTTTTACCTATTTATTGATCTTGGTTTATCTAACTATTTTATCTTATATTATTTTAGGTAAAAAAGTGTTTTAGTGAAGGAGTTGTTATATTCCTTATTTTAGCCTTGCTAAGAATCTTTGGAATTTTGGTAACTAATCAAACATTTAGAAATAGGGTTTTGTGCTAGGTGTATTATATGTTATTTTTGCATGATTAGCTTTATTTTAATTATAAGCATGAAATAATATATTGAAAAATATTTTATGATATGTATGTTTTGATATTATGTGTATAAGTAGAAAAAAAATTGATGAAAGAATAATTTATGTAATTTTTGTATGTTATTATGTCTACTAGAAATGTGATGAATATTCAATGGAATTTTGGTAAATGTACAATAGAGTCATGATGAGTATTTGCATATTCAAGTATTTTATCTCTCTTCATTATTATTTTATGTGATTTTTAGTTGTTTTAAATGTACCTAAGTATTTCATTGTATATATAATAGGTTATAGAAGCTATGTTATGAATTTTGGAGTATTTATAGTTGAAATGAATTTTTTAAGGTTTTAGATAAATTCGGACATGGGTATATTGGGTATTACAGATTTTTTTTGTTTTGAAATTTTTAAGTGTACCATTTCCTTAATTGGGTCTTTTAAATAAAATTTTTATATGATATATTTGGGTTTGATGTTATTTAGAGTAAGTATAAATTTTAGAAGTTTAAGGTAATTTTAGGTGAATAAGGACATTTTAGCTATTACATGTAAAATCTAGAAATATTTAGACCTAAGTAAATATTATGCTAATAAATAAGTTAAATTGGATAATTTTGACACTTGGGTGACATTTGATGAGTATACCTAGAGTCATCGATTAAAATAATTAATGATGCAATAAAAAGAAAAAAGAAATAGATATTTTTGGTGCATTGAGTAATTTTTATATTTAATACTTGGTGTCCACATTTATATTCCATTACAAGAAAATAATTGTTTAATTATAACCTATTTAGCATGAAATACACCTCTCTTATTATTAAGGTAAGTTAGTTAACATTAAGGAAACTTTGGTCATTTTATGCGTCTTTTAACTAGTTATTTGATTTGGTCTTACATCTGAACCCTTATTTGGCTTAGATGTTGGCTATTGAACATTTTCTCAAATAATTGGAGTTAATGTACATTGAGATATAATTTTATTGGGCCTTTCATAGTATGTAACTTGGAATTCAATGCCTCAATAATCTTGCTTGGAGTTTAATGCCTCATATATTCAATTAGATATCATGATATGTTAATGGTCATTTGTGCTCTAAATGGTTTGGGCCTTGATTCCTCTATGGATCAAGTACATGGATAATATTGGAATTTAATAAAATAGTTTGTTTACATTCATAGAATTGATTAAGTGATATTCTATGGGTCTTTGGTTGTGTTTGACCAAAATCTTTGATAAAATATTAATAAGTAAAAGTGAAAGATCTTGAGTCAAGACTTATACCACTCAAGATAGTTATCCAATACAGGTTTAGTATTCTCTTGGTATCATCCCAGTGTTTTCTATTCTATGATACTTGATGCCTTATGAGGTTTGATAGGCCCTGTTCTACTCTATTGGTGTCTTGATATATTTCAGCCCTATAGGGGGTATGTATACTTAAGTGATTAGGTGTCCCATTATTTGGTAGTCTAGTTACATTTTGAGTGGGCCAGCTAGGGATAGCACCATTTGTGTAATAGATTAGTTTTTATGATTTCTTTGAGTCTTCATCCTCAAATTATTATAATATATTGGTTGTGATCACGCTAATAAAATATAATAATAAATGAAACCCATCTATCTATACATTTGTATTGCATTTTTTTTATGCTTGATGGGTGTGCTTTCTTCTTCTCAATTAACATATATTGTAAGCATGTAATCATCTTGTTATTGCATGTTCTATTGCTTTCTTTGCATGGGTCTCTTGCAGAATGCTATCTCTTTAGGATAGTTGTGTACTTAGTCAAGATGTATACTGATACTATAAATTTGTAAACGTTGTGTTGCAAGAATTTAATGATGATCCTACTGACTTTGAGGAGGTTCCTCAGGTGAAGTGATGTGGGTTTATACCCTAGGGTTAGAGCATAGAGTTATATTTATCTGAGGTCACACATGGTACGCACACTAGATTATAGATACCTCTTTTGGACTGTTCACCCATTTTATCCCTCTTCTCTCTTTTTATGTATTATATTATTTGGAGTATGTTCTTCGTACTCTATTTTTACGTTAACTTTATTAAAGTCTTCTGCTATTTCTATCTATTTCTTTAATTTTTAATTTATTTGTCATAAATTTTTAACCTTGCACGTAGTATGAAGAAGGTATTTACTAGACTTGTTTAAGTTTGGCAGTAACTCCAGCTATATTATGTTAATGCTTCTGCTTAAAAATGAAAAATTTTAGGAGTAAATTTTAGGGTGTTACACATGATGACATTATTAACAATCTCTATGTATGAGATGATCACGAAGAAGGATTCTATGTACTTGAATTATAATTTGTGCATAAAGAAGTTAGGTACCACATATTAACGTGTTTTAGATTAAAGACTTAATTACTTCATGTTTTTTTGTGCATAAAGGTTTACTTCTTATATTTGGACTATATCACATCACATATTCCTCTAATTACTTTCAAATCTATAATTTTTATTCATTGTTTCTGATATAAATCCTCATGAAGATTATACACATGCCAAGGAAGGAAAAACGTGAAGAAGGAGAAGAATTATATTAGAACAAATTGCTAGAAACAGAGAATAAGGCATTATACTTGATTTTGATTATTTTGGGCATGAAGTGGGTAATAATATGTATTTTTTGTTGACTATTGTAACTCTAGGGCTCCTGCACATAACCCCATCACTTGTCAGACTTGGAGGAATGCCCGAAAAGAGTTGAAGGATAGGGTGTGGGATGACACTTAGATATGTATTTGAATATTATAAATAGATATGACTTTTTTTGTTATTACTATATGATAATTCAAAAATATTCATACTAAATATTTGATTATTTAATATTATAACTAGGATTTAATGTAGGATAACAACATATGAATCTTGTTCTAAGTTGAGCCATATATTTCTGGACAGATTGGAAGTCATGGATAGCTAAAACCTATATGTATGTTATTGATGGTACTATCATGTCCACGCCTTCAGATATCTATAGAGATGTGATCACCTTGGATCAAAAGAGGTATTTCTATTTATGGAGGACTTCATAGGAACATGAAGTACATACAAATATATTATTATTAACTTTTAATATAATTATAGTGTACTTAACTTACAACTCAAACTAACATAATCTCTCTATTCAATGTGACATGTGACGAGTGCTAAGAATAAAGCTAATGTGAAGAAAAATATTTACACTTACAAGACAGGTTGCAAAGGCAACAAGAAAGCTAGAGAAGCCTTGGGTGTGTGTGTGTGTGTGTGTTCCGTTATGATCTAATATTTTTACAAAGTATTTTTACTTGATGATATATTCCTTTATGTCATTGTTTAATGATCTAATATTATTGCTAAGTATTTTTAATTGACGTAATTTGAGAAATAATAGATGGAGAAAAAATAGCAAACTCAAATCCCATATGTACCCCCAGACTGAGCTGATGTTTGGATCTATATTAGGGTAAAGAAGGCAGAGCCTGGCAACGAACAAACTCAACATATGGTTGATAAAATTGTAAGGCTCACACTATTTCTCTTTACTTGGTTAAATATGATTACTTATCCCTAAATACTTTTCTTACTTATAATTGGAGGGCTTGAGAAAGGACTCTTTTACCTAGTGCTTTTAACAATAAAGGCTTGAATGACCTTTTGAAACACACATTAGGCACTTAAGACCAAGGTGGTCGATGTATGACTTATAAGTACAGGTTCAATTTATCTATCACCCTATCTCTCACCCTTTGAAGGAAAACTTTGGAAAGATGGAAAAATAAGTGTCTGTAGTAAGAGAATCATAAGAGAAAATCCTTAAGAGGTTGGATGATATGACATCCCTTACACAATGTCCAATTTAACTCTCTACATCTTGTGTCCCTATACCTTTATCGGAAAATAATGAGGTAATATACTACACTGCACTTTAATATTAATGTATTTTTTTTTATAAAATATAATATACTTTTGACTTTGTGGCCATAAATTAATGTTTTTTACTATTATGGGGTCAATATCATTGTGAATTGCAAGCTATAGAGGATGGGCCTATTGTGGAAAATTTTACTGCCTTTGTAATACTTCACTTTTTAGAGTCCTATTTGTCTAATAATCTAATTGTTTAAAGGTTATCTAAGTGTGTTTAATCTTATTTTAGAAGTGTGTTTAAGAATGGTATGGTTCTTGGATAATCTTGATTAGATTAGGAAAAATATTTGGTTTTATTGAGAAACCAATTGACTGGTCTAAGGTACCGACTGACTGGTTTGTTCATTAAAATTTGATTTCTGAAACTTCAGAACCAATCGATTGGTTTTGGCACCAGTCAGTTGGTTTGACTTACCTAGCTATTATTTGAACTCAATTTTTCCTGGGAATCTTTCCCCAAAACTTTTTCAACGTTATAACTACATTTTGAATAGTTTGTTTTCAATTTTTCAAAACTGCTTAACCTAATTAAATTTTTTTGATTATTTTCAATGGATTCAAGAGGGATAAATTCATGAGGAGTCACTTTCATGCTCTCGGCTCATTTATCTTCTTCTTCCTTATCTTCTCTCTTTGCCACAAGAGTCCTGATTGAATTTTCTACGTTTGCAACCTCAGTAGATTTGTTGAACTTCAATTCTCATCCATTTATGTCATCAAACCCTTCTTATGTTCAAAATTTCTCAACCTTGGTAGATTTATTTAACTTTGATTCTCATCCATTTATTTCATCATACCCTTCTTATGTTAAAATTTTCTTAGGCACATTTCCTAGAACCCCGTAGTTTCACCAAACTAGGTTAAGGCGAAAAATGTCAGCTTTGAAACTTCAAAACACTACACTTCGAATCTTTAATTTAGAATGGGGTTTGGGAGTCTCAATTTATAAACTCCCTCACCCTTCTTCTTTTAACAGAACCTTTAGCGATTCAGACCCAAATTCCTCATTTT
Source organism: Tamarix chinensis (assembly GCA_030549775.1). Lineage (NCBI taxonomy): Eukaryota > Viridiplantae > Streptophyta > Magnoliopsida > Caryophyllales > Tamaricaceae > Tamarix > Tamarix chinensis. The sequence continues at coordinate 112,666,487 of CM060172.1, forward strand.
CTCTCTTTTTTCCTTAACCTCTAACTTTCATATTTTCTTCACACTTGCTTTACCATTCTCTATTCCTTGTGGTTGCATTCTGATAGTCTCTGCCTCTTTTAATCCTCTTCCTAGCTCCTTCTTGTTTTGATTTTAAGCAAGATAGAGTTAGATTGGGGAAAAGAGTGAGGGTTGAATTTCACCCTTGATACTATCTATTTTCCATTTGAAAGGTGGGTTTTCTCTAACTTTCTCTCCTAGGTCTCTGATTTCATTAGATCTTCCTTACACGATTTAAAAAGGTCTTCATAGAGCTTAAGTAAGCTTTTCGTAAAAGGTGTTTTACAATAGGAAAAAGCATTTGAGATTTTAGAGAGTTGTGCTCTTTTGGTGTGTTGCTCAACTTTTAAGGCAAATCATTATCTTCCTCTATTATTGTAGAAATGGTATAGGTAAGTGCACTACATGTGCTATAAGTCTGTGGTATTTTAAATAGTAGAGATGACAATGTGCCTGTATTTTTTAATATAGAATGAACAAATAGGTTAGTATGAGACTAAGCTTAAATTTTCATATGCTTACTTCTCAAGTATTTAATTCTAAATTCAAAATCTCTTGATGTTCTAAGTGGTTTAAGTGGCAATGATATGTGTGATATATGGAGTGGATTTGCTGCATAATGGCCTAGTAAGAAGAGATTGTGAATACATGATTTCACAAAATAAGTTCAAAATATGCTAACATGTCTTACTACGAATCTTGGAATAACTATGGTATTTTGGACATCAATTCGTGAATATTATCTGTAAATTATCTTGAATAACCTGAGTTTAAGGTTTAGATTTAATTAAACACGTTATGGAATTTAATTGTGTGTAATTGGAATTTTTTGTGGGCCACCCCAGACCTATCAACTAGTCTCCATTTCCAATCAGCTGGTTGGTTTGTGACTTCGGTGATTTTGGTCTAAGGTTTAATTGATCGACTGGTTCAACCAAATCAATTGACTGGTTCTTAGAACATTTGACTTTTTGGGACAATCGATCAATTGGTTGGTCTGCAAATCCAGAAGTCTTAATCTCGGGTTATACCCATGAACCGGTAAGGCCAAACCGATTGACTGGTTCTCAGAACAATCAACTAGTGTGGTTGACCGATCAAATGGTCGACCACCACTAGGAGATTGTTCTGAGAACCAGTCCATGAAACTAGTCGATAAGTTAGTGAGACCCATCTACTGGTTTTAAAACCGATCGATTGGTCTCAGCTAGTTTTTCTTCCCGAATATGATGTTTGAATTTTTTTATGATTTGATAATGATATAATAGGTTGTTAGCTATGAAATCATCTAGATTAAAAAAGTTAAATAATAGCTTAAAGGCAATAAAAAGAAATCATTAAACGCTTGACCTTAATGTAGCCTTTGGTGGCTTTCTTTTTAAACATAGCATGGATAGATGATCAAATGACTAAAAATGAACTCTCTTTATGGTTAGTACTAGGTTAAAATGATGGATGATTGACCTCTAGTGACTTATATCATGGCCCTAAAATGAGAATCCAATAAGTGAAATGACATAGCAAAGATAAAAGAAAATAATACAATCATATAGGATGGCTTGAGTTAACCTTACCTACGATTATTTATTTTCACTTAGATAATGAAATAACTAATTAGATAATTATAAATTTGGATTGGGATCTAGTTGACCTATAAATGGACCTTCATCTTTTCCTTAGGAATTTAATTAGAACATCCTTAAATAAATGGGTAAGTCTATGATTGAACAATGAACTATGACTTGACCTTGGCATAAGCTAGAGTTGAATTGTGAATAAGGGAATAAGTAGAAATTCAATGATTGTCTTGGATTACTATGGCATTGTTACCATGTGATAATTTCACTCTTTGGCATAGTGGATTGTGTAATGGGATAATCTCTTTAAGATACCTTAAATGGGTACACTGGTTGATATGAGAATCCTATATGGGTGTGTTGAATGAAAAAGGCTTGTATTCTTGGTATGATATTGTTGTGGGCCTCTATGTGAAATGATTTTTCTGAGCTAAAAAGACACTAATCCCTTAAAGTGGAATGAGCATTGTAAAAAGTTTGGATTATTTGATCCTTAATTAGCTATCGGGGTTAGTCTGCATTCGGGTGCTTTTTGCCTTCGGGCTAGATCCTATTTGATCCCGGGATCCTTGTAGATTCCGATGCCTTTCCTACTTTAGACACTGATGATGTACTAAGGGGTATCAATACTAAAAGGTTTGTTCACCACAGGATGGATATGGACTTTGGTCCATTGTTACTTTGGCAGGAACACATACTTATGTCCATCAGATTTCCTTGGCATGAGACAGGACTTCGGTCCATTGTTACTTTGGTAGGAACTTGGACTTACGTCCATCAGGTTTCCTTAGCATGATCCAGGACTTTGTGTCCACTACTTAGATGGATTCCATGGTATTGAGAGACCATGGGAAATAATCCCACCTTGCTCAAGAACTTGGGGTAAATTAAGCATATACTCACTTAATGCATAATGATTTGGTAAAGAAATTTCATGTTATCTAAAGTAAGATAATGACCGAAATGAGATTTAAGGATGAAGTAACTGGCTAGCTCTTTTTACTTGATTATGGTTAATCAATATAGCATACACTTTGCTTTATGAGTACTTAAGAGCTCACACCTCGTTTAAGTTATAAATACGTGGTATATTTTATGCTCACCTACTTCGAATTTGATGTTTATCATATATTCCTCTAGAATGTATACTATGGTACATGCCTGAAATATGGAATGGTTCCATTAATTATTACATGCTCTATTATTATGCCATGATTCATCCATGGTTAGAAGTTGTACATGAATTCTTGCTTTTTCATCACCATACAAATTATACTCTACCTACTGTCGAATGGATAAATTGAGTATTTCAGGATCCATGAGTAGATAGTATGAATGTTAAAAGGTTATATATCCTGGTATGTTGATATGATTGTAAATATGTATGATTAAATAGATGCAATCATATTTGTATGACCCATATGATTGTACATGAATGATCTGAATGGAAAGTTGCATGAATGGTTTGGTAAGTTGTACCATGAGTGTGGTGTGGATCTTGATCATACCAAGATCAACATGATGGTGATGGATTGGTTTAATTAGTATGATGCATACTGATATGGTTATTGTTGCAATCCCTTGCTCAATCCTACGAGTAGGAGGTTAGTTGCAGGTTTCTTGAAGACGACCATTGAGTGGTCCATCCTCCTTTCAGAAAGCTTGGGTGGTTCAACGTAGGCTTTTTTTTTAGACTTTCTTGTGGTCCTTGAGTGACCATGGTGTTTTCTCATTGAAATTGATTTGCTTCAGTTAGCCATTAATCTTCTTTGTACGCATTTTGTAATGGATTTGGGCTTATGTAGCCCTGGTTTGTAACTAAGGATTTTCTTATCTTACACACTCTAGTTTTCATTGTGTTTTGATTGGTTGGATACTTAGCCTTGTGTCTAGCGCAATGTAGGCGGAGAGACGCCCGTCTTGTGTTAGATACGGTAGTAACACCCCATTTTTCACGGGTTGGTTTTGTATTTTCGCTTTCACAATATTTTTCAAACAAATTGTTTTGGTAGTAAAAAATGGGGGTGTTACAAGCTTCATTGAGTCTAATCCAATCCTTCATACTCAGCCATTAGAGGTTGAAAATTTTTGGGTCTCAATTTATAATGTCTTAGAGCCACAATAATGGAGCTAATACTAGTCGGTGTGGCATATAATCACGAATAAGAGGATACGATCATACTTTACTTACTAGTAGTGCAATTCAATGGATGGTCGAGTAACCTTATAATTATTAAGGATGAGGTAATCCAAACCTTTTCAATTCTATATTATGTGCTTGTTACTTAGAATGGTAATATACAATCTAATAATTATATTTTCCACTCTTTCTTACTTAGGATGGTAGTACTATAATAAGAATTATTATTAAGAGAGAAATCGAGGAGATAGAGTATATAGAAGCCTAAAAATCCTTGAGCATGGAAATGATAATCAATAGTTAAGACTTAATACCTCAATTTAGATTGTATTTGGACATGGCTCTATATTTGGATGGAAATACCATTAATAGGATTCCTCTTCCCTCTAATTTTTGGATAAAAATAGAGGATGTTAGTATTTGGATTGAGGTAGAGGATATCCTACACTTTTTACAAGGTGATATGTTCAAATGTCAACATATAATATCATATATGAGGTAATTTCAATCCTTTCACATTTTGCCTTATTTTAATTGCTAGAGGGAAACAATATTTTGAATCTAAATATACAATTTATTATTTTATGGTCATAGGTTCTTGAAAAGAAAATTTTTATTTGATGTCTTGGATGGGTCCAATGTATATAGATTTTTATGCTTAAAGACGATATCCAATTAAAATGATAATATTGAACATGTTCTATATGTGATCGACATGATAAAGATGACTCCATAGTCCCTCTTTTTTTTTTCTCAATTTTCATTTAATGTGTATTGGTTACTAGTGATATTGCAACCATCTTCATAGACAATATATTGGTTAGATTCAATTGATGGAAATCCTTGCTCTGATCCAAAATTAATGGTTAAATAGTAAATATTTATCTATACAATAATATTTATTCGAATCACACAAACACACACTTATATATTTTTATATATATGGCTACTACATCAGTTAGGTCATTCAAGACATATTTTGGGTCAAAAAAGAAGGGAAATGCACCACCACCCCATATAACTTGAAAAGAAATAAATGTTTGTGGTGGTTTTGTCATTTAAGAATCATTATCATTTAATTAAATAGTTAGTATGAGAAAATAATAAGATATTTTAATTTATATTTTATTTTTTAGTGTCAATGACAATAAGATAATGTTAATTGCAAGTACTACATCATGAGATCCATAAAGGAAATCATTTGCAAATGTTGGACTAGACAAAGAGAAGTATGTATTTACTTTGTTTAATTCATATTAATTATGATTAGCTATATACATTAATACTAACATGGTACTTTCCATATTTTGTAGGCCTATCAACCTATTGAGCCTCATAAATATGATGAAAACAAGATTAATGAAGTTAGGAAGGAATGATAATATTTTATTATAAGTTTTTATAATGATTATTTGTAGGATTATATGTACTCTTTAATTTTTTTTTGTATCTAGAGTGTAAATATGGATGAAATATAATTTTATATTAGGTTTTGTATGCAACGTATATAATGAAAGTATAAATTTGTTCATTTTGATGTGAACCTTTTGAATTATGGCTGCTTGTTTTGGATGTGGCAAGTGCTAATGCGGGTCAAAGAATTTTGAAAATGATGTGTAGTGTTTTTATATAAGAAATAGAGTGGTATGGTGCATTGAGTTCTGTAAAAAAAGAAGAAGAGGGAATAAATGTAACACCCTACGTTAATACAACCCTAAAGTGCTTTCATATAGATCAACTGACCCCACAGATCAACACCAGTCCTTTCAGTACATTTTCTCATCACGCACACACTTTTGGAGAAAATTTTAAACAATTTTTGAAATTTTCCAAGAGGGTCACCCATTATAAAAATTAATCCACGACCAACACACTTGACTGTGGAGTTCTTAGGAAGGAATCACCAAAAGGATGGTATGCCATGTTGATATAAGTAGCCATATCAATCCTTATAATACTCCCTTTAAATTGGGGGTATTACAATACACGATAGTTATTAGATAAAACTACCATATATACCCTGTAACACCCCCAAAATTCACTACTGAAAAATTTTGTTAATTAAAAGGAAGATTAGCGGAAGCAGATAAATAAAACGTGAACTTTGGGAGTATTACCGCCACACTTAGTACCAGACCGATTCACTCATACCGTTCCAGTACCAAGTGCTAAGGCTAAGAAAATGAAATACAATTCGAAAGACATTCAACATGCATAAATCAGAGTAAATTGCAAGGACTTCAACATATTTAAATCACAGTAGCGCATCAAATCGTTTTCAGGAATAAAATCCACCGATGGTGGTTAAAGTACCAACATAACATCAAAACCAGGAAATTAAACGAAGGAGGGAAAACCCTAACGATACCGGATAACTCCTTACTCTCTTTCCCGTAGCCCACTTGAGTAGCACCTAAAAAACCTGCAAGGGCACTGCCCATTGAATAGGCAGGGGCCCCATAAAGGGAATCCCTTCAGTACTACGGTACTGAGTAACCCTTTAATACCACACTTAAAGATAGGCCCGCATACGACACATAATGCAAGTCACACACATAAATAATGAGAGGTGCATACGTAACAATAACACGTAACACAAGTTATAATTCACGATCGATATCTTTGGGCCTTAAGCCATGTCATAGTGTGAGATCAATACATTCGGGCCTTAAGCCATTATTCCATCATCATTCAATCAATATCATATTTTATATCCATGTGAGTGCAAGAACCCCACTATTATAGCCGGTGGACTGGAAAGTATACACTCAGGGCAGAACGCCTCTGACCACTATTATTGCCGGTGGACCAGTCTGGCCCCGACTCACATGGTGTTCCACTATAAGTGATTAGTATTTTTCCATAATCTTATTCACATACATAACCGATTTTATTGAGCTCGGGACCCCCACTATTATTGCCGGTGGATCGGAATACGGATAACTCATCATCCAGGGCACAAGGCTCCTGGCCACTATTATAACCAGTGGACCGGGATGTATAAAGAATCATCATCCAGGGCACAATGCTCCTAGCCACTATTATAATCGGTGGACCGGTACTCAATATCATAATCATCTAGGCCCGACTCATTAATATTTCACTTTCAATAATAGTATCTTTCCTTTCTTTAATTAGCACATCAATCATATTTATTTGCCTCGAATGGGAGATTGATAACCTGGGACACAAAGGTACACCGGTCGTACCGGTGCATATCAGCTACTCAGTACCCTTCAACCATGAACCCAAGGACGCAAAGGTACCCTAGTCATACTGGTGCATAAAGCTAACTCAGTACCCTACCAACAAGGACACCTAATCCATAAGTATGCATACCCCCTAACTAGGTCCGTAGAGCTAGGAAGAGTAAGATATAGGGCCTGGCTAGGGCACAAAGGCACACCAGCAAATATCAGAATAATCGTGGACTAAATCACGTCCTTAGGGTAGCGACCCCTAAGGAGTCACCATTCCCGATCTCGAGGTCTTTCACTTTAAGTAATAGTGTCTTAATTAAGGTGGTCACGAGAAGCACGATAATCAGATACTTATTCACTTTCGATCGTTCCAATATCATTAATCGTTTCTTATTCAGATGATTATCCAGGATATCACAGAGAAACCATTAAGGCCATACTAATTATCAAATACTCTTACTTGGCTAATCAACATTATTTGAATCATATTATAATGTTCCACAATCTCAAAGACATGTTAGGTACAAATTACTCATTTTCCCTTTACTTATATAATTGTTAAGTATCCGTTCCTTACTTGATAAATTACCACATTACCCTTAAGGTTGCATAATTACCAAATTACCCCTTGTCCACTTTAGATTACCAAATTGTCTCCTACACTTTTTAAATCACCATTCACCCCTCATAATTACTACACTTATCATATTTCCCTTTTGGTTGGTTATATTACCAAATCGCCTTTCTCCTTTGTTATAATTACAAAACTGCCCTTGAGTTGGATAAATTACTAAATTACCCTCCTTCATTATCATGATTACTATTTTGCCCCTTTAGTTGGTTAAACAATTATCACTTTACCCTTTTATCAGCTAAATTACCAAATTGCCCCTTTAGTTGAACAAATTACCAAATTGCCCTTCTCCTTTATCATAATTATCATTTTACCCCTCTCAATTATTTTAATTGCCATTTACCCTTTTTAATCATTATAAATTCCAAATTAACCTTCCTCATAATGAATTTACCCCTCTTCATAATTACAATTACCAATTTTACCCTTCTCCATATTTAAAATTACCATAATGCCCTTTAATTGGTTAATTTACCAAATTACCCTTCTATAGCATCATACTTATCCAATTGCCCTTCTACAATCATAATTTAATTTCTAAATTACCTTTGGTCGTTATCATAATTACCATGTTACCCCTTACTCCCAAGTTTACCATAATATCCTTTTATTTACAAAATTACCATTTTACCCCTTACATCCAATTTTACCATAATATCCTTTTATTTATGAAAATTACCACCATACATCTTTTACTTTACAAATTACTATTTTACCCCTTCACATCCAAGATTACCATCTTTATCTTTCCTTACATAATTACCATTTTGCCCTTCTTTTCAAAATTTCCATATTACCCCTTTACTTATAAATTACGATTTTACCCCTCTACCTCCAAAATTACCATAATGCCCTCCTTCATCCAAAATTACTATTTTACCCCTACTTCCAAATTTACCATTTTACCCTTCTTTCTCACAACTTACGATTTTATCCTTTACTTGTAAATTATCATTTGGCCATTTAATCATAGAATTTCCATATTATTCTTTTATCTCAAAAATTACCGAAATACCCTTTTCGTTTATAAAATTTCCATTCAACCCCTTTATTCACCATTTTTATGAATTTACTAACACTACATAAAATAATGATATTAATACTTCATTTTTATCATCTAAGTCCACCAACTTGTCATTTTTCAACATAATTTTCATTAGCAACTACACACATTGATTTATATACCTCATAAGCATAATTACTAAAATACCCTTAAACCATAACATCATTCATGCATTAACAACATGGTACATCATAAACAAGTATTTAACATTTCTATCCATATTCCAAATCCTTCTTTATTTAACATACCTACATATGGTACAAAAGTTATCATGCTTTTTCTTTTTAACAAACAATATAAGAAACCATAAACATATCATGCTAAGCATACAAAACATGCATAAAATCATACTAAACCCTAAATGTGCTAGCATGCATTTTTCCATATAGTTAAGGGAGGATTAACGGTTACCTTAATCCCGCAAAATATCAAATCTTACCAAGCATAATTAGCAACTCAACACCTAAAAATAATATCCATCATATTTGTTAGAAATAAGAAGTTAAAAAGGATAAAACTTTATAAAACAAATTTATTTAATAATAATACACTCTAATTAAATATGGATATACCTCAAAACTTAACCAAACAAATTCCAAAATAAGGGGGAGCTCACGCTACATGGGCAGCGTGAGTTTCATGCAAAAACTATGGGGGAAAAAAGCTCAAAGAGGGTGAAGGGAGCAAAATACATTATTTTCGGGTTAGGGTATTTAGGCTAGAAAAGAAGGTGGTTGGGGGAGGTTCTAAGGCAAGGGGGTGTAGGTGGAGGCTAAGGGTGGTTTCAAGGCGGCTCAAGGTGGCGGAGACGGCGGCGGAGAGGCGGCGAAGGTGGCTGCCAAGATGGGTCGAGGGAAAGGGGTTGTGAAGGAAGGAAAAGGAGAGGGGAAAATGGAGGGGTGCAAGAGTTGGTTTCGGCCAACTAAGACATGGTGGTTGTAGAGGGGGTTGCAGGGTGTCGAACGGTGGGTTGGGTGGCGGAAGAGGTGGCCGGACGGCGGCGGAAGCGGCGGTTACAGGTGGCTTGGCGGTAAGGGGGAAAAGCTGGGAAGAAAAAGGAAGAGGAGGAGAAGGGAGGAAGTGTAGGGCTCGAGGGGCGGCGTGGTGGTGTAGGATGGTAGTAGGCGGTGGCAGAAGGCGGCGCAGGGGCTGGGCTTGGTGGTTCAGGCGGCGGAGGCTGGCGGTGATAAAAAAAACGAGGAAGAAAAGTGGGGAAGAAGGAAGGAGAGAGGAGGGAGCTCGGGGAAGAGAAAAGGCTCGAAAGTGGGGCAGAAGGGAGCTGCGGTGGTGAAGAAAAGGAAGGGGGGAGAAGAGAGGGGCAGGGGTCGGCGATCGGTGCTGCAGATGGTGGCAGGGCTGGTCGGGTGGCAGGGGAAAAAAGGGAAGAAGAAGGGAAGAACCGGGGCATGCGGGGTGTGGTCCAAGGGCCGGTTTGGCTCGAAATGGGAAGGAAAATGACGGGGGAAGAGAGAGAGGGAGAGGGAGCAGGTGGTGGTGGCAGGTGTAGGGTGGCAGTCGGCGCTCAACAATGGCAGAAGAGTCGGGCGTGGGAGGAGGAAGAAAGGAGAAGAAGAAAGGGACGGGGCGGCTGGACCAGCGTAGAAAAAGGAGGGAGTCGGCCGGTCCAGGGGGAAAAAAGAGAAGGAGGTCAGGCTGGGGTGCTGGGCGGCGGGCGAGGGAGAGAAGGGGGAGACGGGTCGAAGGCCCAATGCGCGGGGAGAGGGCTGGCATGGCGAGGCAGCCCGAGGGAGGAAGGGAAAAAAAGAAAAAAAAAGAAGAAAGGGAAAAAGGAAAAAAAAAGGAATGGAAAAATAGGAAAAATAATTTAATTTAATTTATAAAATCGAAAATATAATATTCTTGGTAAATTATTTAATTCAATAATTTAATTTATTATAATCTAATATTTTAGTTTAAAAAGGATAAAGTTGGTAAAATATTAGTTTTGGAAAATTATTTAAATAAAATAATATGATAAATAGCAAAATATTTATTTTTAATTTATTAAATAATCTTAGCCAAATTTATATACTCTAAAATCCATAAAATAATTAAAATAAATAACTTTACAAGCAAATTTTATTTCAAATAAAGTTATTTATTAAAATATAGGTTTTCGAATTTTTTGGGGGATTACATACCCATAACACAAACCTTCCTAACACTTCACTAGAAGAGAATAAACAATGGTTTTATCTAATAATCATCGTATAAATTCATCATACATATCGGTTATTAAACAAAATGGACATGAATTCCTTCCAGTGAAGTGTTTGGGAGGTTTGTGGTACGGGTATATATGGCAAGTGTGGTCCGTTATTGGTGTATATATTGATATTATAAGGTAGCTATTTCATTTAAACCATTGTATATATTATGACACCAATAAAATTTTACCCAAATTGAATAAACTATATGGTAGTTTTTAGAACCACCGTGTATATTATATGTGGTGATAGATTAAGTGATGGTTACAAACCGCCACATATACCCCTTTTCTAACTATTATTTATGTTTTTTTTTCTATTGTGGTGCTTAAAAATATTTTAATCTACTCATCCCAAGTCTTAAGAATATAACATAATTTACCATCACACAGGATTTCATGACAAAGCCTTGTAAGACACAAAATATAACAATTATTCAAAAAATTACAAAACTTACAAAAGCATGTATCTTACCAAATAATGCATACACGTAAATTTAAGATGAATTTAGCATGATTTCTATCATGAAATACAAAAATCACACATATCAACATATAAACATAAAATTCCTAGAATAGAGATATATATTCCTTATTGAATCTACTCCAATCTCTAAGCACACATATACTGCTAGACTCTTTCTTCTAACCTTTGATCCCCTAAAATAATTTTTAAAAATATAGAAAAAGGGAACTTCATGGATTAGAAGATAGTATAAAAGATTAAAAGAGTAATACTAACCCTTAGAATTCAAAAATGGAAGCTTGGAAAAGACATCATTAATCTATAATATTCACTATCTTTTGTTTAAAGGAAATCACTAAAGATTTTAAATTAAGATTTTAGAATTAAAATGGTGAAGGAAAAAGAAAAGGAAAATGAAAAAGGGATCAACACCAAGGAAGAAGTCAAGAATAAACTTAACTAATATAAGAAGAGAGAGGAGATAACAAAGTTGAATGAAGAAAATGGCTAAGTATGAAAATGATCAACTAATGGCATACCCCCTAATAGACTGTTAAAAAAGGTAGGAGAGATAACAAAAAAATATGATGGGGGTTACCTACAAGCAATAGGAGAGAGAGTATAAGAGAGTTGATGGATGATGATGGAAATGATTATGGTTAGATTTTTAGTTGAATGAGAAAGTACCACATGGGATCTGATCATGGTGGTGTAATAATGTCATATTTTTTAAGACCTTGGACCAAGAAAGTAAAAAATGACTTTAAATGGTTTAGGCAAGGTATAAAGTCCAATAAATTGTTTAAAATGAGAAAAATAATCAAATAATTTTCCAAATTTATGAAAATTAGGGAAATGTAAGGAATTAATTTAGAAACCCAAATATATAAAAATAATGGATATAGAAATTGATTTGAGGTAAAAATAAAATAATAAAATCCATAATGTTAAAAATCGTCCAACTTTAGTTGATCGAAAGAGGCCATCAGTTAATCGCTTGAGGCCTAGGATGATAGGGTTTGGAACATGGCTAGCTGGTTGACCGAAGTTATCACTTGGTCAACTACATGTTGGTTGAAATGAAAACTAGGTTTTTAAAGGGTAGGAAGGTAAAATAAGGGTTTGAGAAAGATATGTAAGGTGTTTATATAAGGTTTAAGGTTTGGAGTAATGCTTAGCTGACTTATCACTATATAATTAGGATTAAAAAATTTTAGGGGTATTATACTTAACCACATTAAGTAATTATCTAATAGGTTAGGTATATATTTGGCCATTTTCCTCATATTTTAATTTCAAAACTGTAGAAAACATACATGTAATGATCCTTGTTCTTTGATGCAATAATGGAAGCATAAAATGGTGAGAATATTGAAGCATAATTTAGAATTAGGTTGAAGATAGTGACCCTATTTGAGAAGAAATGTGGTGGAGGAATGGCTTCTAGAATTTAGGAGTAAAAACTTTTCATTAATTTTTGCTTTTCTTCTATTCATTCCATTACTAACTTACATAGAGATAGTTAAGCATATAGCTAGAAATTACATAAGAAAACAAAATCCTATGAATCAAATATATTCCTTCTAATAGAAACACATATATATTCTATAGGGTACTCAACTAACCAAGTAATTAATCCAAGTATTCTAATTAGTAAATAATACTAGACCACATAATTTATGGGATATCTATGTCCTAAGCCTTAGGTGTGTATTGGCCATTGGACCATAAACTAGGATTGGCTCATGTTTGTGTCAATGCCTCACTCTTAAAAAAACCCTGTCCTTAAGGTTGAGAAAAAATATATATAATTAACTAAAATGAAGCCAGAGCTTGCCAATTGAATTAAACAACCTACCGCTTCTCTCCACAATCTTTAGCAAAAAACTATGATGAATATTCCTCACCATACCACATTTCTCCACTTGGATAAAAAAAACACAAACACATTATTCTCAATTAATCAAAGTTGCTTTAGTGAACAAGAGTAGAAGGAAATATGTTCATTTACGAGGCTAAGACCTGACAAGTACCACAATACTTGAATTGTATGATTAATCTCAAAGACACCAAATGCATCTAATACTTCAACAAATGAATTAGATAGGGTTCAACCTAATTGGTATTTAGAGAACTGAGGAGGACCATTGTTAAACTTAAAATATTGATTCCTAAAAGTATGGGTAGCATACCCATGTCGATAATGACTCTCAACCATCACAATAGATTCTCCATACTTGGCCAAAAGACCACACCAACATATTACATACTACCCGATTCCGCACCATAATCCCCTACACCTAAGTATCTTCTTGGAAAGTTTAGGAGGTCTACTATGAGGTTCTCATCGCCTCTCATAATGGCTAAAGCACTACAACTCATTATATGAATGAGATAACTAAAACAATACAACTCATTATATCACGTCTAAATTAGTGTTATATTATCGAGTCCTAAAAGAATAATAAATTTGCCTATCATCCATCAAAATTGAAAGAATACAATTAACCATTATACAACTAACAACCATAAGAGAATAAATGCTTGATTGAATAGGAACATTAGAAATTAGACTCAATTTCCCAACTATTATAACAAGTTCATCTGGAATTTCCTTTCGAACCAACAACAGTGGTTGTAGAAATGTAGCATACTTTTTTAGTCCTTGTTCTACTTTTCCTTCTCTACTAAAAAATACAAGCATAGTATTATGTGTCATTAACAAATCATAGGAATCCCTAGATTGAATAAGCCACCAATCATACTAGCCATTGTCCCACAACACCTATACAAGATGAATTGGCAAATCTTCCAAGTAACGATATGAAGTAAATTAACAACACAACAATGGTCTTGTATAGGAAACCATATCACCTCATTATTCATCCCAAGAAACATTTTAAAGTTTCTAGAAACAATAAAAACAATTTGAAGAAAATATTGCTTCCCTCCTGTGGCTTCCCTCAAACATGGCACCCCACAAACCCATAAAGCTTTCAAACATTTCCTTAAACACTTGATAAACACAACCTATACATATTTTATTTTTAGCTGACATTAATAACCCAATCAACATATAATGAATTAATAAAATATAGTTCATATTTATATGAAAAATAATTTTTTTCTTTATTCTAAAAAAATAGAAAATAGTATAAGCCTTAGCACTCAATACTCACTACATATGACTTTTCATCACCCATATCAATTATTATACTCCTAAAATTATTTGACTCACTGATTTTTAAATCTCATTACACCATATATGCTTTAAAATTTTCATCGAACCATTCATAGGCATAAAGAAATAGTCAATAACATAGGAACTTCACATATTTCTTTCCTCCAAATCTAGCAATGAAAGAAAATATTTTATCTCAATGTGCTGCATTTTCCTTACATAAAACCATATGAGAAACCTATTATATATTTCAATTTGTTCCAAAAACTAAGTTGTAGCTATGACAGATTAATTAACTAGAAACTTTGAAGCAAATATGAAACCCAACGCCTTCTCTATAATATCTTGAATATTCAACATCATGAATTTCAAAATCTTTATGATTTTAAAATAAAATTACCCTTTTCACAATTTGTTTAAATATTTGAAAACCATATTCATGTTGTAGAAATATTTTTTTTCTTGTTTCTTTGTTGCGATTTTAAGTCTTATGAGATTTTTGAGCCAATTTTGGCTACCCACATTCTTTAGAACCATTTTACTATATCTATATCTGAATTTATTATCTTTTTATAACTCTCCTATTTGTGTTTAAAATGATAAATAGAGATTAGGATAAAAAATACTTTTCACATCATGTTTTATGATTATTTGCATTTTAATCCCTAAATTATCCTTCTACTTATTAGAAAACTCACAAAACTTCCAAGATCATCACATGTTCATGTTTCTAACATAAAAATGAATCACAAATGTTCACATCTATTTTTATTATTCTTTATTTTTACTAACATAATGTATTATCAAAACTTTGATCGTATCTAACCCTTGTGAGACCTATCATACCCTTTTGAATCTTATCAATATCTAATCATAATCCTTGATCTATCCAAAGTGTCACCCTATGATGACAAGTGTTATGGCATAAAATATCCTGAGAATATTCTTAACTAACATATCACCTTACCTTGTAATACTTGCGATTTTATGCTACTAGTCCTACCCTTATCCTACCTCTTCTACCCATGGCACATCTCCCTCTTCTTGGCCTCTTATCGTGCTCATGAAATCCCTCATTTTCACACCACATATGCCCCAAAATATTCTCTAAATATCCCCCAAATCACTTATCCTCTAGCCACAACTTCAAACCTTGATACATCCCATCACTTGTGCCAAAAAAATCATCCCCCTTACCACTCCAATTATACTAGCTAAGTGTTAGTAATGATCCCTCATAATTGATCTCAAATGAATCACCATAATAGTCATAACTCAAAGTGCACATGATATAAGTTACCTTAGTACAAGATTGTGTGCACGTTAGAGTTGGCCATTAACCACCCTTCCTTCCATATCTCCTCCCTTGAGTGTTTCATTCATATTCTTTCTCTCCATGTTCTTCAATTATTGAAGCCATTCCACCATTAATGCACCTTCATCCAATATTCATAACCTCAAGCAAAACATATTTTAGCTCCTTTGTGTTTTGATTCAATAAAGAAGAGTTAAACCTTGGTTTTGGGTGAGATTAATCCCATCATATTCTCCCTTTACTCAAGAATTTTAGAGTTTCCTAAGTTCTATTTGAGGTAATGTGTAATATTCCATTTTGTTAACCCTAATTATCTTGTGTAATTAGCCTCATTCTTCACTTAAAAAATTTATGGCATCGAATTCCATGTTATTCGTATTAAATTAAAACTTTATGCCATTCATTTTATTCATTTGAGGAAAATCGTATATTACCCGATTTAACACCCCAAATTTACTACTTAAAAAATTTATTTTTAGTGGAACTATAATACCAAAATAAATGGATGTTACCGTAATTGATATAATTCTGGCTTACCTCACCATTCTTATACCAATCACAAGGAAAGATGATTGAAATGTAAATAATGCTAAATAAAAAAAGAGAGAAGTTTCATAAATATAAATATGAGTTGGAGATCAAATCTCAGTATAATATCCAAAATACATACAAAATGAATACATGGATTTAAGAGTCCAAAAAGGTATATGGGTAAACTGACATTCCAATAACATAACTCTATGCCCAAAACCCTAGTACAATAAATCACTCTACCCCATACAAAGCATCATAGGCTATAAAATTGTCCACTGGTTCCTCATCGACCTATATACAAATATTAGGGTTATCTACTTGTGAAATAAGCAACACCCATGAAAAGGATGGTATGTACGTTACGTATTAAGTAAGGTGATAATACAATTGAGTAAGGGTTATATAGAGTTATATGCATTCATAGGGGAAATTAAACACTTATGTGAGATACATAAAATAATATAAGATGATTACTTATCCATGCCTCATTATTAGATATAATAAATTATATTATTTTATTTATTTTGAGTTTAGGGACCCCACTATTCTTAAACCAGTGGAACAGTTTGAAGCACCTATTAGAGATAACACACTTGAGCCACTATTATTAAATTGGTGGAATGGTCTAAATCATATCTCAAGGACAATACACTTAAGGTACTATTATCGTTTGGTGGAACAGACACAATACCTCAGTCTTCACGTATTTTTCCACTTTAAATCATTAATGTCTTGTCCATTATTTACTTATCTCAAATCAAATTATCCTTCACGTTGAGTTTAGGGCCCCAATATTCTTAATCCAATGGAATAGAATGATGCACTTCTTAGGGTAAAATGATCATGAGCTACTACTATCATCCGATAAAAACTAACCTATAAAATACTTCAGCCTAATTCATGCAATCTTTCGCTTTAAATGATTATTTTCTCATTCCTGATTGATTTTGTAGGTAAAAACACTATTAAATCAAGTAAATCACAATCACATAGATAACAAGGTTGTTCTCAAAGGTTAAAATACTTATGCTTCCCAAAAAATCCTAATTTTCCATTTTAGGCATAAATTCTTCTCTATTACTCCTTTATCCACCAAATATAGTATATATATTCCTCAATTATTAATATTATAATTATTAACATACCCAAAATTTGAGGCCTAAATATAATGTCTTAAAAATGCGACAATAACCCTATCTCAAAAGTTATTATTCACGAGACTTACAAAACCCTAGTTTTACTAGTACATCATAACTTTTTCTATATGACTCATATGACTACTAGATTAAATAGAAATTCCTAAAACACCAATATTAACAAAATATCCATTTTTTATTATCTAAATCTAACTTTTCACATATGTGATAATAACCTCCTCATTTTAGGGTTACTATTTCCAAATTAAGTCATTTTCTCATTTTATTAAGCTTAAGTCATTCATGCCTACTCTAAACACTTAAGTCATTCATGACTACTCTAAATACTTCATATAATCCCATTATAATATTTTAAATCATATAACACATTAAAATACCAAAATTTCTATATTAAGCCCATATTAACCAAAATACCCTTACATGTAACCCAAAGCCCTTATATTACGAAAACATTATATATTTAATATCAATACTTTCAAATACTCTATTTATCATTATATATATTAATTGCACTCATTTATCATTTACTATACTTATTCAACCAACAATATAATACCATATATCATACCAAGTCTCTTAAGGTTCCCAATATAGAAATTATTATAGCGATATCGCATGCTTCTTAACTTACTCGCTTTTCATCATATAATATCATATTCACATATCATGACATTAAAAAAATGCTCTAAAAAACATAGTAATAAAAACATGATAATACAGATAATTAGTTAAGGCATTTAACACAAAATCCTAAACACAATTAGTAACTTTACTAAAAAAGGCTTCGGTCTCTCTAAGCACATGTAACCTACCCTGCCTCCTCCAAGACCTCTATAAAATCACCTTATAAAAAAGGATAATAAAAAAATTATAACTTAATAATAAAAATTAGGGAAATATAAGGGAAAATTGGTTGGAAAATGGAGCAAAACTTAAGCAAACCGAGGCGCGTAAGGGTTGAACAAGTTGCGTTAGAAATTGGTGTAGGTATGGTGGGTGCAGCGTCAATGATGAAGTTCCTAGGGGATATATAAATCAAGAAGTGACACAGATATCATATGGTTGAAGTTGATTGGTGATGTTGGGGGTGGTGGAGTAGTGTGAGTTGGTGGTGTTACTTGGGGTGGTGGGGTGTCAAAGTGTGACATTGGTAATGGTGGAGTGGCATGGGAGTGTGGTATTGATTGGGGTGGATGGGCATGGAAAAGTGATAAAGCTTGGAGGGTGATAGCATAGATGATTGACACAACTAGGATAAGGTTTCATAGAGGTGTAAAAGCTACAAAGTTTCTCTAAACGATAATATAGGATAACAATGAGGCGAAGTGTAGAGAAGTTGAGGAAATGGTGAGAGGGATTTTGGGGTGAGTTTATTGAGGTAATGAAATTAATTAAGGAAGGAAGGAGAAAAGTATTTATGGTGTTAGATTGGGAGTGTGAGGGATAAGACGTGAGGCATGGAGTGGTGGTGAAATTAGGCGCAGATTGACAGGGTATAACACTGATGACTTGAAGATTACTTGACTAAAGATGGGAGGTGAGAAAAGAAACATGGGAAAGAAGGAAAAGTAGAACATAAAAAGAAAATAAGAAAATTTTTAGTAGTAAGATTAAAGTTTAGTTAAAATTTTTATGATTAAGGAATTATGGTATATTAAAATACCTAATTACCTAAGATTAGGGTTGGGCTAAATTTGGGGCATTACACCCGTTGATTCCAATTATGCCATTTTTTCTCATTTTGACTCGATCAATATTTGTTAGATGTTCCAAAAATATTTTTTATCTCATTCATTTCATCCATTCAATTAAATAATTTTGAGACTAAATATTTTTATATATTTAATTCCAAAAATTATTCTTCATCCATTCATAATAATTTGAACCATTGGTTATTCATTCTATGCATTTACAGATAAATTTATTTTTGCCACTTATCCATTTTTACCATTTTAACTCATTTTCTATTTATTAATAATAAAATAAAATTTGACAACAAATATTTTTATATAGTTGGAATTTCAAGTCAAAGGACACACTTCTTCTCTATAGACATTCCATACACCCAATAGATGATACGTGTGTTTAATGACTCGGGTGTTGAGGTTTCAGTATGGGTGAATGCTATGTCATATGGCTTTGTTGGCAAGATTTTTTGAGGAGTTGAATGATTTGATTTTGATAAAAAACCTTATTAGCAATCATTACCTTGGATTATAGAATTATATTCCAATCAATATTTAAATACATTTGATTTGAATTAGATTAGAAAACAATTGTTGTATTTCTAAAATAATTGAATTTGGGTTGACTTAATAATGTTAGGAATATTTAGTGCTATCAATGAACACTATGTTGAACTTTTGATGTAAACAATAAACACCCATTTGAATTGATGAGTTCTTATCGTTGGAGGATTGTTACTTTGTGATTGACCTTCATTATATGGCGAGTATGAGATCATGAATATCTTTAGTCATTGAATATCGCATATGATTATATGATTTGGATATGATTCCTATTATTGTATGATTATGTGTAATGTGATCATGCTACCTCTTAGGAGGTGTTGTAATATTCGGTAAAAGAAAATCATACCAATACTATCACTTTCAGGTAATTGTAGATTTTGATGGCAACTTGGGCTTGGTTTGAGTGTCTAGGGTTAATCTATTATCTCTTTTTTCTAGTTGTAGTTTTGTGTTGTTCTAGTTTTTCCATTTTTAGGACATTAAGCATTGTAAATGTTATTATATTGTATTTAAATTTGTTCTTCATTTTGTCATGTATGGTTTGTTGTTGGTTTTGTCTTGACCTTAGATTAAGTGTTAACCCCACTTAATATTCATGTTCGAGTTATTATTGGCCTTACATTAGATATTGGTTGGGTATTGGTCATACTCCCCATCATATTGGATGTGGCATAATACTTGATATTTTGTATAATTGCTTCCATTATAAAAATTAAGATAGTAAATTTGGGGTGTTACATTATGATCCATCCTCCTTTTTATTTGATATCAACCTCTTTTGATTTATACTAATATGTTTTCTTACTTAATTCCCTATATTTTACACTTTTTAAGGTGGTTTTGGATTTTAAAGCTAGTTTGAGACTCTCAATTCTTTTGGGTCATTTATGTAACTTCTAAGGAAAGGTAAAATCTAATTTGTTTGTGCTACAACACAATTTTTGCTATTATCATGTGTTGTAATGAATACTGGTGTTTTATCTTGATATGGCATATTTAACATGTAAATTTAGTAATATTAATCATATGACATTTTGATGGTTGGAGAGAATTATACAGGTTTTTTTATAAATTAATATAAGCATGGAAATTATTATAAGTGGTTTATAAGAGAATACACTTTTAATTATTTTTCCTTACACTTGGATCTAGGTAAACCCAACTACTCCTTTGATGGTAGAATTTATGGGTGTAAGCATAATAGACTTTTTAGGATTCGAATCATAGTATGGTTTAATTATTACAAGTTTAGTAGTCTTTGAGTTAAAATGTTAGGATCATGAAATATGATATTTTTATGTATATTAGCATAAAATAATTTATGGGTGAGTTATAATATATTGTATATTAGCATGCTGATATTTAGTTATCACGTATGCATTCATATATTTTTTAAATGAGAAAATATGCACATGTGATAATAGGTAGAGTTGCATTTTGATATGATGTTATTGTATGGTTAGGGTTCGGCTAGAGAATTTTTACATTTCATAGTCATTTTATAGACATGTTAAGTATTACATGAATATCCTTACATGTTTTACTTAGACTTTCTTATATAATATGCTAGCATATGAGCCTATTTAGGGTTAGTTTTGTATTAAATATTTGTACTCTTTAAGGATAGAAACATCAATTTACTTGTACCATGATTTTATTTCTAGCATGTGCACCAGTTACATGCTTTAAATGATAATGTATGATTAGCATGGAATGTATGATATGTTAGATACACATGCTTAGGATTTTATATGCTTAATATGTTTAATTCATGAATATGGAAAATATAATATCCTAGATTTATTACTCTTGTTAATGTGTTATATTTTATTATCTTTTAGCCTTTCCATGAGGAATGATAATTTTAATAAATTCTAGTAATAAAATGGACAAATTTATGGTAATTAGGGTTTAAATGTATTATGGTGATTGTAGCTAGAAAGTTCCTATGTGTGAATAATTAGAGTATGCTAGCCTTAGTGACTTTTTGTTAACCTTTTACTTTACTTTGATGATTCACCTTAGGGTTGACATTTAAATAAATTAGAATAACTGGTTGAAAAGATATTGAAGTGATTTGAATTGGATATGTGTCTGGGCTATGGCGTAATGCCTAACCCTAGGCCTAGATGGATGTCACTTGATATGACCCTTTAGGTCCTTTGGATTGGTTTGATAATAGATGATTGGTGTGACCTTCGTGGTCTTTTTTAGCTTGAATGGACAATTTTTTTTGTTTAATTTTAAATGAAACACTATTTATATAAAGAGAAAGATAATTCGAGTTTGGAAAGGAATATTGTGCCTTAGGCTTAGGCCTTTGAGTGTATAGTTGGATTTTTGAGTCAAAGGACAAACTTATTCTCTATAGGTATTACATACACCCTATAGAGGATACACATGTTTAATGACTTGGGTACCGAGGCCTTAGTTTGGGTGACTATTATGTCATGTAAATTCATTGGCAAGCTTTTCTAAGGAGTTCAGTGATTTGATTTTGGTAACACGTCCTTGGTGATCATTGTCTTAGATTATAGGATTGTATTCCAATCAAGATTTAAATTAATTTGATTTGAATTAGATTAGATTATAAAACCACTATGGTACCTCTCGAATAATTAGATTTGGGTTAACTTGATAATGTTTGGAATATATGGTGTTATCGATGAACACAGTGTTGAACTATCAGGTGTAAACAATAAACAACTGTTTGAATTGAGTAATTCTCATGGTTGGAGGATTGTTAATTTATGGTTGACTTTCATTTTACCATAAGTATGAGATCATTTTTATGTTTAGTCATTGAATATCACATGTGATTATATGATTTGACCATGATTCTCATTATTGTATGATTATGTGTAGTGTGATCATGCTTTCTTTTAGGAGGTGTTGTAATTTAATCAATACAAGAAAATCATACCAACACTATCACATTTAGGTCATTGCAAATTTTTGTGTAGCTTGGGTTATGTCTGAGTTTTGAGGGTTAATTTTATGTCTATTTTTTTTTGTAGTTTTGTGTTGTTCTAGTTGTTCCTCTTTTGGGACATCAAGCATTGTAAACTTTTTTATATTCTATTTAAATTTTTTCTCCATTTTTTTGTGTATGGTCTTTTGTTGGTATTGCCTTGACCTTAGATTTTCACGTTCGAGTTGTAATTAGCCTTACATTATATATTGGTTGGGCATTGGTCATACTCCGCATCATGTTGGATGTGGCATAACACTCAATATTTTGTATAATTGCTTCCGCTATAAAAATTACGATAGTAAATTTGGGATGTTACATTATGATCCATACTCCTTTTTATTTTATTTCAACCTCTTTTGATTTAGGTTATATGCTAACATGTTTTCTTACTTAATTCTCTATATGTTACAATTTTAAGGAGGTTTTGGATTTTAAAGCTAGTTTGAGACTCTCAATTCTTTTGGGTAATCTGTTTAACTTCTAAGGAAAGGTAAAGCCTAGTATGTGTGTGCTAAAACACACTTTTTGCTATTATTGCATGTGTTGTAATGAATATTGGTATTTTATCTTCATCTAACATATTTAACGTGTAAATTTTAGAATATAAAACATATAACGTTTTGATGGTTGGATAGAATTATATAGGTTGTCTATACGTTAATTTAAGCATGGAAATTATTATAAGTTGTTTATTGATAGATTCGATACATAAATGTTTGAGGAAAATATGAAAATTGGTGTTTTTAGGCCTACAAAGCTAGTGTAACTTTATTAATGAAATAATCTAGGTTGGATAAGAGAAGGCCTATTAGGTATCAAATTAAATCTTAATATGTATACTTTCGAACACAATTTTTAAATCTTAAAAATTTTAAGTACCAAAGATGTTTCAATCATTTTCCCAAAAGTGTGCAAAATTTTCCAAACCTAGCTTGTAGACTTTAGGATCAAGTTTTGGGGTTTGATCTTTGTGTTAGAGTTGGTTTTCATGTGCTGCATAAATTTTAAGTTATTTATTAGCACTTTTAGGATAAAAATGATATATAATATGCTGCCATTTAGGTTAGTATAGTCTATGTTATTATTGATGAAGTTTGTTGAAGTTTGGTTAAATATGTTAATAAGCATATTCAACATGCTTTTCACTATTCATTGATGATGTTCATGCTTGTTCATGTATGTTATTAATACCTTAAACTTTTTCATCAATAATAATATCTTTATTACCCCTTAATGATATAAGTAGGGTTAAAATAAGATTCAATATGTGAATAGTAAAAGTCAAATTTGAACCATTGATCATGACATTGACTGTTAACTTTGACTTTAACTTTGATCATTGATAATGAATAATATATTTTTTTTCCTAAAAATGATACATGGCCTTATTTTGTGATTTCGAACCAAAATTTATATGATATTTTAGTCCATTTTGTCCCTAAAGTTATATTATAAGTTATAAAGTGGTTTATTTATGATATTGTAACTATTTCCATAATAAACTAAGTATGGTGTCACCTATAATAATTTATGTGCCAGTTTAGTATCATTTAAAAAAGCTTTTGTGAAAGTTTGGTGTAATATATAACAACACATCATATGTTATTTGATATGGGTTTGATATTATCTATAAAGACCCATTTGGATGATATGTTATGTTATATTATGCTATACTATGTTGGTTTGGTGTTATCCATAAATGCTCAGTTAGATGAGACATTAAACTAAATAAAGTGAGTGTGGTATCTAGGATTATAAATGATCTGATCCGAGATTTTAACAAGTCATGCCAAGCCATCTCATGAGCTTTTGTAGTAAACAGGTTGAGCTCTCGAGTTTTTACATTGTAAATGAGCTTGAGCCCAAGCCCAAATTCTTTAAGATTAGCTTGTTTATTAAATGAGCATAAAAATAAAGTGAAAATTTAGCACGTCTAGCTAAATAAATAAGCCAGGTCAAGCTCTTGAAAAGCTGATCCTAAAAAACTCATGTGTCAGCTCTATTCTTTTACAGCCTTAGTGGTATGCAACATCCTTTTGAAGGCCTCTTGGCTTTGATGTCCTCTCTTGATATGGCATACTAAACTAAGTAAAGTGGGTATGGTATCCCCTTTGAAATCCTCTTAACTTTGGTGTCCTTTAAATAAATATTGTTATGTGTTATTCCTTAAACATTGTATAATTATCGTTATGTGTTAGTTATTAAATACTAAGGGCTACCGATGTAGTCCAATGCACACACTAAACTAAGTAAGGTGGATGTGGTATCCCCTTTGAAATGCCAAATTATCAAACTTAAGTCAAAGTGATTATGCTTCAAGTTTCAAATATACATCTTCATCAACCAATATTTGCCTAGATTTAGAGGTTCAAACATTGTACGACTAGATAGTTTACTATTGAGAGCTAGCTTTTCATCAACTAGCCATTTGGCATTTATATTGAGGACCCAAAGATTGATGGATTCCAAAATTCAAATTTAAGTCTAAGAGTTTGACGTGGCTTTAATATTTAGGATCTTTATTGAAAAATAATAGGAATAGAGATTTCACCGGGGATTGAATTTTGAGAGGTTGAATGTAATACCCCGTATTTTTTTAAAATCCAGGTTTATTAAGTTTAATGATTTTATTAGCGTAAATTGATGTAAATAAATAATTATTTTAATTTCGATTCGTTTTATGGATTTATCGATGATTTTGAATTCATAATTGAATGTAATTAATCATTGTCGTTGCGAACCATTCTAGACAAATTCGTTCACGACAATTATTTTATTATATTCTTATGATTTCGATCTTCAGTTAAAAATATATATTCCCATTCTTTCTCGTATTTTGTTTTTTTTTTATATTTTTAATTCGTTTTCGATTATATCTTCGTCATGTGATTACGACTTTGTTTTGAAGTTATATTTCGTTAACGAAATATATTATTTAAATTATAAAATTTCTATTTAAATAGTTAAATTTATTTTAATAATTTTATCCGTAGAAAATATTTCCGACTTTAAATTTATTCGTTTTCGGTAATCGCTAATATTTTCGGAAAGTTTTAAATTGAAGAGATTTTCAGAGTTTATTTATGAATTTCTTTCTAGAATTAATTTTATTTCGTTTTATGCTTTTGGGTTGCGGAAAATGGATTTCGGAAATTATTTAAATTAATCTTGATTCATTAGAATTTGACTTAAATATTTTATTATATGTTTTTAAATATTACTTTGGGGTCTTCTAATATATTTCGTAAATAATATAAATATTTACGTTCGTTGGTAAATTCTCCCGAAAATATTTCTGAAATTCTTTGTACATCTTTTTTATTAATTTTAAACTTTTGGATTGTTTTGAAATAAAGTTTGTTAAATAAAATTTAGATAAAATCTTTTGATAAAAATTTTAAATAATTAGTATTTTACTTTTACTTGTGTTTGAAAAAAAAAAAAGAGAAGCCTGCACCCGTCGGACCGCCCCCCTCTCCCTTTTTCTATTTCCCTCTTCTTCTTCCCTCTCTTTTCTTTCCCTGCTGCTCCCGACCTACTGCCCTCTGCGCAGCCCCAAACCCGCACCAGCCACCCCTTCTCCCAGCTGCCCCTCCTTGCTCCTCCCCGCTCCGGCCGAGCTCCGACCGCCACTAACCACCGCAGCAGCAGCTGCTAAAGCCGCGCGACAGCAGCCAACGCAGCATCAGCACCAGCAACAGCAGCAGCACCGGCCGTGCCGCCGTCCGGCCACGGCGAGCTCGGGTGACGACCGGCGAGCCACCCTCGGGCCCCGACGAAGCTTCTCCGGCCTTCCCGTGCGCTGATTTGTTGAGTTTCGTTTGGTATAATTTTCCGAAAAACCCTAACCCTTGTTTGATTAATTGGGTATGAATTAGCTTATAAAAAGCTAAATTGATTGTTTGTTTATGTATGAATATGCTGTAAGATTGATTTGGACGGGTTAATTGTGTGGTTGTGTTGGAATTTTGGAAAAATTGGATTTTTGGCCGGGTTATGCCCGAATTTTTCGGATCCGTCCGTTTTTTGCGATTTCGGACAAATTGATTATACAATATGTTTTAAAATGTACCCAATTTCATTTCGGAACCATCAATTTGAGAAATTTATGCAGGTTTTATCGGAATTCGATTCCTAGGTCAAATTTTCGGTATAATGTAATTGGGTCGTATAATTGAGCCGTTCTGCTCAATTGATTTTATAGTATCGTTTAAAATGTATTTAATTTTATATTAGAAGTGTTGAATTGGGAAAATTGTGCGTAATTGATCGGAATTGGATTTTTAGGTCAAAACTCCCGCGGGTTTAAATTGGTTTGGGTAATCGGGTTATTTGATTCAATTGACTATATAAATTACATTAGAATATGTTTAATTACATTTCCGAACCGTCAATTGATATGTTTTGGTAAGAATTAATCGGATTTGCGTTCCGGGCTCAAAAACCCTAATTGGGCTAAATTGTGTATTTCTTTTATTAGTTTTGAGCAATTGATTATTTGATATGTTATAAAATGTGTTTAATTGCATTTCTAAACATTCAATTTGATTAAATTTGTAGAATTTTACCGAATCATATTTTCGGGCTTAAAACCCTAGATTTTTAAGTGAGATTATGAAATTGGTTATTTGTATAGTTGTTTTCTAAAATTAAATTTATAGAAATAGTTGAAATGGTATTAATTTCTTTCTAATACCTTTAATTTGAACTAATTAAATGGAATTACTTGAGTTTGTGTTATGGGCTTTGAAACCCTAATTTTCGGGGATGATTTTATAAAATTGATTTTTGCTATGTGTATTTTATCTAATCGAATTCTATCTTTGGGTTTTAAATCATTTAAATTCTGTTTTAACCTAATCAGGTTGGATTTAGTTCTATGTAAATGGTTAGATTACCTATTTAGTTGTAAAACCTAATAAATAAGTTATTTTCGATAAATTAACTTATGATCGATTATTCCTTCTCGGGCTTTCCAAATTAAGTTGAAATGTCCCTAGTGATATTTATATTAATCCGTTTTGATTTAGTTTTAACCTTAAATTTTAATAAAGCTATGCTTTTAAGTTCTAAGTTTTAGACACGTTTTCTAAGAGAGATCATTTGTGTCGTTTGTGTGTATTTAATTAGAGTATGTGAATTATTGATTGATAGAATAGTTTCTAATTTAGTTTTCGATTTCTATCGGGTCTAGGAAAGCTTTCTCGTGGACCCACGAACTAGGGATCCCTCTCCCTCTCATTTCGCTTAGCTAGCTTCGGATCCAGGTAAGTTCTCTACTTACCTCTACTTATGGGTATTTCGTAAGGACGTAACTAAGGCCACTTGGGTGCATAGCATGATTTATCTGTCTTGTATGCTTTGTGCTGTTGTATGCTATAATCCTGTGTATTATCTGTGTATTTGTGTAGCGCAGCATGGAACCGAGGTACGTCCCCGTGTTCTCGTCTTTGTGTACTAATATGTTGTGGAACAAGAATGATGTGATGTGATGTGATGTGACCCTACGACATGCATGCTGGGTTATGTGAGGAAGTGTGGTGAAGTGGGGACTTGAAAAAGAAAAATAAGCGGTTAAAATAATCAAAGGGAAGTACGTCGGCTAACATAGGTGTGGATGACCTAAGGAGTTCACCATTTGTGAGACGATGAGGAGAAGGTGGAATTAAATAAACAAAAGAGTGGGAATAAATTAAGGTTGCATGGGGGAAATTAGGGTTTGCATGGTGGTATTATGGTTGGTATGGTGGTATTAGGGTTTACATGGTGGTATTAGGATGTGTATGGTGGTATTGATGATTGTATGGTGGTATTAATGGCTTATGGTGGTATTAGGGTTTGTATGGTGGTGTTATGGGTTGTGTGGTGGTAATAATGCGTGTATGGTGGTATTAGGGTTTGTATGGTGGAGTTAGAGTTTTGCATGGAAATTAATGATTGTATGGGATTTAGGGTTTGTGTGAAAAGTTCGAGAGGTTGCATGGGATGCGTAACGTCTGCGTGGGAGCAAAATTTACCTATGAAAGGCTGATTTGGGGTGTAAGGAAGGTAATGCAAGTATTATTTGGGTGTTTAACTATTTTGGACGGGGAATAGTGCGTGGAGTATTATAAGGGTTTGGAGGAGACAAAATTAGGGTTTGGAGTGATTAACTCTGGGTCGTTGTGATTAAGTAGGGTTGGAGTAGCTAATTGTGAATTGCTGAGGGTAATTAAGGTTTGAGATGGCTAAGTATGGTTGTTATGGTAAAATAGGGTTAAGGCACGGTTTGGTGTGGTCAATTAGGGTTCGTTATGGCTGCTTAGAGTTGTTTGGTGTTATCATGTGTATTATTGATTAAGTGTAGTTATGAATGTGGAATTTCATTGTTTGTGATGTGTAAGTATGAAGTGAATGATTTATGCATGTCAAGGGCGTGATGTGAATTCAATAAGACATTGATAAGACATTAATCACGTAAAGTGAAAGATGTCGAGCCGAGCCTGTGATCCGGTCCACCAGCTATAATAGTGGATCAGAGGCGTTTTGCCCTGTGCGATTATTTTCCGGTCCACCGGCTATAATAGTGGATCAGAGGCGTTCTGCCCTGTGCGATATCTTCCGGTCCACCGGCTATAATAGTGGGGGATCTTGTGCTCGACAAACCAAACGTATAAGTTAATCCATGGGAAAGCTACTAAGTACTTAAAGCGAAACACCATGTGAGTCGGGGCTGTGATCCGGTCCACCGGCTATAATAGTGGATCAGAGGCGTTTTGCCCTGTGCGATTATTTTTCGGTCCACCGGCTATAATAGTGGATCAGAGGCGTTCTGCCCTGTGCGTATATTTTCTAGTCCACCGGCTATAATAGTGGGGCTCCCGCGCTCACATGGATTATTAAAGAATATGTGTGAAATGAACATATTATTAATGAGAATAAAGAATAAGTCTAATTGGACCATGGCCAGCTTTTATTGTCTATATTACCACATGCTGCTTATGTGCATAATGAGTCACTTATTATTTCGGTTATTCCACGCTTATATGTTAAATGGGATGTTGCATATGTTTTGTATGTTACTATGAGTGTATGGCGAGATTCATGCTGTGGGTTGTGAGTATGTATGTTATCGTATTAACGTATTGTACTATAATTTAATATGCACTTGATGATATCCCTCCTATAAGGTAGGGTAGCGAGACTTACTCAGTATTGGACCCGTACTGATACTACACTGATTGAATGGGTCCTGTGATGATCCACCAATGGTGGGGAGCAGACCTTTTGTGCAGGTTGATACTGAATTGGGGTGGAAGACTTGCCTTGAGTGAGTAGGCGATCCGGATTTTTATTATTCGGGATTTGTTTTTTTTAATTGTATTCACCTTTGGAAGTTACAAGTATTGTATTTAGATTTCTAAAGGTTTTGTAATTGACTTTAAATTTCTTGTACTCTGTTAAGTTTTTACTATTCGGATTTAATTGGTTGACAGGTTTTAGCTTTGCATCTAACATGAGATAGATGGTTGACATTTATCTTGTGTTGGATGTGGCGGTAACATTTCCCAAATTCGCTCCTAGCTTCTGCTTTAATCTTTCAAAAAAAAAATTTCCGGAGTGAAATTTGGGGATGTTACATTGAAGCATATTGTTTGGTTTTTGTGGTACAAAAAAAATGGATTGAATGGAGCTTTAAGTAACAGGGTTGTTGGTTTAAAGGCGATTGAGATTAGGGAGTCTGAGGTTGCAACAATGGAGGTAAAGGGTGAAAGTGATGGGTGGTTGTTGGCAATTTTACAACCTCCATATATGCACTATCAAGTGAGACTTCTGGTCGTAGATCAATTTTAGCCTAATTGGAAGCCCCATACAACACTGTTTCACCCTACTTTAGATCGTAGATCTAATCTTTGGATGAAGCTTCGATAATCACATTGGTTGGATCTCGACTTTTGAACTGCACATCAACAAGAAGCGCACATTATTCCTTTGTCGACTTACAATGGTGACCAGCAACAAAATTTTCCTCATAAAAATAACACAAATCTAGAACTCTGTGTCTATCAATATCACTGCTCGTTGTTTGTCGAATTGCATAGAATTTGGAATCACGAAGACATGAGATCATCCATCAATATCGAAGATAGATAACTCAGTGGTAGCCATGATAGGAATGGTTTCTCTCTTAATGACAACACCAATTTGTTGCGGGATTAAGAACGACGTTAGAGATAGTGTCCCTATTTGAGCAAGGTTAGACTTAAGAAAACAAGTATAGTGGAGGATGAGACTCTAAAGCAATAGCCAAAAATTTCATAAGAAACAAAAAACCCCAAGAATCAAGTATATTCCTTCTAATAGAAGTGATGCCTCATTAGGACAACAAATATATTCTAGAAGGTACTCAACTAACCAAGTAATAAAGCCAAATAATCCATTCATTAAAAAATACTATACCAAATAGTTCATGGGCTATATTTGTTTTGAGCCTTGGGTGTGTAGTGACCATTGAACTATAGACTAGGACTGGCTTAGGATTGTATCAAAGATACCATCATTTACATATCAACTACGTCAACAAGAGTAATTTCACACAAACATGAACATGTCACCAATCAACACCTTCAACCAAAATTAGAAATAATTTAGTAGTATTATTATACATGAGAAACCATCCCTACTTCTAACGTCGAAGCATGAGGAACACTAAGTGCATAACATGGACCTCTAGAATTCCTCCTTAAGAAGTCATACCCATAATTTATTACAATCTTCTTAATCAAACTCGAACCACTCTTTGCCCGCACATAAGAATGTCCTAATATAAAAGCCATTCCAGCTTCCCTAGCTTCCTTCAGCTCCTGTAACTCTTCCTGCATCTCATGATTCATCCGTGGAGTCTCAGAAACCAAGAATCTCACCCTTTTTTTCGGTTTTCTTATCGACGACATCGTATTAGATGTCGCTCCGCCATGTTCCGTCAGCCCCGAACTTCCAATAATTTCAACCGTGTTCATTTCCTCTTCACAGAACGTTATTCCGTCCAGGTTAGTGCCAACAACCGTCAAGTTCTCCTCCTCCTCCGCCTCATCTTCTATATTTTCACTCCATCTTTTACTATCGTCGACCTCTTGCGGCTTCTCTGAACGAATGAACTCAGCAATGCTGCAAACAAGATCCTTCTCGAACTCGTACTCATCCGTGTGATTGTCGCGGTACCCATACCTGGCTATACACCTATATATACGGTACTCTTTTGGGCCAATCCTTCCAACTAAGAACCTTTCCTCAGGCCTAACATGGGGCACCGGAACAGACTTGATGCAAAGAAAAACCAAAACCTGATGAAATGCCGGAAGGTTGGTGACAAAGTGGGAGAAAATTGCTGGGATGCCGGATACAAGCTCCGTTTGTATCAAGCCGATGCCACGAACACGGACGATGCCTAGGTTTGGGCTCAGGCCGAGTAGCCAGTTGATAGGGACCTTGTTTTGGACATCAAACTCGTATTTCTTGAGTGTGCCGTAATGCCAGGTGTACATGATCATCAGGAAGACGAGGGAAAAGGCGATGGGGACCCATGCTCCTTCGAGGAACTTGATAAGTGACGCTGAGAAATAGAGCGCTTCGATGGAACCAAAGAATAATACGAAGCTGATGGCTAGGAAAAGGCTCCTCTTCCAGCAAAGTACTATGACTAGGGACATTAGGCAGGTTGTTACCAGCATAACCGTTATAACTGCCAAACCTGCATGAATAAATGAGGCAGGGCTGACTGATGATCATATACAGCAACTAATTAAACTGACAGGCACGAGATGCGCGGGATCGAATGTCTGCCGTCATTTCAGTTAATTACCTGATGCATTTCCCATGTGCTTGGTGTCTCTAAAACCAATAGTAATGGCGAGGCACAACAACATCAATGTCCAGTTAATTTCTGGTATATAGATCTGACCATGTATCTTAGATGATGTGTGGACTATTTTGACTTTCGGGAAGCAGCCCAAGGCAGAACACTGCTTGATGATCGAGAATGTCCCCGTGATGACGGCTTGGCTTCCCACCACCGCAGCAAGTATGGCGATTGCCAAAACGGGCCACCTTATTTTCTCTGACAATAGATCATTAATATATATATATATATATACACACACATAAAATTCAGTCAACTTCGGGCGAGGTAGTACAGGGAAGATATAGGGTAAAAAGAGAATTCCAAAATACTAACCAGGTACAGAAACATAAAAGCCAACATAGTTGCTTTCAATGGTGTGATGCTTGGACAAATATGCAGCCTGACCCATGTATGCCAATATCAAGGACGGATACACGACACAGCTGAACCCAAGCTGTGCGTAGGAAAGAACGGCTATCGGTTAGTAGAAAGTTGTGAAGCATCATCACACCATGCACGTGGAAATTGGGTGAGAACTAATTTTTGTGAATGCAAAGGCTTCGTAAAATAAGTTTAACTCCTAGGTGGCTAGCTCTGTATGTATGTATGTATGTACCTGAATTGACAATTGTGAAAAGTGTCCGAGATCGGCAAACATAGCTTCTGAGCCTGAAGAACAAGAGGAACTTAATGAGTGAGGGGGAGGGGGCGACTGGCAGTGTTGCAATTGCAAGAGAAAGAATACTTTTACCAAATAGTAAAGAGTTCAAACACCTGTCATGCATAGTAGGATTCCACCCAAGGACATCCAACCTCCCCTTTGCGTCTTCTTCAAGA
This sequence comes from Tamarix chinensis, assembly GCA_030549775.1. Lineage (NCBI taxonomy): Eukaryota > Viridiplantae > Streptophyta > Magnoliopsida > Caryophyllales > Tamaricaceae > Tamarix > Tamarix chinensis. The sequence goes on from CM060172.1 coordinate 112,699,942, forward strand.
ACTTGAACATGTAGTAAGGAGAGAGAGCTTGATAAACACGAGGGTTCCAGTAAATGATATTGTACAGACCGATAGCGCTGATGCAGAGGAGCCATGATATGACTATTGGCGCGAATAGGAATCCCACCCTATGAGTCCCGTAATGTTGAAGTGCGAAGAGGAAAACCAGAATGACGCAAGCTACCGGTGCCACTACATCTGCAACATTATTCCCTTAATTAGTTCCGACTGCATAGCTTAGGTTTATTTTGGAGGAAATAGATGCTAAGTAAACAAGGTAGGTAAATTTGGACAGTTCAAGACGCATTTTTAATCAACTGTTGTTGACTAAAAAACAGTCCATCCAGACAAATACTTTCACCGAAACCACACGGTCAATGAAAATTTTCTAACGCATTGAGAATTAAATAAAACTACGCCTGAAGATTCGAAGCCTGTCCGGTCGGTCATATATAAATTTTGCCTATTCATCCACCCAAAAATCAGGCTCTTTTCGCCACAAAAGTTAAAAATGGTACTTATGACCCACCACCAGCACCTCCTCATCTGTCACGTAAACAAAATCATTGGCTCATCCTTAACCAATCTATGGCGGCCGTTCTCCTTACCCATGACAATTTTTTAATCTTTGATTACAAAAGCTTTCGTTGTCGACACAAACCCTCATCTTATCTTGCACCACTACTTGTTAAGTGACAGTATTTTACATGGATAGATAGAAAGATAAACAAGCCTCTCCAAACTACTCTTAATATAAAATTCCATGACCTAACTATATATAGACTTCAAAAACACTCGTTCTTCAATCTTCACCAACAAGATCTAATAGTCAAGGAAGGAATTGAACCCGATTCCCAATGCCCCCGTGCTGTATCTTAACACCTAAATATAGGATAAAGCCCTACTAAAGCGGCCCTTCAAACACGAAATGAATTCCTATAAAAACAAGCAAAACAAACAAACGTGACGGTCATGTGACAGAGACTAGAGACCAAAAGCGAGCAAATATTATTGCCAAATATAATAGTACTAGAATATAACAACAGACCCACAAACGCATACTCTACCGATCGCGCGAATAATGAATCCATTTCGGAATGTATCTGCCTGGTAATCAAGATTATGGCTTTCTGATCAGATCTCACTTTATGTGGCTCAAGATGCCAAAGATATCATTTCTATTCTATTAGCATCAATCAAACAGCGACACTAGCTAACCTCTTTTTTTTTGTTTTGTTTGTTTATAACTTGCTGATAATAGAAAAGCCACTTTTTTCTCTTCTTTTTCACCTGTTAGCAAGTAACTTTAGGTTCCAATTTACCATAAATTGCTATTTCATTACCTGAGAAGATGATCATTCAACTACAGAATACCCCGATTCAGAAATTACGTACAACGCCTAGAACCTACCTCTACATGTGGGGTTTGTTTCCGAAATCAACTACACTATTACATCTGTTTCCGATTGACATTCTATCGCAAACACATAGATTAGTATACTAATCAGAGTACGAGCACTAATAATGATAACAAACAGGTAACCGTTCTGATGGGAAAGGGAAAGGGAAAAAGAGAAGAAAAAAAAAAAAAAACTTGTCGATGACAACTTACATTCATGAGTATGTTTGGAAGCAGAAAACTCCAATCCTGAAACCGCAGAAAAAACTGAAAGGAAAAAACAAAATAAAGGGAATCAGAAAATCCAATTCTCAACAAACCCACGAGAAAATTGAAACACAATTCGTAAAAATTAAGTCTTTAACAAACGTAAAAGAAACCCAACTCTTAAATACCAGAAATTGCAGGCGTCAAGACACCATCACCAATAACCATAGAAGCCCCAATCAAAGCCAGAACCAACAGAACCTTTTGTAAAATCCTATGTTTCTCCAAAGTCGATTTAATCCTCGATTTATCAAAACTACCATCAAAGGTTGGAGATGAAGAGAATTTATCATATTCGTCGTCGTCGTCGCCGTCGTCGTCTTTCTTCTTCTTCTTCTTCTTCTTCTTTTTATTCTTATAAGCGGACAATTCTTCATCAGCAACCTGACAATTAGGTAAAGAACTAACACGAGCATGGCGACAGAGCTTAGAATATAAAGCAAATGTCCCACCTTCACCATTATCGTCAGCTTTCAGTACGATAAATACATATTTAAGTAAGGGGATTAATGTTAATGTCCAAAATACAAATGATAAAACCCCAAAGATCTCTTCATTTGTTTCTGAATGTTTGATATCTTCAGCGAAGGTGCTTTTGTAGACATATAATGGGGATGTGCTTAAATCACCATAGACAACACCTAAGCTCTGGTATGCCAGAGCTAACACTGTCCTCCATGACTCCTTCTGCAGCAGCAGCAACAGCAACAGCAGAAGTAAAAATTAAGAAGAAAGGGATGGAGGAAGAGAAGACCATTTTTTTTTAAGCAAATGGATGGGTCCTACTACACCAGCTGTAGAGGACGGAAACGAAATTGGAGATATTGGAATTTTGTTTGATTACCTTGATTGGATTGTTGTTATGAATTGCTGCTTCCAGATCCATGTTAGGCTGGCTGGCTAACTGACTGTCACAGAACCATGTGTAATGTCACTTGGTTTCTCTGGTTCAAAGGTATGGGGGAGGAAAGCCAAAATTAAAACAAAGAAAAATGTCCCCAAATGATTGAATACTTCAAGGAGGTTTGAGTTATAGCAGTGACAAGAAGAAGTTGAGGTATGAGGGCGAAAAAAAATTTAAAAAAAAAAATTGGAGGAATGGGGTAAAAAGTTATGGTTTTCCTGGGACACGTAAAGATAGCACAAACACGAAACACCACGCCACAACCAACCCACAACAGCGCAGACAATTGAACAAAGAGTAGTAGTTTTCTCTTCCCGTTATTTATTTATTTTTCTGACAGAAGGGTGGTGATGGGGAATCAGATTAAACGTATAGAATAACTATTAAAGAGGGAAGATGGAGAATTAGGTTTACAGTACTTTAAAAATTATTCAGCTGAGTGAGAACTTACGATAGCAATATAAATGTGGCCTCGCTTGGCCCCTGCCCATCTCTCTTATTAATTAGCTAGCTCTGCATTCTCCGGGTGGGAGTAATATTCAGTTGCAATATGCACTTCATAACATAACAATTGATTGGTCTGTATTTTCGTTTTCTTTTCCTTTTTCTTCTCTCTCTATATATATCAAATAGCAGCCGGCCTTGATGTAGACCACTCAGGGGGAGTTACTTAACTTTAGATAATACTGCACATTCAAATTTTAAACCGAAATTAAAAACTAATTTTTTTAAATATAGATATTAATGTAGAAATTTTATTTTTTATTAGTAATTAAGTAACATAAACTAATAATAATATACTATAAAAGAAAATTATGACATAAAAAATACAATAAATTTATTATTAGCATTATTTCTATCATAATCATCATTATTATTGTTATTATAAAAAATTATACTTTTTTATGCCACAATTTTATTTTATCTTATATTATTATTAGTAGTGGGCTGGGCAAGGCTAGCGGTATGATTTATTCTCGAATGAGCTATTTGAAAAACAGTTTCATTACTATTTAAAAAAAATTAAAACTAAATATCATTTTAACCCTTCATTTAGATCCAATGTAATTGAAATTTTTTTGCTTCACTTAATGTCGAGCCCTTCGTCTTCTCTCTTCCATGACTCTTCTTTCTCCCTCACCCCTGTTTTCCCTCCTCTCTCTCCTCCCTTCCTCCTTCCCAAATATGCAACAAATCTCACACTCAACGTAGGATATGTATTATTTTGTTAAAATTCCCTTCATATCTAAATTTTATAGGCAAATTCATTCATATTGTGTCTAAAATTGGTGCTATAAAGTGTGTGATGCATTGGTATATTACGCTCAACCGGCTTGGTGCAACTCGGTTCGGTTTGGGATGTTGCATCAAAAATTAGCGCTAGATTTGGGTGATTTGTGTCGATATCTAAAGCTAGAATATGGATATTTCCATTGAGATATAACACGGGGAATGGGCATTTGCATCAAGATTTGACACAAAAGATTGATAGGTTGGGTCAAAGTCTATGTTGCGTCAAAAATTCATGCTGGATATGGGAACTTTGTGTTGAGATATGATGCTAGGGTATTAAAATTTGCATCGAGATCCGACATTGTGGGTTTGGTTTCTACTTCAATTTTTCATGCTGGTAGTTGGCTCTTACATCAAGGCTTGACACTAATGTTGCAAATATGTGTTGAAATCTAACACTATGGGATGGTTTTTTACTCGATTTTTTACACTGGTGGTTATTTTATGCGTCGAAGGCTGGTATTGGTAATTGGTTCTTGCGTCAAGGATTCATGCTATATGTGGGGGAGTTGTCTAGGGGTGAGAAGCTGGCTAGGGTTTGGTTTCTTTGTTATTATATCAAGAGCTGCACTTCTGTATGGATCTCACGTTGGTTTTGGGGTCGAGATCTAACTCCAGGTTGTGAAGGTGGGCAATATTCACAACACATCAACCATGAACCCTGACCAATTTTACAAAACTCATGTAAAATTCAATTTGTTAAATCATTATTAGACTCAGTTGATAAAATCTAAAATTTTAAAGTATGAATTTTATATTTATATCTTTGTGTAATAAAATATTACTAATACAAGTACTAATATCACATATTCATTATATTGCAGATGAGACATAGACAAGAAAAAATAACAAATAGGATCAAGGGATATTGTGTAACTGCTTCTGTGTGGTGTAGAACCGAAAGAGAACAAACTCCAATGCAGAGTATAGCAAATGTTACTAGAAACCTTATCAAAAGGCTACGACATACCAAAAAATATACACAAGAAGCTCAAAAAAGTGATGTACAAGAATAAGTAGCTTCGGTAAAATTGGAAGAGGAAGGAAATCCACAACAAGATGTTCCTAAATATCATGAGATACCTAGAATTCCAACATTCGTAGACTACCGAGGTCAGCTATCCTTTACAACCGATGCATTGATGGTATCCTCATTGTATCCCTCGGGAGGGCAGTCATCATTATCATATCCTACAATAGTTTAGAGTAGCTTTAGACCACAATGTAGGGAAAGTGGTGTATGTGGTTGTTCATCCTTCAGTGTTCCACTAACATCAATCCACATGGCCGAACCATCCTCATCCCACATGGCTCAACCATCATCATCAACTCATGTACATGGTCCACCTATAGCATATAAGAATTAAAGTGATGATAAATTCAATGATGGTGATGATGATGACTTAAGAAAGGAAGTATGAGGTATACACATGCAACATAAATTATACTTACTTGGTCCATATCCTAGGATTCCAAGCGACCCTAGTTTGATCACAAGCTTTGGTGGTCATATTGCCTTGAAGATATAGCTCGCAAGGGTTAGTTTGGAAGTTTAATCATCCATCATTTCTTTTATTTTTTTCTTCTTAAGTTAACGATCTTATTTTCATTATTTGTGTTTATTTATTTGCGTAGGATCGTGGTGTGTTGAAAGTCACACTCCACAAGACCATGTCCATTAATGGATTAGTACCATTAATAGTTACTATTTCAATCTCATTTTTGGTATTGGACTGGAACATATGCCTTTAAAGTCATTCTTGAACATAGACTAGCCACTTAGATATTTGTTTGTTGAGAAATGGCAACCAAACATAAATAGCTTCCATATGTCGTGGGGTGAGATGATAATCACTCTATTAGATGTCTAACATATACTAGGAATGAATGTTGAAGGTCAGTCATTATATATGGACAACACGAATGTCATGTGTTTGCAAATGGAATTTAGTTGGGCATTTTATTAGTATGGATAAGGAAGATGCAATCAATATGCTAAGAGGCGGTACCCTAATAATCAAAAGATATTGGGTGCTCATTATGGTCATTGGATTATCATTATTTGTTGATAAATCATCTGATCAAGTTAGCCCGTATTGGCTTCTATTTCTCCAAGATCCCACGAAATTAAATAACTATGCATAGGAATCGATTGCACTTGCCTTTTTTATATAGGCAACTTGGTATTGCATCGAGAGTCGGAGCGCATCAAATATTTGGATGTGTAAATCTTTTATAGGTAATTATCTAACAACTATCATCTATATAATATGTTATTGTTTATTAATGACAACAGTTCAATACCCATGTGTATTATAATAGATGTGGATATATGAACACTTTTCCAAGTCCATTCTTATTTAGCATGATTGGGATCCCAACACACCGCGTTGTCAAAGATGGTGGTGTGAGACTTCTTTTGACAAGAGCGATCATATGCTCAAATATTATAGGTCTATTAATTATATGATCCCAAGAAAGGTATAATCGAATTGAATATTAAATGTGATTAAATATTTAACTATCATTACTATTAGTATTTGGTGTACTAACTTTATATTACAAGTTGTATTTGATCCGTACAAAGTTTGTAACATAATAAGTACCTATCCTATGGCATTATTTCATAGTTGCTTGCATTCAATGAATACAATAGAACCATATATGTCACATCAAGTAATATACCAGTTTGGGTATACACAAGAATCTTAATTGAGCTTATCAGATCAGCAGGAATACACATAGAGGATCAAACACAAGGAAATATAAAGATTAAAGTTCACTTCTCACACATGATTGTCTAATGGGGTGTGAGACATGAGCATATACTAAACCCACTTATTTTCGAACAACCATCAGTGGACCCATGGGATATAGATTCCCACTACATGGATTAGTATGTTCATTTGTCTAATAGGTATTTATTACAAATGATAGAGCAACTAATAGTTGCACGACATAAAGAGGAATAAGAAATAATATGTAACACCCCCAAATTTTTAAAACCTAAAATTTAATATTTAACATTTTATTTGGAATATTTTAATATTAAATTATTGATTTAATTATTTTGTGAAAATTTGATTTGCAAAAATATATTAAATTATTTAATAAATTAATAAAAATATTTTTATTATTTTATATTACTCTTTTTATTTAAATAAATTCCCAAACCCATATTTTTTTTCAAAATTATTTTCTTAAATTAATACCTTAATTTTTGGATAAATTAATTTAATATTTTTCTCATTAGCCAAATTGAGCCTAATTTCTAATCTTAACTCTAAAAATAATTTTCTTTTTTTTTCTCCTTTTCCTTTTTATTTTTCCTTTTTTTTCCTTTTCTTTTCTTCCTTCTTTCTTAAGCCAACCCAATCCTTTATTTTTCTTTCTCTTCTTCTCCTGTCAGGTCAACCCTTCCCTTCCTCCTTTTTTTCTTATGCCACCTAGTCCAACCCAGGCTCCCTTCTTCTTCTTTTTTGTTTCTCTCTTTTCCCCTTGGACTGACCTGGCCTCACTTCTTCTTTTCTTTTCTCTCCCGCACGGGTCGCCCTGCCTCGCCTTCTTTTCTTTCTCTCTTGCTTGGCCCACCTCCTCCTTTCTTCCTCCTATGCCTTTACACCTGTCATCCTACACCTCCCCTTTGCTCAACCAGATTCCCTACACCACCCTCATCCCCTACCATCCATTTCTTTTCCATTTTGACCCTACACTCCCCCTACTTCTCTTCCCCCACTTGCCCTTCCTTCCATTTCCGTCCATACCCATTTTCATCCCCTGAACACCCACCTCGCACGATCAGCAGACCCCCCTCTCCTCACCTCCTCCTTTACTTTTTCACACTACTACGGAAACAGGAAATAATAACGGGACATTAATAACGATGGTTCGAAAACCGTCGTCAAATGCGTGAAAATTAATGTGCGGGAAGTTTTAATAACGGTTTTAGGTAATAACCGTTATTAAAAGTGCAAGGTGAAATTTTGCACGGGAATTTTAATAACGGTTGACGTAAAACCATTATTAAAACATGATTTAATAACGGTTCAAACAAGAACCGTTGTCAAAATTGGCAAGGTTTTAATAACGGTTCCTGTAAGAACCGTTATTAAATCATGTTTTAATAACGGTTCTTACAGGAACCGTTATTAAAAGTTCCTTTTATTTCGTTCTCTTCTGTTTCGTGCCAAAAATTTCAGACTCTGTCGCTTCCCTCTCGTACTCTCTTTCTCTTGCGAACCCTTGCACCACCGCTCCGGCTCCTCTGAATTAAGGGAAACCGTCTTACTGCCATCTCTCCACCACCCCTCTGCCATTCTTGTGAACGTAGCCAGCATTTGTACCTTCATCGTTGCCATTCTCAACTTGTACGCCGTCGCTCCCTTTACGTATGTGTTTTTCTTCCTTCATTGCTTAATTTGTCTCTACTGATATGTATATATATATATAAATGCATGTCTGTTGCACCAAAGAGGTTGTGTTTGATGTGTTGTTCGAAAATCTGTCGTTTGATGTATTGGTGAAAAATTTTGCTGTGGCCTTTTTTGATTGTGGGCGGCCGAGACCTTAATTATATATATATATATATATGTGTGTGTGTGTGTGTGTGTGTGTGTGTGTGTGTGTGTGTGTGTGTGTGTGTGTGTGTGTTTATAATCTATTTTATAAAAATATGTATTATTATTTTAAGAGAATCTACAAGCCTAAAATATATATTATTATCATAAGATATGTACGTTCTAAGTATAAAATTAAGGTGTATATATTTTTTTAGCACTCATATTATTATGCAGATCATGTGTATTTATATGCTTTTTTTAATATATATTTTGTAAGATGTGTATTTATATTCCGTAAAATGTGTGTTTATATGTGTTCTATTATATGTATATATATTTATAATATTTTTATATATAAGATGTGTATATATAATCTAAAATAATTGTGGTTTGGGTTAAGGTTGGGGTTAGGGGAGGGTTAGTGTTAGGGTTAGGGTTAGCTATAGGTTTAGGATCATTATTTTATGAGGTTTAGTGTTATTTTTTATTATAATTTATTACGATTAATTATTGTTAGGGTTACAGCCGTATATTGTGACCGACCGAAGATTACTATTATACAAACGCCACATTTCATTCACTGTCGGTCTTGAAAAGGCCGAACTAATGGAAAGTTCGAGTCGGAATCCGCGGATTCGTATATGAATACGAGGAAGTGCCCGATGGCGATGGAATTGTGTGCGATGAAATCTTCCCATCCGTTTTGAAACCAGACTCTGCCTTCTTCCTTAACTAGTTGTACTGGCCATTTTGCTCCGTTCGGGACATTGAGGTATGCATGAGTGGGGAGACCCTTGCCATGGTTCTTCACGAATTTTTCTGGAAGTGCCTGTGATCACAAATGCAAGGCAGAGATTCCACCGTTCAGTTTCTAAAAGTTTATTATAGGCTCCTTTCGGTATGTTTTTTGAAAGTTTCAAGTAAAAGGAAAAAAATAAATTGGCCTAAAAATGACATTATTTTTTTACTTTAAATTATGATTTCTTCCAAAATTTTCTAACAAAAATCAAAATAACATTTTTATTGCTTAAAATTTATTCCATACCATCTTTTTAAGTAACCCATAATTTAAAATAAAAAAAAGATGTCATTTATTTTTTTCCTTTTACTTGAAACTTTCCAAAAACATACCGAAAGGAGCCTATAGTAAACTTTTGGAAACTGAACGGTGGAATCTCTGCCTTGCATTTTTGATCACAGGCACTTCCAGAAAAATTCGTGAAGAACCATGGCAAGGGTCTCCGCACTCATGCATACCTCAACGTCCCGAACGGAGCAAAATGGCCAGTACAACTAGTTAAGGAAGAAGGCAGAGTCTGGTTTCAAAACGGATGGGAAGATTTCGTCGCACACAATTCCATCGCCATTGGGCACTTCCTCGTATTCAGATATGAATCCGCGGATTCCGACTCGAACTCTCCATTAGTTCGGCCTTTTCGAGACCAATAGTGAATGAAATGTGGCGTTTGTATAATATTGGTACATTATGGAAGAAGGCTAGAGCAACAAAAGATGGATATATTAATGAAGATGTAGATGTTGCAGCGACAAAAATTGTAAGTTTGTAGATATTTGAAACCCTTCTTACTTTTCTTTTAGAAAACTATTATATTATGCTTATTCATGTAAGCTAATTTTACATATATTATATACATTACAGGACGAAATTCAAGCATCAGATGGTGAGGAGGGGGTAGACCAATATAACATTGTATCACAGGCTATAGGAATTGTAGAACACCCTGGAAGACACATGGGTCTTGGATTAGGTGTTACGAAAATGAGCGTACGTGGTCGATCTCATAGTTCTCGTAACGGTTTTAATAACGGTATTAGGTAGCGATCTATTTATTCTACATGCATTTTCAGGTTTGTATTTCGTCTACATCTTTCGGCCTTCCAGGCTAGATCTGTGAACTCTTTACTTTGGGGTGTAGAGCTACCAATTTGTGGTATGCCCACTAATTTTTATTCCTAAGTATAGTTGGTGTATTGAGACATGCATACCAATTATAGATTGATTGAAATTATGGTGTGATTGTAGATTTGGTATGAATTGATGTTGTTTTACATTGCAGATTTGGTAATTGTTTGAACATACAACTGTGTATGTGGGCAGGAACAAAAGAGAATTTTTTTTTAAAAAAAACATATAGTTTTAATAACGGTTCTATGAAAATCGTTATTAAAGCATAGGTTTTAATAACGGTTTCTCATAGAATCATTATTAAAAACTGAGGTTTTAACAACGGTTTCTCATAGAACCGTTATTAAAAACTAAGGTTTTAATAACGGTTTTATTTAAGAACCGTTATGAAAAGCTCCTTTTTAATAACAGTTTTTACTTAAAAACCGTTGTTAAATATGAAGTTTACTCACATATTCGAGGGTTTTTGTGTATTTTTCATGACGGTTATGAACCGTTATTAAAGATTTAATAACGGACGATTCAATAACGGTTGAAAACCGTTATTAAAACTATAAAATAACCGTTATTAAAACCCCTTCCGTGGTAGATCTATTGTAGCTTGACATGAATTTTGGTAAGATTACCGATAAAATTTATTTCTTCTTCTTTTAACTTTCCTACAATAGCATGCCCCTCAAGATTATTTGCCAAATCATGATTGTGTGTTCCATTATTAACAATTATTTCCCATCCTCCATCACTATTTTCAGCAACAATAATCTTAAAAGGGCAATCAATTTTCTTCGAAAACAAAGTTTGTGCGTTATCACTATCCATAAATAGAGTGTGTATGTATGTACCTCCTCTTTTGTATCTAAGTAATACCCTATTGTCTCCTTTATCATTTTAATTTCTCAAACCTTTTATGAATATAACCATCATACAACTTCTACCAATAGTATGTACCCGCGCTACAAGGTCATCTTGATTAGAGAATATTTGATCTGTTATAAAAAAATAATATTTGATAATTAAGGCCTCTGCACTACAAAAAAAATATGGCTAACTAATTATCACTTTTTTGTGGAAGAGCATGGATTGAAAATGATTCAAACCAAATAGAAATTAACAAGATTAAGAACAAGTAAGGATTCAATCACAAAACATAACAAGTAGATGATATGAATCTTAAAATTTTATACTTAATTAATTTTGATAATTGCTGTGAATTATTTACTTACAAGTATTTGTCTTATTTGGTGGATAAATAGGAGTGTGATGTAGCATATGGATTCTGTGGATCTTTGGATGCAGCTGTTGGAGTGTGTAGATTATGTAATTTTTGTTAATTAATTGTAATCCCATATGATGCGGTCGCCGGTCGAATTGGCTAATGGAAATTAGGTTGGTTGTATAATCTGTCACCAGGTCCTTAATTATGGACTAGTTGGATTGTGGATTAATCAATCCTTAATAACCATGATTAGCTAAAATAGTTAGCTGATGGGAATTATGTCCTAAACTTACCTTGTATTTGGGGGAGTTCTATTGTTGTAATCTTGGGCTGGTCGAACCTATTTCTGCGGCCCAAGAATTGTCGACTCTTCCTTCCCGTTTCGTTGGGTTGTGTGTTGTCTGGGCTGTATTATGCTGGTATTTTATACGCTCTGTTACACGGTCTGTAATGCTGGTATAAATAGGCCATATAACGTTTAATACGTAGATAATTTTGACAGAATACAATTGCTAAGTTTTCTCTTGATCTTTCTCGCGACTTGTCTCTCTCTCGGCGAACCTCTCACTCGCTCTTCTTCTCTGTGTTTGCTCTCTCTTACTTTGATCGATCTTGATCATTCTTTCTTCGATTTCAGTTGCCGTTGTAAAAACTGTGCCTTTGAATCTTTGGATCTTCCTTTGGAGTTTTCCTTAGGCTGAACCGACGAATCGAACTTTGCGCTCGATTAATTTCTCGATCCTTTCGTGAAACCCTAACTGGTTTCCATCAGTATATGTCTTTATTCGTGCTATTATGTAATTACAAGATGATTAAACTAATCAATTACACAAATTGACAATTCTCATTTAATGGATAAATCTATGGAGAAGAAGAATAATTTGGGTCGCATGACTTGATGGCTAGGGTTTCATCATGTCTCATCTTACATAAGATAAAACCATATGGGGAAAAACAACATGTTTCAAAAATAAATTACGTGTTTAGGAAATAGGGGTTCCCTATGTTTATTTCCTTACTCTCGACTTTTGTCCAAAAAATGCATCAAAGTATTTAGTGAGAAACACAATCTATGTTAATAAATACGGGACACCCCCTGGTGTTTCTCACATAATTCACATTCTATACTTATGGTGTGATCATAGTCGGCACACAATTTAAACCCTCTTGTTGATATTTGTAGTATTGGTAAATAAGGGTATCATTCTATACTAAGGATTGAGAGGGCTCGCCTCTATTTAACTATCTTAAAAATAATAAAAATAAAAACCCTAAATCAAACAAAATAAATAAATAATAAAAATACTTATGGGGGTTATAAAAATAGAAAAATAATAAAATAATAAATAAAATAAAATGGAATAATAATAATAATAATAACGGATAACTGTAATTATGATAAATATGCTAGAGAAATCAAAATCCACCACTAGATTAGGACAAACTATAATATTAATTTCTAGTTCATTATTTAATCATGATAATGAGATTGACCAAGTTGTATATCAAAAGAAAATCCATACACCTTATACTACTTCCCTAAATTAATTAATACGATAAAGTTCCAATATTAATCCTATTAAATACTAGCATTATAATAGCACAAATAACTCTTATATTTAAATATATTTAATGCATAAAGTATAATCGGAAGGATATCAGTCTAAGTACCCAAATTAATACACTGAGCATGTCTAGCTGTATTCACTTTCTTTGACCCACACGTATCTAAATATTTTACTACTTTAGTTAGAATCACAAACCTATCAGGTGAATTATTATCTAACATAGCTGCAATTTATACATATAAATTCTAGCATATATATATGGCCACCTAGCAGGTAAATAATCTTACATACTGTCACTATAAGAAAACCAGAACATGGCATATACCATATAAAGTATACCTGATAGAAATATATATATATATATATATATATATATATATATATATATATCTATAGCAATTAAAAAAGAGTCAAGGAATAATCTCACAAAATAAAGAAAATAAAATCATATTTCAAACCTTAATCGAGGATTTTAGTCTATTTTCCAACAATAAATAATCAGCTAGTCATAATTATTGAATTAATTCAATGAAATATAAATTAAAAATAGATAAAGAAATAACCATAATTAATTACGGATGAAAGATTAAGAATTTATTCAAATGAAAAATTAATCTTATCTGAAATAAATTCCATCGGTATAAATTTCTCTCTATTTTCTCCTTTCTCAATCTGGCATTAATTTCTGTGCAATTCTTGTTTTTCTTTTTATTTTTTTTCCTGATGCAAAACTACTCTACGTCCTACTCTGGTGTGCGTTCCTCGCTTTCCATGCATTGGCGGCTTCTTTTTTTTGTAGCTCCTACTCTCCTACGTCGTTTCTCCTTCTGCGCCCTACTACTCTCATTGATTATCTCTTCTCCCTTATAATTTTTTGTGTGTCTCCTTTTGACTAACGACGCTTTTATTTCATGCGACCACACCTTTCTTCTGCTCTCTTCTCGCTGGCTTTTTCTACCTTCTTTTTTTTCTTTGTTTTCCTTTTGCGCTAACTCTCCTTTGGAGCATTACGCATCTTATTAGATGTATCCAAGATGATTTGATTACTCTCTTCAATCTTAGACCCGTGTAACCTGCTAAAAGAGGGAAAACAAGGAGTGTGGTTAGAATAATAGAAATTAAAGTGGCTCAAAGGCTTACCTCATGTTTCATGGTCATCTCCAAGCAAAATTGGGGAACAAATGTTCAAAGATGGACTATGGTAGAAGAAAGTGATAGTCTTTCCATCTGTATGATTCTCTTTGTTCACTTGATCCTTATTTTGATGAGATTCTTCTTCTAATTTTACAAGCTCTTCTTCACCAGATCATGCTTTTCAATGTGCTCCATGGGAACCTCTTCAACTAGTTCATCCTTACATTCAAACATGGAATCATCACACTTATAACTCTCAATTGAATTTGGAATTGAAGTACTTGAGAGCTCTTTTTGTGCTAGTAATTGATTGACCATGTTGATTGCATAACCCATTTGCTCCTCTAACACTGACATCCTTTCATTTTGTTTAATTTGACTTTGCATCAGTTGATTTTACTTATTTGTCAATGCTTCAAAAAGATTCTCCATTTTTTCTAAACTTAAGGGTTTTGAAACTGGAGAAGGTTCTTGTTGAGGATATTGATAATATTTTGAGGCTTCATATTCGTGTTTGTAAGGGTCTTGATATGGCACTAGATAATGATCATTCATCTCTCATCTGAAGTTGGGGTGATGCCTCATTCCCAAATATTATGCACTTGTGTAGGAGTTATGTCCTTGGAACCATTTAAAGATTGAGAACTTGGTTACGTCCATCCTCCTCCTCTCATAGCTTGTGAATGGTAAGCATATGAATTTCCTTATGTATGAAACACTCCACTTATATTAATAACTTTAGTAGCTGTGGCTACTTGCCAAAAAAGAGTAGTGAGTTGTTTAATTCTAAAATCAAAATTACTTGAACTTGCCTCATTTACTCTTACATAAAGGTTCATGCAAAGTTGTCCATAGCCCAAGGATCCTCTCATAGCCACTTGAAAGAAAACCAACTTTTCCAAAGGAAAAGGTTAAAAGCAAAAAAAAAACTCACTAAAAAACTAAAAGGAAAGAGAAAACACTAAAAAAAATGAAACACACTAACTACTAAAACTCCTATTAATTTGGACGACAAACACAACACATTATAACTAAAAACATACTAAAAATACTAGCAAAATAAAGGTGATGTTTCTAATCCCCGACAAAGGTGTCGAAAGTTGGTGTGACCATAACTGACATGCAATTTAAACCCTATTGTTGACAATTACTGTATTGGTAAACAAAGGTATCATTCTATAATGAAAATTAAGATGGCCCACTTCTATTTAACTATCTTAAAAATAATAAAAATAAACCCTAAATCATATAAAAATAAATAAATAAGGAAAATACTAATGGGGTTTATAAAAATAGAAAAATAATAAAATAATAAATAAAAAATAATAATAATAATAAATAATAGATAACCACAATTATGATAAATATGTTAAGGAAATCAAAATCCACCACTAGATTAGGATAAAATATAATATTAATTTCTAAGTCATTATTTAATCATGAGAATGAGATTGATCAAGTTGTACATCAAAAGTAAGTCCATACACCTTATTCTACTTCTAAATTAATTAATGTGACAAAGAGCCAATATTATTCATATTAAATTGTAACACCCCCAAAATTCACTACTAAAAATTTTTTTTTATTAAAAGATACAACAGAAAGCCAAGAAAGCAAAATTATGAATTTCGGGGATATTACCACCGTGATCAGTACAAGCCCGACCCTCAGCCAATCTCGTACTAACCACAAGGCTAAAAAGAAATTATCGCCAACCATTAATCAAACTTAAAACAAGATCTCATAGAAGAACTAAATTATTTATAATACGAAAATTAGAGTACGCGTAAAAGAGTTTACAATCCAAGAGTGCATAGATAAAGTCCCCAAAGGGGTAAAAGGTATAGTACGATAAAATAGAATTGAAATTAACCAATACAAGGTAAATGAACAGTAAAAAGGAAATTCGGCCAAGTCGCTCTCAATCCCTGATGTCTCGAAAGTATCGTAGGCATTGAAAATAGCATCTCCTACCTGGAAAAACTCAGGTGGGCCCTCTGCTCATGGGAATGAGCATCACCCATGAAACGGGTAGTCAGTATGCTATGTACTGAGTAAGGTAGCCATGTAGCTAAGGCCAAACATAGAAGGCATATAGCTCAAACATGATCATATAGATAATAAAGGTTGAGTTAAAGTCTGGATAAACTTATTCTTTAGATCTCTGATCAATATACTCATCTTACACCATGCTCTTTATTAATCTATGTGAGTGTGGGAACCCCACTATTATAGCCGATGGATCGAAAAATGTACAGGGTAGAACGCTCCTTATCACTATTATTGTCAGTGGATCGGTCTCCAGGGCAAGGTGCTCCTAAGTCCTAGCCACTATTATGCCGGTGGATCAGTCTAACCTTGACTCTCATGGTGTTTCACTGTAATTACTTAGTGTCTTTCCCATGACTTATTGTAACTTAGAGTTTGGTTTATTGAGTTCGGGATCCCCCACTATTATAGCCGATGGATAAAAAACGTACAGAATAGAATGCTCCTAACCACTATTATATGCTAATGGATCGGTCTGCAAGGCACCCCAGCACCTAGCCACTATTACGTTGGTGGATCAGTCTGGGCCCGGCTTAATAATCTTTTGCTTTAAATGATTAGTGTCTTATTGTTTCTTATTCAGCAAGTTTTCACCCAAGACATGCATGTCACAAACCATCTACTCTTATTCTCCCAAGAGGGCTCGTCCCATATTTTACGACTTATGCACCTCCTAACACACCCCCGACATCCTTTCCTTCTTCCACTTACTCACATTGGAAGCCCAACTCCTAAATGTGTGGGTCAAGGCCCACTACCTTATGCCATTCAAGTCCACTCACTATCTTCCCCTAGGGTTTTCCCCTAAAACCCTAATTGGACCTATGTGGCCCATCCTTCCTCGGTCTCACCCAACCAAAGTACCTTTTCCACCCAACACATTATCTCACTTAGATTCAACCCCCATCATTTCGCTTTACTCCCAAAATACACATGTGACCATGAAACCCTAGTTGGCCACTCCAAACCCTAGCACCTTTCTTTCCCATATGTCACCTCTCTATTACTCACCTACCATCCTTTCTTTCCCATGACACCCATACTTGCCCTACATATGATATTCTTCCACTCTTATCCCATATTCCACTCACTCTCAATTATTTTTACTTTCACGTCCACCTCCAATTAGGGTTTTTCCCAAACCCTAGTAAGGTTTCCTATGCACCCTTATACCAACCTACGTACTATTTTTTACGCAAAGTTTCTAGTCACCCCAAAAACTCTTCCCTTACCTTACTTATGCCCCAAGACAACTTTTCTCAAGTAAGGATCATTCATATGTAAACTCCTTCTATCCCATGCAAACCCTAGAAATTCCCATGCAAACTCCATGCAAGCCTTATAAATGCCCATGCAAACTCCATGCAAATCCTAAAAATTCCCATGCAAGGTTCACCCCGCTCTTTTATTTTATTCATAGTTTCCTTTTATTTGCCCCCTTATGGATCATGAGATAATTAAGTCAATCTCATATCCCTTTTGTCAACTCACTTCCCCCCTTTCCCCTTCTTATCCTTTCACCCCATATCATATTATTAGATATCCTAGCATATATGTCCTAGAGGGTCCCATCATATAACATCATAAGCACAACATATATATACCATTATACACATACCATAAGGGAGTCACATAAGCATACCTCAACTACAAGTTGCGCTACAAGTAAATAGTCATAATAATCATAAAGTACACCACATAACATAACACATGGCATACAAGGTACATAACACACACATAGCTGGTCTTAGCTACATCCTTACCTCATACGTCACCAGTTTTGGAACACGCTCCTACGCTTCCTTAGAATTTTGACTTGATTCACTTATAAGAGGGAAATACTAAGAGTTAAATTCCCTCTTACCAAAATTACCATTATTTCCTACCTTAACCTTATCATAGTCTACTATTAAGGCTAATAATGATAATAGTTATTTTTATAAATAAAAGTAGGGTTATTATTCTCAAAGTGGCTAACCATGTTATTACTAGTCAAAATAGGCCTTAGTAGATATATCAGTTCATGTTAAAGTATCTATAGCAATATCTATATTATTAAAGATAAAAGCTTAATAGTACTAATAATAATAATAATAATAATAATAATAATAGTTGTAGTGATAATACTAATAACAACCCAAATCATAATAATAATAATAATAAGAATAAGAATAAGAATAATAATAGTATTATTATTATTAGTAATACTAAATTAGTGACAATAATGATACTAATAATAATAATAATACTACTAGTAGTGATAGTAATATTAGTGGAATAGGTAATATTAACAATAATGACAAAGTAATAATAATAATAATAATAATAATAATAATAATAATAATAATAATAATAATAATAATGTTAAGAATAATACAAGTAATAATAATAATAATCGAAATGGTCATAATAATATAAGGGTTCAAATATTTACAATAATAATAATAGTGATAATATGCCAAAGTTGGCATTAATAATAATGATGATGATGATAGTAATGATAATAATAATAATAATAATAATAATAATAATACTAAGGTTTCAACCATTAATAATAATAGTACTAATATTCCAAAGTTAAATTTAATAATAATAATAATGATGATGATGATGATGATGATGATGATGATATTAAGAATACTAATATTAATACTAATAAAAAAATATAACATTTGCATAAATAGGGTTTAAGGGTTGTGGAGGTTAGGGTACCACCTAGGGATGGTGGTGACCAGGCGACACTAGCAGTAGCGCACGGCAACAATGGCGGCAGTGGTGGAGGGAGAAGAGAGGGTGGAAAGGTGGTTGTTTAGGATAAAAGAGGGGGAATGAGAGGGTGATTGAGGTGGTGGTGGATGCCCTAGGTTGAGAGGGTTGGAATGTGGTGGTGCTGCCAAAAGAGTTGTGCAGGCGGCAGTTGGTATGGTGGTCGAAGGTGGTGGAGAGGGAGCAAGAGAGAAGGAGAGGGAGGAAGGGAGGAAAGGAAGTTAGGGGAGGTAGAGGAGGTTCTTCTGGTGGTTTTGGGGGTAGGGGGAGTGGTGGTCGCGGTAGAAACGGTAGTAGACAACGGCGCGAAGGGTTGTGGTGGGTGAGAAGGGGTTGATCGAGGAGCCAACTTTGCATGGCCAAGGCGGCTCATGCAAGAATAATCGAGGGTGGTGAGTGGTGTAGTTTAGTGGATGGTAGTGCAGGGAGTGGTTTTAGAGGTGGTTTGGGCAGCAGTGTTGGGCGACGGGGGCAACAGGGCGGTTGTTTGGATGAGCGGTGGTGCAACAAAGGAGATAATTTCTAGGCAGGGAAAAAAGACCGAATGGGGGCGATTATGGGGTATTTATAGGCCATTAAAGGGGAAAAACAGAGGGGGAAGAGGGCAAGAGAGGGGCATGCGTGGCAAGTCGTCGGCCGACAACGGCAGGCCGGTACAAGCCTGCAAAGATGCAGGTCCTGTTTGGTAGGGAAAGAAGAAAAAGAAGAGGGAGACGACACACATGAGGAGAGAGATGAGGGTTGATTGGGTTGAGTAGGGAGAGGAATCGATGGGGAAGAGAGGGAAGGTGGCAAGCCGACGTGCGGTGTTGCAAGGGCCGCATACCTGCATGGGGAAGGAGCGAGGAAGAAGAAGAGTTGGGGAAGAAGAAGGAAGAAGAAGGAAGGAGTGGACCGGCCGACCCAGGGGAAAAAGAAAGAAAGAAAAGGAAGGGAGTTGGGCGGGTCGCGACGAGCAGAGAGGGAGAAGGAAAAAAAAAGAAGCAGGCTTGGGCCGCTCAGGGGAGAGAAGAGAGGGAGGAAGGTTTGGGCCGCGGGGGAGGCTGGCCCAAATCAAGGGAGGAAGGAAAAAAAGAAAAGGAGAAAGGAGAGGAAAGAAAGAAAAAAGGAAAAGAAAGGGGAAAAAAGGGAAAAAGGAAAAATAGATTGATTGGGATATTTAGAATATTTTGGTATTTTTAAATATTTAAATTAATAATATTTTAATAAAATAATAAATAAATTCCCTTTTTAGATAAATTTAGGATATTTTTAATAAATTTTCCTTAATTCCATTTTAATTAGAAGAACACCCAAAATTTTCCTAATTAATTATTTATTATTTTCCTCTTGATTTTGCCTTAATTACTTCCTCTTATTTTAATAAAATAATTCATTTAATTAATTTTTCTAATAAATTCTTATTTTGCCCTAATTTTCTAAATTAGGGTTTGGGGTATTTCCTAAATACTAGTAGTATAGTAGCACAAGCTGCTCCTATATTTAACTAAATTTAATGCATTAAGTATAATTGGAAGGATGTCAATCTAAATACCCAAACTAGTACACTAAGCATGTCTGGTTGTATTCCCCTTCTTTGACTCACACGTATCTAAATGTTTTATTGCTTTGGTTAGAATTACAAAACTATTAGGTGAATTATTATCTAACCTTGCTATAATTTATATATATAAATTTTGGCATATTTACATGGCCACCTAGTAGGTAAATAATCTTATATATTGTCAGTATCAGGAAACCAAAATAAGGAATGCACCATATAAATTATGCCTGACAGAAATATATATAAACAGTAGCAATTAAAATAGAGTCAAATAATAATCTCACAAAACAAATAAAATAAAATCATATTTCAAACCCTAATATAGGGTTTCAGTCTATTCCCCATCAATAAATAATCAGTCAATTATAATTATTGAATTAATTACACAAAAATATAAATTAAAAATAGAGAAAGAAATAACCGAAATTAATTATGGGTGAAAGATCAAGAATTTATTCAGATGAAAAATTAATTATATCTAAAATAAATTCCATTGGTATAAATTTCTCTCCATTTTCTCCTTTCTCGATCTGGATTTAATTTTCGTGCAATTCTATTTTTTTCTTATCTTTCCTGGCGCAAAACTTCTGCCGCGCCCTACTGCTCTCACTTGCTCTCTCTTCTCCTTTATAATTTTTCATGCAGCTTCTTTTGATGGACGCCTCTTTTATTTCATGCAACCTCACCTATCTTCTGCTCTCGTCTTGCTAGCTTTTTCTACCTTCTTTTTTTTTTTGGGAAATTTCTTTATAGTCCATTTAGGTGAAATTAATAGGATAAAAGTCAAAATAGTCCTAAAATATTTAGTTCCAAGTATAAAATATTATGTACATATAATTATAATAATATGTATACCTAATTATATATAAATGTACAGGTAATATTCTCTATATGTATATGTATATTGGGATACCAAAAAAAATGGACTAAATACCAAATAGATTAATTAACTTTAATTACTTTTATCCAAATGGACCACCAACTATTTTTTTTCTTTTTCTTTGTTCCTTTCGTGCTGACTCGCTCCTCCATTACTTTCCTACGTCAGAGCCTTCATTTATTTCTATTTTTCTGCTGCAACCCTTGTGCTTCGCTGGCTCCTATTTTGTGTGTTTTCCTCCTCGTTTTGTGTGCGGCTTTATGTTCTTTTTATGCTGGTATGCTCCCCCTCTCTCTCCTACCGTAGCCATCATCTTCTTTGGGTATTGTTATATGGAAAACGTATTTTTACTCGGTGGAAAACAAATACCGAAAGTGACCTTGACATCGGTGATTTTTACCGAAAGCCACGATCAGCATCGGCGATTTTAGCCGAAACTATGGATAATATTCGGCAATTTTTACCGAAACTGGCCCAGGCCATCGGCACTTATTGCCGAAAGCAGGCCAAGACATCGACAAACACTGCCGATGCACCAAAATTTTTTTTTTTCAATTTCGGCCGAAACATATCGGCAATTATTGCCGAAATGCAACATATATATATTTTTTTTTTTAATTTCGGCCGATAAATTCGGCAATTTGTACCGAAACCGGCCCAGGGGATCGGCAATTTTGCCGAAACTAGGCCAAAGAATCGACACAAACTACCGATGCACCAATTTTATTTTTTATTTCGGCGCCAGGGCATCGGCAATTATTGCCGAAACTAGGCCATTCCATCGGTAATATCTGCCAATTCACCAATTATTATTATTATTATTTTAATTTCGGCCGAAAAGTTTGTAAATAATTATTATTTATAATTAAAAAAATCAGAATTTATATAAATATTTGATACAAAATTAAATTAATATATTTATAATTAAAAAAATATAAGATAAGGATAAAATATATTTTCTATGGAGTAAAATTTTGTTTTCCAAATAACAAAAACGCTGATTCGAAAAGATTTCACACAGTAAAAGTAACGCGTACTTCTGACAAAATAATCTTACCTGACAATGAATCATATTATTGTTGGTGTTTCAGTAACGCGTACTTCTGACAAAAAAATATTTATCTGACAATGAATCATATTATTGTTGGTGTTTCGGTAAGTTTGATCGATCATATACAATGAATTGAAGGTTGCTGGCGGAGATAGTCAATGTGTGTGGCTTCTGCAAATAGTATTGTAGGACGGTACGTAGAATAATTATACTATTGCATATCTTTGTAAATAAAATAATTGTACGATGGTATGTTAAGCTCGTGAAGTTAGGAACATGAAGCCTTCTATATAAAGGAACAGCTTACCCGATCGTATTCTTCAACTCAATATTTCTATTCTGCAGAAACTTTGTTAGTTGAAGGTTGAGATATAATTTTTCAATATTTGTTAAACACTCACAATGAATAATGAATTTGGAAGTTCTTCAAACTACGAAGAGTTTGAAACTTCGATAGGGTACGATGATTTCGGAAGTCCGATGAGCTACGAAGATGGGGTCAGAACCCCATCGTATTACGATGATAGATTTACAATACCGAGAAGCTATGGATATGCAGAAAATACGCAAATGCATTCTCCCAATATTAATTACAACTTCAACGAAGAGGTAAAATATAATTTTTTAAGTATTGTAAATTGTGGCGACAAAATTAGTTACATGAAATTTATAGTTTTTTGTTATTATATTATTATGGTAAACTCTTTTTTTCAGGACATGGGGAATACATCTTTTACGAGTGATAATTATCAGAGATTTTTTGTAACGGATGAAATATTTTCGGATCGGGATGAACTTGTGACATGGGTTAAGAAAATGGGTAGAACTCATAAGATGATTTTGATTATCAAAGGTTCTAGAAAAGGAAATATTATAGGGGCGGGTAGAGTCTCGATAAGATGTGAACGAAGTGGTACGTACGTCCGTACTAAACCAACAGATACAGAAGGTGCACGTAATACTTGTTAAAAAAACGATTGTCCTTTTTTTATTATTGGTGTTGAAAATAATAACGCTGGATGGCAAGTGATAGTTAGGAACGGGACACACAATCACGAATTGGCTAATTATGAGCAAGGTCATGCTGTTCTTGGTAAGTTGATAGAAAATGAAGTTCAATTTGTTGATGAACTTATTACCACTAACGTAAAGCCACGACAAATCCTACAACTTCTTCAAAAATAATTTGAAGGTAATGTGAGTATGATGAGGCATATTTATAATGCTCGAAAGAAGCTTAGGTCCAAAGAAATGGATGGTCAAACAATGTTACAGCATGTCATGAGTATGTTGGTTGAGAATCATTATTTTCAGTGGCATCGAAGTGAGCCTCAATCAAACGTAATAAGTGAGCATCTATTCGCACATCCCGTATCTGTTAACATTTTACGTTCATTTCCTTTTGTTTTACAAATGGATTGCACGTATAAGACAAATAGATACGGAATGCCCTTACTTGAAGTTATTGGCTTAACACCAACACAATTGAATTTCAACGTTGCATGTGCATACATGTCATCTGAGAAGGAGGAAAATTTATTTCTGGGTGCTTGAGAGATTAAAGAACTTAATGGATCCATATATGCTTCCAACCACCATTATTACCGACCGAGAACTTGCTCTAATTTCAGCTGTGGAACATATTTTTCCTACTTCAAAACATTTATTATGCAGATTTCATGTGAATAAGAATGTCGAGGAAAAATGTAAGAAACTTTATGGTCGTTCATCGTTCGCACGTGGTTTTATGTCACGATGGAAAATTTTGATAGATGCCACAGACGAAGAAACATATGAGGCACGATTGTTGTCAATAGAGGAAGATTACAGAAGCATGCCCAGTCTAATTACGTATCTCAAGACGAATTGGCTACAACCCTACAAACATAAAATTGTTGCAGCATTCTTTGGTGACATGTTCCATATCCATCAACTTACAACGAATAGGTATGATTTATATTTTCTTGCAAGCGTGATAGCTGATTGAGCTTCTTTTATGTTGATAAAGTTAAGTAAATAAATTTTTGTAACGAATAGGGTTGAAGGAGCTCATGGATCTTTAAAAAGATTCATGGAGACATCACGGGGCAGCTTCAATACAGTCCACAAACAAATGCACACGTTCCTCAAATTACAACATGATGAGATAAAAGCATCGCTTGAGAGGTCTCGGTTCAACACTCCTCATTTTGCTACAAGTGATCTTTATGCCAATTTGAGGGGTCATGTTTCTTTATATGCAATCGAGTTGGTGAACAACGAGTGTCAGAGACTTGAGCATGTAAGTGGGAATGATGATTTATGCGGATGTTACATGCGTCGTACGCACGGGATACCATGTACGCATGAAATTAAAACATACATTCATAACTACATGTCAATCCCCCTGTAGGCTATTCATCCGTTTTGGAAGAAACTCGACATAGATGGACCCATTACTCCACCGAGACCCCAAGAACCAGTTGATGTTGCATCTCACTTGCTCCATATTTCGATGGAGTTTGTTATGCGCCAGCCACCAGAAATACAGAATCAGTTGGCTAGAGAGATATATAATATTGCAGTTCCCTAGAGAACACCTTTCGACGAGCCACAAGTACGGCAGCACAGGGGTCAGCCAAGGAACTCCACTAGAAGGGAACAATCTAGTTGGGAGTATACAGAATAACAATTTTGTAGTCGTCCTAGATCAACTCAACGTCGGGGTCGGGGTCGGGGACGGCAATCGACATTTCTGTCATCAGGCCAATTTCAATTTCCATATGTGACTCAAATGAATCGATATATAGTTCCTTATATTAGTAGCTGGTGTAATGTTTTAGGATATGGGAATTGTGGTTTCAGAGCACTGGCTTCTATTATATTAGGAGATGAAGAACAATGGGTTTAGATTCGTACCGACTTGTATCATGAGATATTGGCGAGACGACAGTTGTACGAGAATGTGTTCGTCTATGAAAGCGTTGATCAAGTTCTTAATACTATTGCCCACTGGGAAGGGCCAGCTCCGATGGCACACTAGATGGAAATGCCTGATATTGGTCATGTCATTGTAACCTGTTACTGTGTGTTGTTCGCATATTACTCATTGAATGCATGCAGCTCATTCCTACCTTTAGTGGCTACGCACGGAATTCAAGGTCCTGAAACTGAAGTCACTATATTTTTCTTGCAAGACATGAGTCACTACATATCGGTGAGCACTAAGTTTAATGAAGAATTTTTCCATTTCAATATGATATGAATGGCTGACATAATAGTTTTTTTTTTCTACAGGTATATCTTTTGGAAAGTTTTCCACTCCCACCAGTACATACCAATTGGAATAGATATCGTGATAGCAGCGTTTCAACATGGAATACGCAATATTTTTCAAGATTCGAACAATGGCGTGCATTGGTACATGATGACACACAAGACCCTCATCCTTTATCTTCGGACTCAACTTTAATGTAGAATTGTTGTAATGAGGATGGTACATTTATTTAAGTTTACATCCTTTGTAACATGTACGTGGTAATTTTATAAAATATAGTATAATTTCTATCACGGAGTTCTAAACTATGGATATATAAAAAAACAATTGATATGTTTTTAAATTTGAACACAAATAGTCAATGGTAAAATAATAAGGACGGGTGGTATTAATTCTAACAAACATATGTTAATGTTTTCACATAACAATACGGTAATACATGAAGTTCATTACAAATGGCCACGCCGAGGTGGAGTAACTCCTAAATCACGCACAAGGGTTTTGATACATGTAACTAACTGCTCATAATTTGGAGATGGCTCTCCCCTCCAATACAATCGACGAATAGTTTTACGTGCTTTGTTCAGACGTTTTTCGGCTGGTATATGATGATCATCGTTCGCATGTTCAGCCAAATATTCTTCCGTCGTAGCCAATATATATCTATGCGTTCTCGGAACATACCAATCCATATAATCATCGGTCACTTCCCATGGGTATTCAACAGCTGGTCCAAAAACATCCGGGCCCAAAATATGTTCATACCTCAAGAACCATTGCCCGAGCATGTGTGCATAGTATACTTTGTACTTCTTCGGGGAAGGACCTCTGTATGAGTTTCTATTTGGCTTGATGGGCTCCTCAGGGATGACTTGTGTATAACCGAATTGTCGTGTCACTCTATCAGACATATGTGGTTCAACTTTGGTCAAACAGTGTATATAACCGTGATAGAATGCCATACGACAATATATATATGGATCAGCAACTCCGTACGGATCCCAATTGACCTTTCACGAAAATATTCAAGTAAATATGGATATCACAAATATAATATAGGATGATAAAATAATTGATTTAGTATACCTTCAACGCAGACATAACATCAATCTTTGCCCGAAAGTACTCGAGCGTCTCCAATTGATTTTCGAATTTCTGGCCACAAGACCACCTCATACAACGAGGATGGTCTGGATCATACTCAGATCTTTCCACTCCAAACCCAGGAAAGTATTCATATATCCACGTCTGTCATAATATTCGATTGTTAGCCATCATAATGAATATAGAGTATGGCATATATGTATATATATATTGATTATAAAATTACCTGTAATAGAGTCATGCATCCAGACAATTGAGCAGCGTCGGCTCTAGAAGCCATGCCAAGCTGTCGATATAAAAAAGCAAGTGTGGCTGCACCCCATGCATAACCTTCAACCTGGCTAAGATCTTGAAGGAAAATGATAAAGTATGGATTAACTTTATCAACCGTCTTATCGACAAACAGCGATAAGCCGATCAACCATAATGTATACCCGATCGCTTTTGCTTCGTCCCCTAACCAGTATGATTCACATACTTCTTGCAGCCATTTAAATGGAAACCCGCCCTTTCGAGTGACTTCATTCACTTGCATTTCCTCCATCCCAAATAAGGCACCCATTGCACCAATCATTTGCCCACGCGTGTCCGCCGTCATGTCCAAATGTAATGGATGACCATCAACTCGTAGCCCTAATATACGTTGTGCATCTAAAAGAGTGATCGTCATCTCCCCCCCATGGCATATGAAAGCTATTTGTGTCTGGTTTCCATCGCTCAATAAATGCTGAAATAAGCAGCACCTTCACATGTTCAAATGTGTAGGATGGAAGGTGTGATAATCATGTTCGTCGTATCAGAGCGAACATCCTATCATTGACACTTCCTAGAAAACTTCTTAAAACCTCCTGCCTCGTGTGGATCTTCGGACAACCCCGATCCTGATCAATACAATAAGTAAATGTAATGTATACATATGATTTAAGACCCAATAAAATAATAATTAAGAAATAATGAATATGTTAAACTTACCTTTCCTAACCATAAATCTAAAGCTGCGTGACCACCAAAGCTAGGAATCAAATCAGGAATTATTGGACCTCCTGGACATGGCCCAAGCAAGTATCATTCATCCTTTAATTGTATACGCTCTTCATCTTCACTATCGTCGCCAGCATCACCAGCATCCCTATCATGATGATCTCTATCCTCCTCCTCCTCCTCTTCCTCCTCCTCCTCTTCCTCCTCCTCCTCCTCCTCCTCCTCTTCCTCTTCCTCCTCCTCCTCCTCCTCCTCTTCCTCTTCCTCCTCCTCCCATAGCAGGTTGCGCCGGTGAGGTAAGAAGATCTATATATTCTGTAAGATATGGAAAACCTCCTGACTCAGAACCTCCGTACCCGGAACCTCCAACCGTAGAACCTCCATACCCACCACCTCCAACCCCAGAACCTCGATACCCAGAATTTCCAACCCTAGAACCTCCAACCCCAGAACCTCCTGCCCCAGCACCTCCTGCCCCAGAACCTCCAACCCTAGAACCTCCAAACCCCGGACCTCCTGCCCCCAAACCTCCAAACCCCGCAGTACCAACATCAGCCACAAATGATGGACGACCTGCATAGTCTGCAAATGATGGAAATTTATGACCTTGTTGACTAGACGATGGTTCTTCGCAAACTTCTGCATATTCTTGTTGTTCTGATGCTTCTTCCGGTTCTTGTTCTGCAGATTTCTTAGATCGTCGCAATCCTTCGGTAATACTCCTGCCGAAATTTCTCAAACGAGCCATCGGCGCAGGTACCTCAGTACCAGTTCTGTTACGTCGTGCAGAAGCAGTCACATGCCGACCATCGGTTCTATCTACTACATTGTCTTGTCTGCGACTCATCTGAATTTCAATAATAAATGCATAAAGTCATTTTTAATTATGTATATGAATTAAAGGTAATACGTGATAACATAAATAAAACCTAATTACATACATGAAATTAATATCATTAATAAATATCAACTCATATTATGATAGCCAAAGAGATCTGTATACCCAACCATATAACTCAAATACAATCTCTTTACATTAATCCTCTACTTTATTCATTAAATATATCAACAATATGTGTATTACTTACTAGTAGGAGTTTAGTATAATATAACAACTAAAGTATACTTAATTATGGTATGTCCTCATCTATTTTTTCAATAATCCAACCAGAATTATCCAAATATATTCCATAAAAATTAGTAACATAATTAAATATAATTCAAATATAAACATATTTTATCTATTATAAATACATTTAACAAAAATATTCAATAAATCTAACCTATTATCCTATCAATATAATTAAAAACATTTACCAATAATCCCTATCACATAACAATATTTAACATATTTAATGAAAATATAATTAAATCTAATAAACATCTAATCATATATAAATAATACAATAACATAATTAACAACGTGTTAACAAATCTATAAACATAATAAACAAATTTAATCAACTTAACCATAATTAAAATCTTTAATTAACATATATCATTAATATACCTTAATTAATATATACAAATGACACTTCAAAGATATAGCCAATACCCTAGAATAGAGAGATCATTTACCGAACCTATATTTAGTTAAAATATTAGTGCATATTCAATATAATTAATAAACCATAATTAATATATATAATTATATATCCTACAAATAACCAAAACTATAGCATACAGATATAATTTACCAAACCTATATTTCATTACAATATTCGAGTAAAATTAATATTATTAATAAACTATATTCAATATATATAATTTTACGTCCTAAAAATAACCAAATTCCTATAATAGAAAGGCAATTTACTAAAACCTATATTTAATTCAAATATTAGAGTATAATAAATCTAAAAATATATTTTTGTAAAATTAATCAATTAACCATAATCAAAATATATTCTTAACATAATTAATAATTAACAAATTATTATTAATAAATATAATTATAATCATTAAGATAGTACATGCAAACATATCTTTAATTAAATTATAACAGCATAATTAATATAATTAAAAAACCATAATTAATACATTTAATTACAAATCAAATATATAGCTAATACCCTACAATAGAGAGATCATTTGCCAAACCTATATTTAATTAATTTATGAGAGCATAATTATTATAACTAATATAACATAATTAATATATATAATTACACTTCCAAAAAATTACAAATACCCTACAATAGAGAGATAATATTTTCAACCTATATTTAGTTAAAATATTAGTGCATAATCAATATAATTAATAAACCATAATAAATATATATATAATTATATATCCTACAAATAACCAAAACTATACAATAAAGATATAATTTACCTAATCTATATTTAATTAGAATATTAGAGTACAATTAATATTATTATTAAATTATAATTATTATATATAATTTTACATCCTAAATTTAATCAATTAACCATAATCAAAATATATTATTAAATTAAATTATAATTATCAAATTATTATTAACCGAAACCCTAATTCAATCCGTCCTGGAAATCGCAACAATTTGCCGAACCAAGACCCTTACATCGGAAAAAATTGCCGAAACCAAGCCTAGTCTTCAGTGAAAACTACCGAAATCCTTCCCTATCTTCGGTCCAATTCGCCGATATCCACCCTGGATTTCGGTGTAATCTACCGAAACCCACCCATATCAAACTCCTGTTTACCGATCTAAGATCCGCGCCTCACATCGGCCAAATTAGCCGAAATCCTTCCCTATCTTCGGTCCATTTCGCCGATATCCACCCTGGGTTTCGGTCTAATCTACCGAAACCCATCCAGATCTAAAAAAAATTAATAAATTTTTTTTACTAGATCTAATAAACGTAAAATATTATACTTACAAATAATTATATATTATAAATTATAAATTAAAAATAAAATAACAAACTTACCTTCTTGCAGCTGCTTGATATTTCTTCTCCGGGAGAGTTTTCGAGAGAGAGAAAACAAATTCCAAAGCTGAATACTCAATTATTTGTGAGATCGAGAGGGTGAGAGGGGGAGAGCTGACGGTCAAATAAAGCAGCCATCAGGACAGTTGACGGTCAAATAAAGCGGAGGGTAAAATCGGTATTTACTGCGCAAATATTTTCTGCACAATAAATACTCGGTTTCTAAATAACAACTACGTTTTCTTTTTCTCCACTTCTGGCCTACGCCAGCCCTTTTTTTCACCTCCCTTTCTTCTCCTGCTTGTTGGCCTTCTTTTATTTTTCTTGTTTTTCGGCCTTTAGGTTGTTGGTCTAAAGGTCCATTTTTTTTCTTTTTTTTTATTTAAAATTATCTATAAAATAAAATCAATAAAAATTAATAAATAAATTATAATCTAAATTTATTTAATTATTACTTTGTTATCTCAAATAATAACATTTGTGTAATTATTTTCATTTAAACATAAAATCATAATTATTTACCTATATTAATTAAATAAAATACTAAAAATTAAGATTATAAGGGTATAAAATATGTCAAAATATAAATTTATCAACTTAAACTTCTCCGATACCTATACAAACAAATACAATGTTTTATTGTACTTTAAATACCCAGTCAAAACTCACACACTTCATTATGATCCTATTAATAATAATATATAAATATAAATGATAAATAATTATTGTTTACATTTAAGGTTTTAAGGGAAGAGTTAGTATCTATAGGAGGGTTGGGAAAACTACGTCAATATGTGATGCTGGGGAGGACTGGCCATGTCAAAATCTGATGCTGGGAAGGGAATAGTTGCAGCAACTTCTGACGCTAGGAGGGGTTAGCTGCAGTGGCGGAGCCAGAGTTCTGGATCCGTGGTGTCCCTGGTATATTTATTCAGTAAATAATATACTAAAATAGATATTAAAATAAAATAATATTTGTAGGTACTTAAATAAATTCGTCAAAATTTTCGAAAGTTGATAACACAACTTGATTAATAGATTTAGATTCATTGTGGCTATTTTTAAGCCAGCTTGAAAAGTATCGTTGCATCCTAAATTAAGACATTAAACAATTTAATGAATTAACTAAGGAATTTACTAAAACTTAATTGATAATATAATTTTAGAACAAACTAATTCAAAAACTAACTAATAAATTAAACACTTCAATCTATAAATCTAAAAAAATTGATTTCTACAAGCTAATTTTGATTTCTACCTAATTAATAAGCCAATTTCTATTTACTACATTAATAAGATAAATTAGAATTTCTATAAACTAAAAAAATTGATTTCTACAAACTAATTTTGATTTCTACCTAATTAATAAACCAATTTCTATTTACTACATTAATAAGATAAATTAGAATTTCTATAAACTAAAAAATTTGATTTCTACAAACTAATTTTGATTTCTACCTAATTAATAAACCAATTTCTATTTTCTACATTAATAATATAAATTAGAATTTCTATAATCTAAAAAATTTGATTTCTACAAATTAATTTTGATTTCTACCTAATTAATAAGCCAATTTCTATTTTCTACATTAATAAGATAAATTAGAATTTCTATAAACTAAAAAATTTGATTTCTACAAACTAATTTTGATTTCTACCTAATTAATAAACCAATTTCTATTTTCTACATTAATAAGATAAATTAGAATTTCTATATACTAAAAAATACAATCAATTAATACAACAAATATAATCAATTAATATAATAAATATAATCAATTAATACTGTATTCTAATTTCACAAATTTATAAATTTATGATAAATAATTTAACAAACTAAAAATTAACTTAAACTTTACATAATTACATAAATAATTGATGATAAATAATTTAACAAAATAAAATTTTACCTTAATGTCGACTGTGGTGGCACACTGGTGACTGGTGAGTGGTGCCTGGTGGGCAGGGGCGCAGGGCCGGCTGTGGAGTGTGGAGTGTGGACTAGCTCGGTTGAAGAAGGCAAGGCAACTAGGCGCACAACAGTCTACAGACACAGACGACAATGGCTCCGGGCCTCCGGCGGCGGCAGTCGAGACTCGAGATGGCAGATAGAGGCGGAAGGCAGCGGCAGCGCCAGGTGCAGTGGTGGTGGCCAGTGGCGGAGCAACTAGTCTGCACCCAGCAGCTGCACGGCGGCGGCCCGCACCGCACCACACAAAGGCAGCCGCTGGAAGAAGAAGAAATGGCGGCGGCAGAAACGGCGAGCTCCGGCATTGTCCAAGCTGGCGGTGTGCGTCTTCACTGGAGTGGTCTGGTCTCGAGAGAATGGGAGGGCCGAACGTCGAAGCCAGTGGCGCAGCAACGGTCGAAGACTCGAAGAGAAGGCCAGGAAGGGTAAGGGTTTGGGGGGGAAAAACATCAAAACGACGTCGTTTTGATGGTGTGACAAAAATTCAAAACAAAACAACCACAGGACTTGAACCTGTGACGTCTGGGCAACAATACACGGGACCCCAACCTACCTTACCGCTCGTCCATTTTAATCTTTTGCTATGGTGTCCTACAAGTACTATATATATATAATATCTAAAAATCAGGCAAAACTTTTATATTCCAGCCAGGGCTCCGTGGTGTCCCGGGACACCATGCGGAAGCCTTGGCTCCGCCACTGGTTAGCTGCATGAATTATTGACACTGAGATGAGCTAGATGAGTCAAACGCTAACGCTGGGGAGGCTTAGATGTGTGAATTGTTGATGTTGAGACGAGTTAGCTGCATTAAGGTCTGACATTGGGGAGGGTAGTTTGCCTTAATAGTTGACGCTCGAGTGTATTGTGAGTGTATTAGTGTAGCTGCGTGAATTTTTTTATGCTAGTGGTGACTCATCGCATTGATGTTTAAGGCTAGTCTGAAGTTTTTTTTACTTGTCATTTTTACTACAACTTTAAATGCATACTGAGTTTGCATTTTCTTCGCTAAAAACCCTTTCTTGTTCTTCATATTTGTAGCTTCCAGAATGTAGGTCCATTTGGAGAATGAAGGATGAGGTGATGATTTTGGGAGAAAAAAATGACAACAGGTAATATGGGGACGTGGGGGAGAGGGATGGGTAGGGTTAAAATAGATAAAATTGGGAGGGTAGTTTGGTCTAATCTATGTTTTTTTTTCTAAATAGTAATTATAAATTTTCTAAATAACAATACCCTTTATTCTTATCCCCTTCTTAAGTACGTGTATAATGTATGTCTCATCTTAGGTGTTGCTCTAGGAGCATGTGAAAAAAATCCTTCAAATCTTAAAATTAAGAAAAGGGTTAACATAATGGAAAATTATCTTAAAATTGAGATTAACCCAAAATTTTAAATTACCTAAAATGTTGGCATTCATGTGTCAATCATGGGTGGGTCTGAGACATGTCTTTTTACGTCTTTTTAGTATATTTTTTTAGGTTAATATTTATCGATTGAACATACATGACATGTATGTGTTTTTTAATAAAAAAATAGTCATTATTAATAATAGTAATAAAAATTTTATATTTATAAATACATCATATTTTACTCACTAGATTAGTATAAATCAAAAGTTAAATAGTGTAAAGTATAAAGTATAAATAATTGGTGGTGTGATTGATGAAAGTAATTATCTGTTATAAACTCAAATCAAAAGTAATAATTCGAATATCAAATTGGATTATCAGATATCAAATAATATAAACAATCATAATTACATAAATATATTATTACTCAACGATCCGAAATTACTAGTAGTAAAAGATAAACACCAACAGCACTCTCGGTAGCAGTAATTTATTATGAAAATATACTAATAAATGTTCCTATTACAAAATTCCTCCCACTAAATAATAACGACTCTAATTTTTTTCCCTTATCATTATTATTATTGATAAGACTTGCCAAATATTATCATAAACCAATCAAACAATGACTTAAATGAAGGGACGAAGTCATAACACTAATTTAATTTTTCATTGTGACCTAAGGCCTTCATCATACAATCATTTCTTCATGAAATCATCGCATCTATTTCTTCTATTCCAAAGGCTTAGCTACATGAAAGGAATGTTCTTAGATTTTCACTTCAGTTCAAATAACATCGTTGGAATTAAGCTCAAAGTAATTCAAAACTTACTATTTATTAGCTATAAACAACGAGTATTAAAGAAAACACATGAATAAATTATATCACTATACATTAAATTAGATTCTTTGCCATAGGAATATAGCCATAGAAATATGAAACCAAGGTGGAGAGCCAAGGGCATAGTAGACCCAAGTAAATATATAGACGTGTAAATGCATTATTAGTTCAATGATGATAAAATAGTTCAACAATAGTGAAAGATCAGTGCATTTCTAGTAAAAGATTGACTCAAAGATGGTGAAAAATTAATTCAGTTATGTTATGTGCGGAAAAATATTGACTATTTTTTATGGTGAAGTATTAGCTCAATGTTGATGAAATATAATTTTAGTTAGGGTGGAAGATATCGCTTTTATGGATGGTGAAAGATCACTATTATATATGGTAAGAGTTAAAATCAGCTTACCACAAGCGAAAGGTCGGTTCGGTTTTAGTAAAAAAATTAGTTCACTCATGTATGGTAAACCATGAATCATAATCCATGTCGAAAGATTTGTTGTATTTTCTTATTTTATATTAGCTCGTATTGTGTGCTAAACTAGATATAACTATCATTATTAGAGTATATTGTATCTGTATTTCTATCATGATATTTATCTAATATTAAAATATATTTGGTTAGCTTTATGTAGTTTATTGATTGGTATTGTTTTGTATAATCACTCAAAAAAATTATATCTTGTTATTTAAAAACTATTCAATTCATTTTTTATTAAATCCTAAAAAAAATTAGTATAAAAGTGATTTTTAAAATAATTTGTAAATGTATTTCACTTAAAATATATTATATGATGTTATTAATTGGTATATATTGATTAAACGTAAAATTGTGTGAAGTATAATGATGGATGGTATAATTAATCAAAGTACCGTAAATGATACATGTTTGAAGTTATTTATTAAAAAATAATTATGTAACATAATTATTTATTTTAAATTTTTTAACCTAAATCTTTTAAAGATAAATAACTATGTAAAATAACTATTTTTTAATAATTAGTTTCAGATGAGTTAAAATTAATGTAGTACAATTAATATGGGGTAGAGAATTAAGCTCGGCGGGCTGAAATCAAGAAAGGAAGAGAGATAAAATGATTTGTTTTATAAGTTAAGATCGCAAAATTAATATATTATAGGCCGCTGCTTACGCTCTTAGCTAACTACCGAATCATGTGAATTTTGCGCGTTTCTTATTTCTGCTTGCGACCTTTAACCTGTTCTTTTTTGCTATGCTCGTTGGTTTGTGTCGTAAGGATTTGTGTCACGATGCACACGCAGTTAAGCATTTTGCTATGCTTTATAATAGGTATGTTTCTGAACGTTCGATTACATCAAGGTCCATCATTTCATTGTATAATAGTTTATTTTATAAATGCGTTTTTAATGTATGTATGAGATTCTATTAGAGCATATACATAGATGCAAAAAAACTGGAGATTATTCTAATTTTAATTATTAAAATTAATTATCAGTTGTCATGAAGGAGTTTTTTTTTTTTTCACAAACAGGGGGGAAAAAAAGTTTTGGATATTAAACCAGAAATGCTAGATTTCCAATTTCTAAAATTAAACCAAACACTAATTGTTTTAAAAATATATACAAATTAGTGTACTATTTCTTTATTGATAATTAAGTAATAAAAACTAAAAATAATACGCTACAAAAGAAAATCATAACATAAAAAATACAATAAATTTCTTATTAATAATATTTCTATCATCATCATTATTATTAGATAACATTTGTTGTGCTATAATTTGTTATTATTATTTGTTATTAATTAATTATTAATAAAATATCAAATTAGTGCAGCAATATATATATATATATTATTAAAAAAATTAATTTTTTATTTGTATTTAAAATTTGGATATATAGTATTTTTAGATATTTGACCGGAAGTAGTGGCACCCAAATGGGGCATGCGCGGCGCGGGCATAAGCTTTGTAATACGGGCCCCACTTACCATCGTACTCAATATTTTTTTTAAAAAAAAAATCAAAGAGATTTTGGAATTTTACTGTTGTTGCGTTCTTAGTCGGTATATATTTAGGTGTCTGGTTCAGATTTTTGAATTAGCAACTTTTAAAAAAAGAGAAATTACAGGAATTTTTTAGCATAACTATATATAAATATGATAATATATTTGGTTATTGTAAAAGTATTTTATGTATAAAATTTTAGGATAAAAATAATATCTAAATTTATATTCAGTTATAAATTATTATCTGAAATTATAACTGATACGCGCTGATTAAAATAAATAAATAAATAATTTAATAAGTACCTCCAAAAAATCTCTAAAACAACGGGGTAATCTCGGGAACATAAATTGCAGTGCGAATTGACGTGTGTACGCACTTGCCAGTCCATCGGCCCCACTCCGCTAAACAGGAGAGAGGAGACCAAGGCCATCTTTGCTTCGCAAAAGGGTAAGCAAGCACTTCTTTCTTGATTTGTAGGTTGTTGCGATAAAGATTATTCATAAGAATTTTGTAGAAATTAGTACTATGATCTATGTAACTGTTCCTGTCGTGTTTTCTTTCTCTCCCTTTCTTGTCTCTATTTTATATATACTCCGTATCCTAATAAATATTGACGTTTTCCATTGCCCTTTGTCTTTATGGAATGCTTTTTTATTTATTTTTAGAGGCTCTACGAAATCCAGATTTGATTCCTGCCCCGGCAGTTGTTGCGGAGGAATCGCTTGATCGCCAGAACAAGAAATCAAAAGAGATTTATTTGGGGCTTCACGTTTCAATGGCGACCTGCCGACATGGATTGCAATAATTTACATCGAGATAAAATTATATTATTATATAATTAAATGAAATGTGAATTTAATTTTGATCTATATAGTTTAGGTGGGATTGAATTTGAGTATAGTGGATTCGAATATATAAAATTTAAATTATATTAGTTTCTGACCAAGTTAATCTAATCTAAAATTTATATTGATTTTAATTGTCATTAATTTAATTTGATTAATAAATTATATATTATAATTTGCTATTATTGTCGTGATTATTATAGATACATACAATTATAAATATTATTATATGATAATGATTGTAATAATAACTATAATTATTATTTTAATTATAATAATCATCTTTAGAAATATAATTATCATTATTTTTTGGAGAAATACAAATATAAATTTTACTATTGTTATTATAATAATATATATTATAATTATTATATTGACAATTATAGTTTTCATGTTTATAATAATTAATATCCATAAATAATAATAATAATAATAATAATATATAAAGATAAGGGTCTACACACAAGCCTACTTATACAAGCAATTAGTTGTATATATTTTTTCTCTTTTAAATAAGTAGTTATCAAATAATATACGTCGTTAATGCAATTTAACAATGAATAGAGAGTATCAACCATTTTCAAATTATATTTAGTAACCAATTACCTTCCATTAAATAAGTAAGTTCTATAAATTATCATTTAATGAGTTTGTTATAACGTAATCCTACTACCTCTAGCGATTATAAATAACATATTAAATCTTAGTGTAGTGATCGTATATCTCAATATATATATATATAAAAGAGCCAACACTATTGTACTTAAATCAAGGAGGAAGACGTATTGTGTAAGAACTATAATACCATACGATATTTATAGGTATTTAACCGATACTCTAAATCATGTTTGCTTATATCATACTATCCTCCTTTTATTATTTTAATATGAAATAACTATATAGGAGTATATTATACTATACCTTATCAGTAAACTAGGTTTGTAGTTAGACAAATAGCTTTTGTAGCTACGATTAATAATCTCTTTATATTTTTTACATGAATAAAAATATGGTGGGAGAAATCAATGGTGTTGTGCACCACACATCTCCTTTTTGTATTTCGTAAGCAATGTCTACATCTTTAATTCATAATCTTAAGTCATTAAGTCATAATTTCAACTCATCAAACCATGACGTATGTCACTAGTTAGAATAGCACATAGTAGAAGTCCTATACAAAGGCAAATAGATGACTTAATATATAAATAAAAACAATTGCATTAATAATGTAGCATATTGGTAGGCAATTACAAAAATGAAGTATCTACCTTTGGACTCAATTTTGAGAACTTCAATTTAATTGATTTATGTAATAATAGCCTTCAATAATGCTTTCATATTGATTTTAGTTTCCGAAGTAGCAAGTATTAGCATTCTATTAGTTTTTTTTACCAAGTTTAAATTTATAAGTTTTAATTGGAGGTAAATAATTAAGTAAATGATCACTTGGCATTTTATTTATCAGAGTGATTTCATGTTCCCTTAATTATTCTAGAATGAAGGGCTTATACATAAATATTA
Source organism: Tamarix chinensis (assembly GCA_030549775.1). Lineage (NCBI taxonomy): Eukaryota > Viridiplantae > Streptophyta > Magnoliopsida > Caryophyllales > Tamaricaceae > Tamarix > Tamarix chinensis. The sequence continues at coordinate 112,739,270 of CM060172.1, forward strand.
GGTGATGGACTCAAAGGCTATTAAATTTAAGGATTTTTATAAGTTGAGCATAAGATAATTATAATACATTTATTTAATATATTTAGCCTAGAAATTATAATATATTATTGTTAACTTTAGGATTAATTGACTAATGAACCTTTGGTGATCGACTCACATTTCAAGTAACCCCACTTACTTTTCTAACTACTCATAGGTAAATTACCAATTATATTTTGATATATGTGGTACTATTTTTTGTAGTATATGATTTAAAGTGCTTTAAATTTTATATATGGCATAATGCTTATTTTACAAACATTTGTGTTTCGTCAACCTCGTTCACAATTTTATCTAACAATTTAAGTTTTATAAATATAAGCTTATTCATACGTGCTTTTATAAATTTCTTTTACTAATTTATTCGGAACATATATAGATGTTTATGTGATTTTATATATTGTTAGTGATCGTATGAAATTGATGGTACATGTAGACATATGTTGCTATTATAAATATATAATCTTCATTTCCCTAATTGGGATTGAATTACAATAATAATTGATACAATTCTGGCTTAAGTGGTCAACTATTTATGATTTTTTTTTCAAATTAGAAAGTGGTATCGTGGAAATCCTTATCTAATAAAATGTTATTTATGAAAGTGTTATTTATCGGATGTGTTAATTATGAAAAATGTTATTTTTGGATGTTGTTATTTTTGGAAAGTACCAAATATGGAAGGTTCCAATATTTATAAAGGTAAATAATTATGGAATAGATATGGTTATGTGTTTTGAACATGTTGTATGGTTACTTTGAAGAATACAAAGTTTAAAGTGGAAGAGGAGAGTATGATAGTAACTTTTAGGGTGGGCCTCTTAGAGTTGAGGATCTATAATAGCCTTTCATTGGATTGTAGTAATGTATAGTTACTTGGTTTATTTATCTGGCCAAGAATCGGTAAGTCTCCATATCTACTATATTAGGATATTTGGATCTCTTAGAGGGTGTACGCACTTAAGGAATGGATATTCAATGTTGGATTTTTTTTCCCTTTGGTGCTAGGACCATTGTGATCGTATAGGAGGTGGTTCTCTTGTGGTTTGTTTTGGTTGTTATTGGATATCTTGAGACTTATTTATCAGGTGACCCTCCTAGTTGGGTTTTTTTACTCAATAAATAAAATTAGATTGTATGTTTATAAATTTAAGAGGCTTTTATAAATGATGAACTAATATTTGCCTTATCATTTGACTCAGTGTTTGATGTATAATAGAGATTCTATAAATTATGATATATTTCTTCTAAATAATAGGTTACTTAGTTGTTCCCTTAATTAACATGTTGTTTTAAATGACTTTATGATAATCCATGATGAGTAGATAGTCTTGTGCGGGTATATTTGTGACAATACTTGATGATGGATGTACGCTTGCGGAATGAGTTGATAGAATAGTTTGGTTGCTGAAGTTCTATCTTTAATAGTGTTTTGATTTCATTGGGTTTTCAATATAGTAGAGTTATTTAATATATTAATATGTAATTAACTACTTTTGATGTTGTTATTTAACTTTATTATGGTATCCTATTATATTAAGAATGTTGTGAAATTTTATTTTAATTTCAATTTTAAGTTTTAGCCTTAGCATCTAGTGTAAGCGAAACAATGATGTCGACTTGCGCTATATGTGGCAGTAATATCCACATTTATATTTATTTTCTGCATTATTTTCTAAGTTTTTGTATTTTAAAAATTAGGGTGTTATAACAACAACAACAATAGTTTATATGATCTAATATGATTAACGCTAATATGATATTAAAATGAAGTCAGGAGAATAGATTCATATTAATTTTATTTTATTTGTTGCTATATGGATTACATATTTTTATTTACATAGTGTTATTAATAAGATAATTTTGTGTGTGTTTATATATCAATTTGATATGAGATAAAATGTTAATATTGTGGATTAAAATTAACTTTAGTTTATGTCAAGTTTAAAATTCTATTTGGATATTGGTCGGGCTTGATTTGAGTCATTTCGTATTGGTAAAGTTTGGATCGGGTCATTATCGATTTTTTATCAGGGTATGGGTCGGGTTCTGATCAAATTCTTTTTTAGTTGGATTATTTTGATTTAGATACTTTTGGATAGTGGTTACTATCGGGTTAGTTAAATTTTGGTTGGGTTCATATTAATTCTGGTTGTTTTAAATTTTTGGATTGGGATCGTATTTTACTTTTTGAATTCGGATCAAATTTAACATATGACCATTTGGGTTGGGTTGATTAAATTGGTTGGCTTTGTCAAGTCTACTAAAGGATATTCTAAAGGTGGTAGATAGTAGAAGATATTAGGATGATATATAATTGTAGCACCCCCCATTTTTCACTGCTGAAAATTCTTAGTTAAAACAATTGTGGAAGCTGAGAACACACCCAGAAAAAATGGGGCGTTACTATTGTATTTGACATATGATAGACGCTCGCCGCCTACCCCATATCAAATACAAGGCTAAAACCAATCGAAACATTTAAAATAATAGAGTGCGTGAATAAAAGATTACATAACAACTTAAAAGATTGTTTGCAACGAAGGAACTTAATGATCCCTGACCAAATCATTACAAATACATGTAGATGACGGTACAAGGCCGCGTTAAAACGAGTTAGGGTATGACACCCAAATTAAAACCGCAATTCATTACAGATCCCACAAGATCTATGGATGTCCATGCTTTTAAGCCCCGACCCAACTGAGGTAGGTCCTCTACTGGTCATCCCAAAGACCTACACATGACCCTCTGCTTGTGGGAATGAGCAGGTGACCAAGCAAACAGATGCATCGGTACCCTACGTACTGAACAAGCCAAGTTGCTTCCTCAATATAAGCACAAGTATACCAATTCTATCGTACATGGATATAAAATACAATATGCATCATGATAAATCCATCTATAAAGATAAGAGTACATTAGGACATATTATCATGCATAACTCAAACAATACAGAATATATCATACCTGGTTTCACATTATCATCACATAGGTACTCACACATGCGATAATAGATAAAATCTAAGCAACACTAGGGTTTATCTCCAATTAATCAATCCTTTATATTATACACTTTCCATTTTCACATATAACATAGGTCAATCATCCAATCACGATTCCATTCAATAACCAATTAATAATTTAAGCCCTTTGCCAAATGTGCATTCCATATTTTGTCCATTTTGGTTAGTCATACCATTACTTATATCCTTATCCAATTATTAACCATTCGCTTGGTCATCATTTATATTTTATCAAATAATTGCTTATCATTCATATTTTATTATCATCGAGCAATGGACTATGCACCACCCCATGGTCTCACATACTTTAAAAGCCTATCTAAATAAGGGATATAAATTCCAGGCTAAAGTCAATTACTAAGGGGACATAAGTCCAGGCCAAAGCCAATCACCAAAATGGACATAAGTCCAAAGCAAATCCAACCAATATGGACATAAGTCCAAGCCAAAGCCAGCCAATATGAACATAAGTTTCGGTCGAAGCCAACCACCTAGGTAACCAAATCCTTTATTAATGATAATCCCTATTATATCATTAGTGTCTAGAGTAGGTAAGGCACCAGAACATCTTAGGATCCTACCTGAAGGCAAAGTCCGAAGGCACCAAAAATGCCCGAAGGCAGATTAATACCCAATAACTAATCGAGGATCACGTAATCCAGACTCATACTCAACTCGATTATCTTTTGCTTTACGTGATTAGTAAATTATTCATAAGGATAAGTGATCATACAAGGCCTATACAAAAGTTAGCAAGTCAATTTCCATATTCATTCCTTATCAATTCCTTTCTTTTCATTTTTCCAACCATGTGGGTTTTCATTTATCCTTGTACCATATTTCTCATATCCATCTTATCATTTTATTTAAGCTCATGCTGAGTTTCATTACTATTTTCTCAATATCATCACTTATCATAAGTGGAATACCCATTTAGCATTTATAATACTTATAGAGTATACCATAAATTATGATCCATTTAATACTTTCCTTAGGCCAATAATCTATGATAAAATCTGTATTTTATCCAATTAATAATCATAATATAGTCTCAAATATGGCCTCAAAGTATTACCAAATCGAAAGGAAACAAACCATGCAAACCAATCGAATTAGTCGATTAGTCTGGCCTAACCACTTGATCAGTTGGACTCAACCAAACCATGTTTTTCCTCAAATCAGTTGATCGGTTCAAGAAAACCAGTTGGTTGTTCATAGACTAGTCAACCAGCTCTGCCCAACCAGTTGATGGGCTTAAGTAGAGAGTAAGAACAAGGTCTCTGCAGGCTTACTGGTTGATGGGTTAGGTCAACCAGTCAACTGTTCTAGGAACCAGTCGATCAGTTTGCCCTATCACAGCACGAATCCATAAATTTCATGCATAATCATGCTCATAAATAATCCTTAACCACATTAGAACATGTATCGGCATATTCTAACACATTTTCAACCAGATTTAACTTGCGCACCCTATTCTTATTAATTTTCACGCTTTTTACCCAAAGTACAAAATCTATCCATCCAAATCACTTATGTAGGCTATATACATTTATGTTAACTTACAAAGTCAACTTAAAGGAACTTATAGCATGCGGGAATACACATTAAACATTTTAGAAGCAAGAATCACTTACTTGATGCAGGCAACAATCCTCTTTTAAACTAAAATTTCCAACTGTGAAATCCTCAACTTTTAAAACCTTAAAACCATAAATCTTAAACTCATAAATTTACACCAAAACCTTATTAAATTCTAGAACTTAAAACAGAAGTAAAGAAGAACATACCAACTTGAGGCACAAAAAGGAAACACTCAACTGGTCCACTTAACCTTTTTTCCAAAATCTAACTTTTTCTTACTTAATGATTGAAACAAGAGAGAGTTAGAGACAGGATTAAAAGAGTGTAAAAAAATTGGTTGCAAGACTCGAAGTGTAGAAAGAGAGAATGTGAGTACCAGACTTACAGATTTTGATGCCTGGAAGAAAAAGTGCATAAAAGGAATGATTAGGGTTGTTTATAGTCTAGCAATCGAGAGGGACAATAGAGGGTTTAGGAATCAATTTGAAACCCTACAAATTACTGTTTGAATTTGAGCTAAACGGACGGATTTCGTCTAAGATATTTCGACCTATTCTCCAGAGCTTAAATGGTGTTTTTGAAGAATGCATGTCGATTAGGTCAGAATTAGAATACACAAGAGAGGCAGTGGAAGATCAACGTGGAAGAAATATTCTAACTACTCAGAGTTGTACTTGATATTGAAGCATTGATCTTAGAAACGTACAGATGAGAGAGATGGAAGAAGACAAGGTTGAGGTCATCTCTCGTCCTCAATTGTCCCAATTGACCTCCAGATCGATCCGAGGCAATATTTTACGCAAAATGCATGATGAAAATGGTTAGAAATTTCTTAGGAACAATTTGGCATGTGTTAGTAAGGTTCAATTTCAGTATAAGAGATTTTTCATAATATCAAGTTCGAAAAATATGACTAGCTTGATAAACCGGTCAATGGGTTTGGGCCTACCAGTCGACTGTTCTACAAATCAGTCAATTGGTTCCTCCAGTCAGTTGATCAATTTCGTCGAGAAAACTCAATTTGCTGAAACGACAAACTAGTCGGTCGATTCATGGAACCAGTTGATTGGTTTGCCTGAAAAACTCAATAAACTCATTTTTCAATATATTTTCAAATAAACTTTGTCTCAAACCAAATCATAACAATAAATCAAGATCAAATGTTCAAAATTTGATAAAATTCTCATTCAATCATTTACAAAAATATGGGAAATTATAGTAATAATGCAGGTGATCAATCTATGAAGAAGTTATTAGTTACAAAGTGTTTTAATCACATTCAAGCTTACAAAATTTTGGATGCAGTTTGCTAAGCGAGGAACTCTAGTCAAGACATTTGATATGTTCTTTCGTAACAACGCAAACTTCTCTTCAACGTCTAATGCGACGGAATTAGTTAAGAAATAAAGAGACTTAAAAAGTTTTCAAACTCGGGAAATTTTCCTCTCTAATATCTTCCAAACAGACAAAAAAGTTTGGCCAATATATGTCACATAATTAATTGTCCCAATCCATTAAATGTCACCCGAAACTGAACAACATTACGATTTAGCATCATTTCCGATCTCGTATATCTTATTTAAAATTGTCACATAATCGTCACAATCCATTATACGTCACCATCACGTATATAAATTGTGAAGACAAGCAAATGCCAATCAATCTCATCCTGTAATTGAAGTTGAATACTCAAGTGGCTCTCCGCTCTCCAACTCTCAAGTCTTCAACACATATCATAACATATCGCTATTGCCCCATCCCGCCATACACCTACTACCCAACAATCTCTTGTTGCTTTGCTACGTGGACTTCCACTTTTTTGCTACTAGTTGGTTGGTCCATGCAATATCTTTTGCTTTTTTTCCTTTTCTTTTCTTTTCTTTTCTTTTTATTAGCAGACAAGCCAAGTGGCTTTCCTACATATTATTGTCTTTTGCATGAATTTATAGCAGCTCGGCTTTACAAGTGTCAAAAACATCTTTTCCCCTTCATCAATAGCTGACCCGTAATTTTCAGATTAATCTTCTCGTATCAAGCAACCATTGTCATTCAATCTCAACCGCATATTTTGTATGATCAATGTTATTTCATTAACTAATTATAGTATATAAATATCGTCTCGGCCTACTGGTTAATATTAGAATTTAGGTATCTTAAGTTGGAGTTTAAATTTTTTTTATTGTATTATTATATTATTTTATGAAGAATATTTTTTTTAATCTCAGAGCTTGCAACTAGTATTCGAGGTGTTGTGTAGTATAGATTGGTTATGTGTAGATGTTTGAAGAAGGTTAGAGTGAAATATAATGTAAGAGTATAGAACCGCAACCATGTTATTAGATGTTGCAGAAAACAAGAGAAAAAAAAAATCAAAAGTCAACATAGATGTCATCTGTTGGCCAATATTATCGTTTTAGTATCAACACGAGAAATCTATATTAGTCAATATGCCTATGTCGACGGATTACCTGCAATGACTTCGACGATCCATAGTCGAAGTCGTTCACCCTTCTTCTGAAAATCTATTTATCACGTTTTCTCTTATACACTACAACAACATTGATTCCTCAATTAATTATCCATTGTTCTAGAGAGAAATTGTATAATTGAAAGAATAATCCTAATATCCCTTGTAGTCTCTAATTCTATACAAACTAACATCATTGGAGTTTTTTTCTTCTAATTATTACCGTTGATTGTAGTTTTTGTCCTATATTAAATTTTATAATCCCTAATTTTATCTTATTACGTCATCTGTATTCACATTGGTGAATTCCTGACATTATCTATTATTCTGTCATCCTAACCCTTAAGGATAAAACAAAATAGAATTATATGTGTATGCCTTTTCTTAATTACCTATCATGTTATTTCTATTGCCCTCATTTAATTTCCTAACGACGTAGGAACGAATCACCTATAAATAAGTTTGGTCGAGCTTATATCCTAATTACGGACAACGAAAGATAGCTATGTTACCACCACCCGGACTAAAGCATTTGTGTTTGGTTGATATGATGAATCGCGGTATACTGTTGACCGTCCGAAGATTACAAACTCCAAGCATTTGGTGTAGAATTAGCTGAACGTACGTAAAAGCTTGTAGGGAGAATAAAATTTGATACTAGTGACATAGGGTTGGGTCCATCTAAAAAAAAGCCGCTTTCAAGTTAGCAGCAGCTGCGAGAAGCAGAATTATTAGTTGTCAGACGAAACATATTCAGGTAGAATAAAATTATTTGGCCGGTGATCTTTCCTAGCGATAGTAGGAGAAATAGTACCAATCTCAAAACTTTGACGTTTCGATTCCAACTTTCAATTAACTTTTTTTTTTGAATATGTTAAAACAGTCGTCGACTAATTGTAACATTTTTCCTAAACCATACCTTAAGAGTGTGTTTGGTTTGTTAAAAATAATAAGAAGAAAAAAGAAAATGAGGTGGAAAATAAAATATATCTGTTTGGTTGATGAGAAACAATTAAGTAAAAAAAATAAGAAAAAAAAATGTTAGGAAAATTACACGGGACATTTTTCCACACAAAAAGCAGAGGAAAAGGAAAGAAAATTTTGCTCGACTCGCTGCATCATCCATCGTATTGTTCGAGCTTCGTCTTCTTCAGTCGTCCTCTTCTTCGATCTTTCTTCTTCTTCAGCCATCCTTCTTCTTTGTGCTTATATTCATCCCATGACTCCTCCACAATTTCGGCCGAAGCTTCCCGTAGGTCGTTCGTCAAGTGCGAACTCTACGCTTCCTGGAATCCATCGTCGGCTCAGCCTTCTCGATCTGCCGCTCCATCATTTCTAATTGCACAGGTACGTCTTAAGTTTTGTAGTAACAATTGAATTCTAAGGCCCTAATTTTATTTCATTTTTGATGTATACAAATGGGATTTGATGAGCCAGAAAGATGATATGTTTCGATCATGACCTTAGCTTCTGTGTAACTTGATGCGGAATACCTTTGATCTTCAGTCTTGCCTTTTTTACTTGTCTATTGGATGTGTTGAGGATGAAAAATATAAAATTATGACATCGATTGAGCACTACAAAATAATTGACTTTTGCCAACAGGTCTTATCTGTTGGTAAAAGCCATATTTCTGTTGGCAAAAGTTTTTACCAACAGATATTTTTCTGTGACAAATCTGTGGGTAAAAACTCTGTGCTTAAAAGTTTTACCCACAGATACGTGTGATCTGTTGGTATTAGTTGCTTATGCCCACAGATATTTATCTGTTGGTAAAACTTATACCCACAATTATATCTGTGAGTAAAAGTATTAACCACAAAATGATATCTGTGACTACAAGTATTATCCACAAAACAATATCTGTGACTAAAACTATTACCTACAAAAAAAAATCTGTGACTAAAAGTAGTATCCACAATATATATATATATATATCTGTTAGTAAAACGACAATAATGTCCATAATACCTGTTGTAGCAATATTTACTTATAACAATAACTTATCCTTATATAAAATATAGTACACCATACATAATCATCGTTCGTTAGTTTAACTATCAAAACGATACTAATCTTATAGGTAGAATATATATACAACTTGTAACATATACTAACATATAAAACATCTTCATTAACATATCAAACACCATCCTCTTCATTCCCATCCTATTTAGCATCTCCAATGACTTTTGCGTATTCCCTAAAAAAATTTGCATGTAACTTAATTAGATTAATATAATTAAATTCGCCTAAGATAAGAATGAAAGAATAAATAATAGTAACCAGAGTAACTAAACACACAAACAACAACAATACTAATAACACAAACAATGAGTAATGGCCTAAACTAGTGGCAAGACTAGCCTCACATACAACTTTGCTAGAAATAAAAGGTTAGCTAATTCAAGAAAACTTTTCAGCGATAAATTCACTAATATTTCAGACACATGAAAATGCACAAAGCATGATAAGGCAAGAAATACAAATCAAAGCATGAAAATGCACAAAGCATGATAAGAGAACAGGGCTGTACTTTGTTATGGAGCAAACTATTTTTTCTTCCCTAAATTTCCTCACATGAAAATGATAGTTTCTGTAATTCACTACTGTAAGGGAAATAGTCAAAATGACACCTCCAAAAAATATGCTCAGAAAACATACTAGCTCCACACACCCCTAGTGCTCTTATAGACATAGAGTGGCGAATTACTCAAGTCTCCGTAAACAACACCAACACTTTGATCATTTCAACTATTTCTTTTACCTCAAATTGATAGTTTTAAAACTATCAATTAAAGGTATTAGAATGCAATTAGGATCATTTCAACTATTTCTATAAATTTAATTTTAGAAAAACAATTATACAAATGATCAATTTTATAGTTTTACTTGAAATCTAGGGTTTTAGGCCCGAAAATACAATTCGGTTGAATTCTATTAATTTATTTGAATTAAATGTTTAGAAATGCAATGAGACATATTTTATAACATATCGTATAATCAATTTTCCAAAACCAATAAAAGAAATACCCAATTTAACATAATTAGGGTTTTGGAGCCCGTAACACAAATCCGATCAATTCTTGCTAAAATATATAAATTGATGGTTCGAAAATATAATTAAATATATTCTAATATAAATTAAACAGTCAATTGAATAAAACGACCCGATTACACAATCCAATTTAGTTCTACAAGAGTTTTAGACCTAAAAATCCAATTCCGATCAATTACGCACAATTTTCCCAAATCAACACTTCCAATATGAAATTAGATACATTTAAAAACATATTATACAATCAATTTATCCAAAATCACCAAATCGGGTGAATCCGAAAAATTCGGACATAACCCCGCCAAGAATTCAATTTTCTAGAATTTCAACATAAACCATACAATTCACTTATCCAAATCTATCTCACAGCACATATATACATAACCAAACAATTAATTTAACTTATCACAAGCTAAATCATACTCAATTAATCAAATCAATATTAGGGTTTTTTCAGAAATTTATACCAAATAAAAATCAACAAATCAGAGCAAGGGAAGGCTGGACAAGCTTCGCCGGAGGTCAGGGGTTGCTCGCCGGTGGTCGGGAGACTTCGGCGGTGACCGGGCGGTGGCGGTGTGACCTGCGCTACTGCTCGCTACACCTGTTGCTGCGGCGGCGCTGCTGCTGCTGGTTGCTGCTGCGGCTGCGGCTGCTTCGGCTTCTGCTGCGGCGTCTCCGGTGGCGGTCGACTGGCGGGGCGGTTGGAGCAGGGAGAAGCTTGGGAGAAGGAGGCACACTGGGGTTTGGCCTGCGGTTGGCTCAAGACAGGAGGGGGTCGGGAAGGGACAGAGTAGAGAAGGGAGAGAAAGGAGAGGAGAGAAAAAGAAAAGAAGAGGGGTGGGTCGGGGACTCGGGGTACCGGTCGATGGGTGTTTTTTTTTTTTTAAATAAGAGTATTAAATAAAATACTAAATATCAAAAATTATAATTGGAATAATTTTATCTAAAATTTATTTAACAAAAATTTATTTCAAAAGGATCCAAAAATTTAAAATTAATAAAATCGCTATATAAAGAATATCAGAAACATTTTTGAAAGAATTAATAAAAGAATTTTTTTCTTACAAATAATGTAATTAATTTTACTATTTATAATAATAATATTATTGGTTGTCTAATAATATTATTAAATAATAAATTTAAATAATAATTAGTATTATTTAAAAATATTTAATATAAAATTAATATTTTATAATGTATTATTAAGATAATATTAATCATAATTTATAATAAAATAATAATTATTATTAAAAATAATTAATAATGCGAAATAAATACAAATATGAATAATATAAATATTAATCATAATTTCCAACAATTAGTAATAATATTTATTATTATTATAATAATAATAATACTAATAATAATGTCCTAAAATAATTATTCTTAGTAATAATTAATAAAGAATTATATTAATAAGAATAATATGAATCATTATTTTAAATAAATTAATAATAGTATCTAATAATTACTAATATATTATTAATAATGTGAAAAATTATTGATAATATTTATTATTGTTAAGATAATATAGATGTGAATGATAATTGGTAGTATTTAATAATAAATTAATTTAATAGTAAGTGGTAGTAGATATAATATATATTATTTCATTATAATTGTTAAAAAACACCATTATGAACAATATTAATATAAAAACTTTGAAATAAAATAATAATTAATAATAATATATGTAAACTATTATTTCTAAAAATGACTAATGACTTTATTATTATTATTATTATTATTATTATTATTATTATATTAAAAAGAATAGAATTAATCATTATTAAAATTATATAAAAACAAATATTATTATTGAATTTCATAAACACTAATACCAACAGATGTAAAAGTGGGTATTAGTTCTGTTGGTATAATGCTACTAATAACCACAGATATAAGTGATGGTAAAATATCTGTTGGCATAACATATTAATACCAACAGATAAAAAATTTCTGTTGGAAAAACTATATTATTGCCCACAGAAAATTATCTGTTGGTATTAGTTACTTTTACCAACAGAAAAAATATCTGTGACTAAGTTTCTGTTGGCAAAAGTGAATTATTTTGTAGTGGAGACAGATACATAGATTGAATTTGCCGTAGGTAGTTAATCGTTGTTGTATAGTGGTTTGAGTTTTGATAAGGCTGTGTTGTTCTCTATATTCATATAAATAGTGTGGCATTCATTTGTTGCTGCAAAATTGTGTTCGTCAATGTTGCACCGTCTGGGTCTAAATAATTGATTGGCAATATTAGATAGGGTTGTAGTCAAAATTTCAGATGGGTAGTATCCTTCCAGATTGAAAAACTTTAGGTTTTGTTGATGTCAACCTGATGTGAACCAAGAATTACTTGGTTTAAGACAGTTTATGCTATCCATGTATTGAATATCCTAATAAGGGAGAGAGTGAGACACTTGGTGGCATTGATTTGGGATGAAAATAACCCACAAATAGCATTAGAAATGTTTTACTCATTTGCTCTGCAGTGATTAGTATTGGTCCAAGTATTCCCTGTTCCAATCCAGCTTATGGGATGTAATATGTTCCAATCCAGTAGAAAGGCACCAAGGATTTGGAGCCCTAGTGGAAAGGAATCAAACAGTAGAAAGAAGCTGAAGGCTACAACATCAACATATACCCAAAGTTAACCTGCATTAGATTGATGTCTATTGTTTGAAGTGATATGAGTCATATACTTAACAATGAGCTTTAAATCAATATAATGGCATCCAAAAGCATTTGGACCTCATGTGGCAGGTCTTATTGGTTCCTCTAGGTCTGATATGCTCATAAACCCTATGTATGTTGTATTTTCCATCCTCCAAACAGTGGATATGAGTCCATAAGGTACCATATGGTTCCTCCAACTTATCACTTTCTTGAAAATCCATGAGATATGCAACTGACATTAGTATAGTTCAACAATGAATTGTTTAATGTGAACTCCATGCACCCATTCTATCCACAAACCTTTTCCAACAACCCACATGTTTTGCTAGTATTGCACCAAATGAACCACTATCTTAATGGAGTAAAACCTTAGTTACTACAGGAGTTAGAGCACAGGAAGAAATACTCCCACTATTTATAAAACATTTCTTCTTTATGCAAGCTAGGCTTTAAAAGAGATTTGTTAGTGTGCCTGAATTTTTATATAGATACATGATATAAATGAATAGTCTAGTAAATGGACAGATAGCTGGTTTTCAGAAACACACTAAAGAGATGATGTCCAGGTCATGGGTTTGATCCCTCCCAATGCATTTATTTTTGACAACATACACAATGTCTGTTATGCAGTTTGATGTTGTACAATGAATTATTAGCTTTTCATCTTTAAACCATAAGAGCATAAAAGTTTTGAAATCAATTTTAATAATCTAAGGCCAATAACAATCCAACTTGAGCTAACCTGATGAATATAGCTGAAGTACATATGCAACAACATTTTTCAAATTGATAACACAGATCTACTTCATGAATATATCCATCTTATGTCCTCAATACCAACAGCATTGATAATTGTAAGCAGCAACTCATCACAATTGGTTGCATATACATACATATACATACATACATACATATATATATATATATATACACACACATACACACTAATTATTGCCTTCAGTCTTATCCCTATGTAATGTGATGTAAGATCTTTTCCTATTTCTTTTGTTTTCTGATCAACCATGCATGTCCACCATGAAAACAAATCAAAACTTATCATGTCCTGTTATTAATTTTTCTGATTATTGTTGGTTTGTTGTATTTTTATTTTTTTAAGTGTCGTTGCTGTATTAAATGTACTTCTGTTTACTAAGTTTCATTGCTTAATAGCATAACACAAATATTCAAATTGGGGTCCTTTGACAAGATCCTTGTGATGATTGTTGTTTGCTGGAAGATGGACAGATTTTTTTGCCATATATCAAGGGAGCAACACTGGTCTTTATTACTCCAAATTTGCCTTTCCTCCTGTTAGTTTTACTTTTCAACCAACCCAGCACCTCCTCCCACGACCGCACATGATACTGTAAGCCAAACCAATTCAACATAATGCTCCAGCAGATTTTAGCAAAATGACAGTGTACAAATAACTTGTATCACCACATGATCCATTCAATAAATATTGAAAAAGGGCATCCTTCATCTTCATAATTCTTATGACTCTGAGGAATTTAGAAGCACATCTGAGATTCTCTTGCATTTGATATACCCAACTATTCCAGATTTCTAACTATAAAGTTAGGCATGGAATATCTGCAACATAAAACACTATCAGGACAAAAGACCTTACCATAGACATCATAGTTCTTTCTCTTAGGAAGTAGGCACAAAAGAAATTTTGGAGCTGCAGGTAGCTTAGATTGTATCAATATTATCGGACTCATTATATTATATAATTATACAGATCCATTGGGTACATAGTTCTTCCTTATTCTTTACAATCTGCCATAACCAGTCCCAGAGCTGCTATATTCCAAATTTTCAAGTTCTGCAATCCTAAGCCACCTTCTTTCTTTGATAGACAAATTGTCTTCTAATAAACCAAGGCCTTGTTGAATTTAGCAATATCATTTGTTTATGAAAATATTTGTATTAAATATTTGTCACAAGTTTATGAAAATTTAATCTTCCCTTGTATTACATGTGTATAATATGAACATTTGTTTAACATGTCATATATAGATATATATATAAATCTATATATATCATTTGTTGAGTTTGTTCATTTTTAATGTATTAAGGCTACTAGAGAGGAATCAAATTCAATGTCAAGATCAGTATTCCAAGAGTGGAGAAATCTGCCAACAAACCATCAATTTGCTACAAATGATAGCATGGAATATGAAGAAAATATTGATGTAAGTATCTTATTCAGTTTTACGCATATTTTATGAAATGTATTATGAGAATATTTTATATTTTGTGACCACAACAAGCTAAGTATATTTCATTCAAGTATTCAATAATCCACATGCATGTCTCAATTAACATATATGGTTCATTTTCTCAAACTTTTTTCTTTTTTTTGGATCATTTAATATTAGACTAATTCATTGGAGGAGTGGGAGAAATTAAGAAGATGGGTAGCAACATGTGTGGTCACCTATGGAGCATATGTTGCTAGTTTATTATCGTTGGTTTTTCCTAATAATTATGTTGCTAGGGATATTTCTCAATTGGGAGATTATAAGCGACGAGCTTTTTTAGATTGACTTACATTGGAAAAAGACGAGGATTGTCATAACCAGTTGAGGATGGGAAAATAGGCTTTTGCTAGACTTGTATCAATATTGAGGGATTCTGGGAGATTGAGTGATACTCATTCTAGCTGTGTAGAGGAGAGAGTGGCCATGTTTCTCAATATTATAGGTTATAATAGGAGAAATTGGTCGGTGAAATTAGACTTCTGGCGGTCTGGTAAAACAGTAAGCCGACATTTTCATCAAGTGTTGAATGCTATCATTTCTTTAGAAAACGCCTTTTTGCAACAACCCGATAGATCTCGCTGCCCTCATGAAATATCAAGTAACTCAAAATTTTGGTCATATTTTAAGGTAAATGTCATAATATTATAAAATAAATGACTAAGTACACATTATAACTTGAATTTTTCTTTAATAAATTTTTTTAACATTTTTACACAGAATTGTGTTGGAGCAATTGATGGATCACACTTTTGTGTGAAAGTACCAAATAATGTGGTACAAAGATATCGTGGCAGAAAGGATTTTCCGACCCAAAATGTGTTAGCTGCTTGCTCTTTTGACTTGAAGTTTTTATATGTGTTGTCGGGATGGGAAGGGTCGGCATCTGATTCAAGGATACTAAACAATGCTTTAACTAGAGACATGGATAGATTGGTAGTGCCATCAGGTAAATTTTACTTAGGCGATGCAGGTTTTCAGTTGAAGACAGGATTTATTACACCATATTGCGGTACTCGATACCATTTGAAGGAATATAGCATTCAACGCCCTCAGAATGCAAGGGAACTTTTTAGTCTAAGGCATGCTTCCTTAAGAAATGTTATTGAGAGGGCATTTGGTGTTTTGAAAAAATGTTTTCCAATATTAGGAAGTGGAATTGAACCATTTTATTCTGTTCAAACTCAAGCAGATATGGTTTTAGCTGGATGTATTTTACATAATTATCTCATGGGAGTAGATCCAGATGAAAGATTAATTTTAGAAGTTGATAGTGAGATAAGAATTGTTAACACTCAAACAGATGTTGCGCCATCAATTTTAGCAGAAGAGTGTGAAGAAGCCGAGCAATTAAGAGATGGAATTGCAACTTCAATGTGGAGAGATAGTTTAAATAGCTAATGGTAGAGATATCATTATTGTTAAATTCATATAAGGAAAAAAATTGTATTCAGCAAGTGTTCTAAATGAAATTGTACTTAACATCAAAATTCTTATATAAGTTTTTTATATTATTTTGTGTTATTGATGATGTAATAAGTTATGATTTTATCCATGGTTTAAAATTTTTTGTGCAGGAACCTATTGGTGGTGACACACCATCAAATGAGAAGAAAATTTTAACTTGGGATGAAGACATGGATACATTTCTAATAGATTTATTAACTCATCAAATGCACTTAGGTCAAAAAATAGGTGGCTCATTTTCAAGAACGGCATACACTAACGCTGCTAAAGGAGTTAGTGTTCAGTTTGGGCTTGGTTGCTCGGTTAGCCATATAAAGAACCGAATCAAGACCCTCAAGAAGAATTATGCCTTAGCATCTACAGTTTTGCAAGTGAGTGGGTTTGGTTTTAATCAATCTACTCAAATGGTGGAAGCTGATGCAACAGTTTGGGAAAGATATATATTGGTAAGTCTTAAATCTTCTTATTCTTATTGTTATTGCTAATTATTATTATTTCTAAATTTATGTAATTAATAATTTATTTTACAGGTTCATTTTGATGCCAAACCGCTTCACTATAAGCCTATTCAAAATTATAATAGGCTAGATATTTTATTTGGCAATGATCGAGCAACTGGAAGTTTGTCAATTGGTCCGAAAGAAAGACGTTTGCGCTCAGAGAGGCAAGAACATGAAGGAACAACAGCTGATGATCGAAGCACCGAGCAAGAACAACAAAATGAAGTAACCTCTCCTTTGGCCGGTGCATCTGCATCAAGAGCCACGGAGAAAAGAAAGTTGGGAGATTATGTGTCAAAGGAGATGAAGGCTTTAAAACAAGGGATGGATGTAGTTGCAACAGCTCTTGATAGAGGAAATCCACGTAATTTTATTGAATCTAAGCTTAGAAAGGTGGAATGATTGAAGAAAGTTCCAGCCATAGAAATCTATAGCAAGCTTGCAGCAAATATCAGTGCCGCTCGTACATTTCTTGGTCTTCCACCCGAGGATAGAGCCATATGGTTGTGTGTGGAGTTTGGTTCTGATTATTTTGATGATCCTAATGTACCTTTCTGACTTGTTTGATTAGTAACTAGTAACTATGAATTGATCATGCACATTGTTTTTTTTTTTTGTTTTTTTGAGATCTTGATATATACATTGGTAAGTTTAGTAGGATGACTTAAAATTTTATCCGCTTTTATATCCGTTTAGTAATCGAATTCATTTATCCGATATGAAATTATATTTTTATTCTTATTTATATAATTTAACATATATTTTCTAAGGCTAAAAGTGAATATATAATTAAATTTTAATAATCTAACCATATAATTCTAACATTAAATAAATTTCATTTTAAATTTGATGGGTTTTAATCAAAATCCAATAGGTTTTATCCGATGGATATATAAACGGATATGAAAAAATAGACATAATTATAGATATAGAGGGGGAAAAATATTCACGGGATTTGTATACGGATTTTTTTAGATTTTTTTTGAAAATTATTGTAAGTTATTCATGTAATATTTTAGAATAGTTCTATGAAAAAAATTTAGAATTAGTATTGATTTTATGGAGTTTTTATAAATTTTTTAGAAATTTTATGTAATTTTTTGTATATCAATATAATATTTTTAATAACATTAAATATATAAAAATATTTAAATAATAACCTTTAACTTTTCTTAGAATTTTCGTCCTATATACCAAACACTAAAAGTATTTTTCAAGAATTTAATTTTCCACAAATTTTCTCCAACAACCAAACAAAGGAAAGAAAACTATATTATTTTATTTTCTTTCCTTCAATTTTCTTTCCACTACAATTCTTTTTTCCACTTAATTTTCTTCAAACCAAACAGACTCTAAAGATTTCGTTATAATTAAAGCACGCCCTCAAAATTAGTTTTCTAAACTGAAATTAAATTATGCAAATTAATATTTTATACGTTTTTTTAAAAATAATTTAAATTTATATAAAGATTGAGGACAGTTGACGTTATAATTTCTCACAAGTTAATCGATCAAACCGGCCAAGACAAATAATTTGCAGACAACAATAACTAAAAATAACTATACTTAAACAGTTATCAAAGAAGATCCTCAATCCTCAATCTTATTTTTTCACAGTTAAATATTGACGTATCAACAAAATCTCGTCATATGCCACAATTATTATGGTGTGATCTCGGTATACAAGGTCCCACAATTATTTTTTTTTTTTAGTTATTGATTATTCGTAAGGGGTCCAAACGCGATCCACGTTAACGTGTACTTTAGTCATAAAAAATAAAGTATTTTATTACCTGGCTTGAAATGAGAATATTTATATTGATCGTGTGTTACGGATATTTAATTACATATCTTGATTAAATAAAAAAAAAATCCTGTTGACTAGTGCTATATTCTTTTCGGTGGCTACTGGGAAGAACAAAATCTCGCCGTCATGTTGTCATTATTATTTTTTAATTGAATTATTTAGATCAATCATTTGAAAAGGAAGTTGATGATTTATTATTTTTTAATTTAAGGCATTTTGATTTCATTATCTTATTGCCTCATCTCTAAAGAAATTTCCCGTATTTTTGAAACGGCGAACATGAATTGCTTACCTCGTGATTGGTGTCACGCTCATGATGCTCGCATCCGCGTGAAGATTTGCCCAAAATCGCCGTTCCTTGCATTGTAGTATTATTCACCGTCCTCTCTATTAACACTTGGACTCCAGTTTTCAAAGTAGAGGGGTAATCAAACAGAACCGGTTTGTAAATTTTTTGAACTTAGTTTATTAAAGGTTCGCCTAGACTCTTGTCCATTTCACTAAATGAATGGACGTCAAATTTTATTTTTAAACTTTTAATACTTATCTACAGTAAAAAAAGAATTGTATATTTACTATAAAAAATTATCAGTAAGCTTTACTCAACTTCTTTATAAATAAGACGAATACGAACCTACATCGGCTTAGTTTATTTACGATCTACTTTTGAAGTATTTGATTCCTCTCCATATTGTAGATTGATATCTATAAAACTAAAATTGATAACATATACTAGTAATTACTTCAGAGATAAATGCTTAAATCAATGAAGGCTCTGTTTTGAAAATAATCCACTCGGTCTGAGATGGACTTATATATACTCCTTCGTCCCACAAGGACTGTTTGTAGATTTTTATTTTGATTGTCCCAACTCGTAGTCTTATGTTGTTGTAAATAGTAAAATGTATGTATTACTAGTTATCTAATACACTTTATTTAATATAATTAGTTTACCAACTAAAACAGCTCTGCTAAGGATATAATTGAAAATATATGTGTATATTTACTTTTTCAAAAATGTTAATTCACGTTTACCATCTTTGTGACGAACGGAGAGGGTACTAATTTTATAGTCCTTTGTATTTTAATAAATACTTTCTTGGTCTTTATGATTGTGATTATATTCATCTTTTTTTTTCTTTTAATTTTAGCTACCGAAAAGAATAATGTGTTATTATCTTTTATGATAGAATAATGTTCATTTCATATTAAATTATCTTATGGCCTATGTTTTTTTGTTCTATGTACAAATGTGTTGCAAATCATATAGATCCCCAATGATCAATTTATCAATGGAAGTTGGTGATAACATATATCACATTTTGATTGTAAGGAGAGCTACTCAGCTCTCCGGGAAGACTAGATTTCTGAATGTTGATGGCGTGTATGTGTATGACGCTGTTATCAAGGATGTGTTTGTTGTTAGGAGGGTCTGATATGGTAGCATATATATAAGATTTTGTTGCTCCCCTTTATATGCAGATTGTTTGGTTTCTCGATGGCTTATATGATCTTTATTCTTTCTTTTTTGTATACGAGAGAAGGGATTTGATCCAAAGTCGGACCAAATACAGGTGGCTCACTGAACTACAACTCATCGAAATCTAGAGCGACCAATGTTGTCAAAGAAGAGCTCATCGCGACCAATCTAAGGGAGATTCTCATGAATGCGTTATCCATAAGGTAAGGTGTGGCCCAAATGAGCCAAAGCATCTGCGACTTGATCGTCTTCTCTATAATTATAAGTGACCGTGCAAGCTGTAAATTTCTTCGTCAAGTTAAGGCAAACTTGCACCAAGGGGGCCATAGATGTTGAGGACTTGAATATTGTCATTCAACATTTTCAGTGCCAAGATCAAGTCACAACAGAGATGAATATGCATATGACACTACTATAGAAAGCATTGAAAATGGTTAATAATGGGGGCTTTGATAATGATTTCGAACTGTTATCACAGCTAGGGTTATTAAAAGTTTAATAGCGGTTCTAAAACAGCTTGTTAAAAGTCCAAATAAAACACATTGATAAGGAAAATGTTCAGGATTTTGATAATGGTTGTGCAAAAAAAAAAGGTTATCAAAACCTGCTTCATTAGAAAGATTTATAAGTGGTTATACTGACAACTGTCACTAAGGACTCACTTCCAACAACTTTTGATATTTGTTTTATATAGAATTGTCATCTAAACCAACATCAACTTTTTAGTCTAAATTACATTTTAATTTGTTGGCCATGAAATTAAGGAGCATGAAGCCCTTATAGTTTATTATGGAACTATACCATATATTCCAGAACAATCTAATACTTTAGAATAAGAATGAAGAAGACTTGCGTATTTGTTGCCTCTACTGCCCTTGCCTATATCCAATACCCCTTAATGTAATAATCCAACTGGAAGAGCAAATGAATGATGATCAAACAATTTAATAGCTCCCAAGAACTACAAAACCAAACTAAAATTAACCATTAACAAGCTAAAATTTTGGAACAAAGACTGAAATCAACAAAACCTAAAAGCAAAGATGAAATCAACCTTTTATTGAAAAAAAACATAGAGAAGGGGGCTAGGAAACCAAATAACTAACATAAAAGAAATAAGCAAATAGAAAATCCATCAACAAGTATGAATATACAATAGAGAGTGAATTAAAAAAAAACCTTAAGATAATTACACATATTCATTAGAACAACAAGAAATGAAGAGTGAATATTGATTTTACCATGCCAACATTCGTTGACAATGTTTAAATCTAGCATAATAAGGCCACTACATTGTGGTAGCTTAATATAGATCTTGTAAGGTTGACTTAAAATCATAGAAAAATTAAGAAATCGCCTTCTAAATCAAGTAGATTGAGCACTAACAAACTTTGATCTCGGCTAGAAATAACATATTGGCCAAGTACTCAAGTAGATATGCTATTTCTTGTATCAAAATTGCACAAGAACTCCCAATAATACTCAATCATTGCAACAAAAAAAAATGAAAGAAAAGAAAAGAATAGCGCATAAAGAAAATAAGGAAGAGAATAAGATTGATGCTAAGTTAGTCAATGAGAAGGAAATATTATGGTTAGATGTTAAAGGAAGAAGGGTTCCAAGAAGGTATGGTTGGTTATGTAAGCGTTGAAATGTAAATTGAGTTAATGAAAGATTGGGGATTATGGTGACAAACAATCGATCGAAGCCTGCTAGCCAAATGACCGGCATCGAGGCAAATATGGTAGCAACAAGGGGTGTGGGTGGATGACCAAGGGTCATCTAGGTGTTGGGTTGTATGATTTTTACATTCATTTTTTATTCTTTTCATTTTGTGGGCCCTTTCTTTCGTCCTTGTTGGCCATATACCAACTTCCCTTCACTTTGGATTAGATTCTACCTTGATCATTTACCTTTGCCCAAGATTTTAACCATAATCACTTCACCTCACCTCTCAACGACTATCTTACACGATATACTTACACTCAACCTCTTATTTAAGTGTAAATGAAGCAAGCCTTGATTAGTCTCTTCTCTTTCCTACCATATTGATTTTTAAACAACATGCCCCCTCTTTAAGCTTTCGTGTCTTAGTTCCTCATTCATTCAATCACTTGTTGAATTTTGCTCCCTCATATCTTCTCTTTTCTTTGAATTTTGCCTAAGTTTTAAGTGCCCTCATCTTGTCCTTCTTGTAGAAGAAAACAGAAACCCCTCCCTCTCTTTTTGTCATTTTCTTTGTTGGTTCTTCTTCTCTTGATATCTAGACTTGATATTTTTTCTAAAAGATTATAAGTGTTAGATTTGGGAGAAAATTGAAGAGAGTTCATTCCTTATTTTTCCTCTTTTTATGCAACCCATTATTTGGGTATGAATTTTTTCCCTTTTGGTTTTTGATTATTATTATTGGCACCTTACTATTAAGGTTGTGGTCTTATTGTTTTATAATTTAAGCTCTAATTATCTTGTTGGTTTTTTTTTCAAGGAGAAGGAGGTATGGTTGGGAGCTAAGGCTTCTGGTGCTCTTATTCTCTTTCTGCATTATTTTTCTTGGAATGAGGTAACCCATATGCTCCTACTAATTATGTAAAAATCATAAAATAACATGTTTAGGGTTTTTATGATATGCTTAAGTAAAATTTATGCTTCCTTGTAATTCCCTGAAAATATGCATGAACATGGTATTGTTATTAAAAAAAATTATAAGTATGTGACCATGTGAATTTTTGTAAGAGCTTGTTAAATTTATGTATTTTAATGTATGTATGATAGCTTGCTAGAATATGGTTAGTGGTGGTGAAATATTTATGTATGTGTTATAGTGGTGGCTTGACCAAGGGATAGTTGGTCCTAGCCAATACCTCCTTTGTTATTTTTGAGGTTGCCATTGGATTCCTCACATATTTTACTTACAGTTTAATATATAATAAGTTGAGATTTGAGCATACTTAGGTAAAGTTATAAGTGATTAAAGCTTTCCATGCCTAGGGGTATTTTCACATGAAATCTAAAAATTAAGCATGTGTGCCTATTAAGTGTTGTATTATTTTGAGAATGAGTAATATGTGATTTATGGTATGATAGGTATGCATGATTAGAGTTTTATGTGCCAAATGGGCTTTAGGGGGAAATGGTAATTTGTCCATTTTTAAAATTATTTAGAATTTTAAATTTATGCTAAATTGGTTCTTTTAATCTTATTTAGATATTCCATGAATAATATTTAATTAGAATTATAAATGGTATTAAAGCGATAATGTAATGAGTAAATTACTTATAAGGGTATTTTGGTTATTTATGAACTAATGTGTCTAAATCTGAATAATTAGACTAGGATGACCTTAGTATTGACTTTAACTTTTTCTTGGACCATTTACCTTGAGGTTGAATTGAATAATTGAAAATAAAACAAAAATAGTTAATTATGGAATTGATTTTATTATGAATTACGTGATATTGTATGATCATTAAATAAAATATTAATATTTAAAGTGAAAGACCTCAAGTTTGAGAATGGTAACTCTCTAGGGGTAGCTACCTTATAAATGAGGTAAGACTCACTGACTTGGTTTTGGTTTCACTAGTGTGTCATAGTGTCTCAATAAAACCCTAATATACTCTATAGATGACTTACGAGCCTCACAAAAGGTATTTGTAATACCCCAATTTTTTTTATAAACCCTAATTATAAAGAGATCATTATGTGTATTTAGCTGTAATAATTATTGTAGGGTGTTTTGTATTAAATATATTTCTAATATGTGTATTATTATGGTATAGTAGATATATATTTAATTAGGTTAAATTTTGATAGAAATTAGGTTAATAAATTTTAATCCTAGCTTAGACACCAACTAATATCGGATAACCCAAATTCTGATAACTAAATTTTTTAACCCCAGTTATTTCCCCACTAAATGTTTACCCCTACGTTATAATAGATTGTTTCCATACCCTACTCCCTCTATCCCGTCATGACCTTAGTCTACACTATACCTCTAAACCTTTTGCACCATCCCTCCCTCTCCTCTATGTTTCCCTCCTATTATTTTGCTCAACAATACCCTTCACATGACCACCCATTTAAAACCTTCCTTCTCTCATTTTTGTGGCATGCATTAACCACAAGTAAAGCTCGTTCCCCTCTCCTTCCTCCCAAGCTTACTCAAGCAAGAGAAAAAGCCCCACAATTTTCCATTATCATCCTTTGCATCTTCACCTTTTTAGCTAGCAACGCCCATTCCCACTTGTCACATCCCCTAGCTACTACCACTTCCACCGGTCCCTTACCCTCTCCTTTGTTAAATCTTGTCAAAACTAGAGATGGCAATGGGTCAGGTCGGGAATATGGACCCCATCCCCATTCCCTTCCCCGAATCCAATAAGAAAAAAAAAATCCCTGAACCTAACCGGATCCCCAATTTTTTTTTATCTGGGATTCCCCAATCCAATCTCCGTGGGGATCAAATCCCTATACCCGACCTGATTTCTGATCTATTTTTTGTTCCCGATTTATTCTCCGACCTTGAAACCCAACCTGATCCCCAATCCTCAAGCCTTTTTTATATTACACTTTTAATTTATATTCTACAATATATATATATATATATAATATTATATAAAAAATATAAAAAATGTTCGGGTTGGGTTCGGGGATGGGGACCCCAAACCCATCCTCGCCCCGTCCCCGAAAAAATCTTCATTAAGAATCCTAGAATCCGAACCTAATCCTCGAATTTTCTCCCCGAACCCAAACGGGGAATCCTAGACGGGCCCTCGAACCCACGAGAAAAATTTCCATCCCTAGTCGAAACTACTACCAACCAATTCACAACCACACAGCAGCAGCCCTTTCACCTTCAGCCAAAAGCATTGAACCCTCTCCCTTTGGCTTTGGCCATGTTTGCCAAACCACCCCACCTTGTTGCACCCTTCTCCACTATATCCTCCCCCATACACTAGTTCTCCCTTCCGATCACACCGCCTAGCAATTCCTAAAGGAATTATTTCTCACCTCCCTTCTACAGCAGCTCCCACTGCTTCCTCCTCCTTTAGTTTTGTGAGTTTCTTTGTTTCATCACTACCTTATTTTGGCCTTTTAGCTGTTCTTTGAGTTAGTTTAGTTTATTTTGGTTTATTACTATGTTAAATTAAATAATAATATATGGGTGTTAATTTCTTAGGTAATTATTGAGGATCTTGGAAAATATAATTTTTATACTTTTGTGTAAGCTTGGATTTAGGTAAATCCAATCACTCATGAGATGGTGGAAATTATGTGTGAGTATGTTAGGATTTTTTAGAGTTAGAATCATGCTAGGGTTTTATGTATTTAAAGTAATATGACATGCAAGATAATATGATAAGATGCTAAATAAATGATACATATGATTATTGTTAAGTCACATGCATGAGTAATACATTAAATGATTTACGTATGCATATCTAGGGTTTTTTAGGGTTTAAACTATTGTAGCATGATGATGTAAATGCCATAATAAATATCTCATGATTAATATTTTATGGTAGCTAGGGTTGTTATAAATAGTGTGGAATATGCACTCATGATTAAGGTTAAGGTAAGATAATTGTTATTCATATATTCTAGGGTTAGAGTTGTTTCTTTACATGAACTATGATGTTAATTGCCATATTATATGCTATATCATGATATATGATGTACATACATGCTGCATGAAATTTAAGACATATTATAAATAAAGGATTTGGGTTTTTGGGCGCAACTTACTAAATGGAGGAAGAATGGAAAATATAGTCAATTGCTAAATCGTAAAGATTATCTACGTGTTAAAATAATGTGAATTATTATATTTTATCCTTTTCATGAAAAATTTATTGTGATAATAATTTTTGGTATAAAACTGAATAAAATGACAAAATTAGGGGTTTTGAGGGCATTTTAGTAATTTTAACCTAATGCATCCTTTGTGAATGATTGTATATTATGATGTCCTTAGAACTTTGATAGGTTGACCTTAGTGTTTACATTGGTTTGACCTAGACCAATGACCTTAGAGTTTACCTGAATAATTAGAAATAAAAAGGGAAATGGTTAAGTGTAGAAATAGGAACTGTTGTACAGTATGTGAAATTTGTGATCACCTCATAAAATATTAATACTTAAAATGAAAAACGTCGGGTTGGAAATTGTTTTTCTCTAGGAATAGCTACTATAGAGACGAGGTGTGGCCCTCATTGATTTTGCTTCTCTAGTGTGCCATGGTACCCTATTAAAGCCTTAGTCTACTTTATAGGTGACCTATAGGTCCTATAGGGGGTATCAATACTTAAGAATTATGTAACACCCCCAAATTTACTATTGAAAAATTTCATTTAAATAAAAAATGTTTAGCGGAAACAAAAGATAAAATAGTAAACTCGGGGGTGTTACCGCCACACTTAGTACCAGACCAGTTCACTCCTACCGTTCCAGTACTAAGTGCTAAGGCTAAATCCGATCAACATTAAGTGCGAAACATCAAAAAATGGGTCGACATTCAACATGAACCATTAACGAAAATCAGTCAAACAACTGTTAAAATACGAATTAGGATTACAACTCAAGAGTACGATTTCCAAAACGTGAAGCGTAGTAAAAAATGCAGCTAAATATGGAAATACGAAAACCGATGACATCAATAGGGTCCGGCCGAATCGCTCTCGATCCCCAGGTCAGGTTAGGCTCAACACTCTGCCCCACCCGATGCCTCGTAGGTATCGTAGGCATCGAAGACATCATCTCCTACCTGCACAAGTTCAGAGGGGACTTCTGCTCATGGGAATGAGAATCACCTATGAAACAGGTGATCAGTACGCTACGTACTGAGTAAAGTAACAGACGTGCTAAGGACAACACATAGAACACATGACACAAGGATAAGCACATAGGCAACATACAATAATACATATGATAAGGCCTGGTTACTTTCCCGGTGACTTATTCTTTATTCTCCTTAATAATATGTTCATTCCATACATATTATTTAATAGTCCATGTGAGTGCGGGAACCCCACTATTATAGCCGGTGGACCGGAATACATACACTCAGGACATAACGCTCCTGACCACTATTATTCGCCGGTGGACCGGTCTCTAGGGCAGAACGCTCCTGGCCACTATTATTTGTCGGTGGACCGGTTTGGCCCCGACTCACATGGTGTTTCGCTGTAAGTACTTAGTGTATTTCCCATGGCTTAGCTTACTTACTTTGGTTTGTTGAACACGAAATCCCCCACTATTATAGCCGATGGACTGGAAATCACACAGGGCAAAATGCTCCTGACCACTATTATTCGCCGGTCGACCGGTCTGGGCTTGGCTCAACAATCTTCCACTTTAAGTGATTAGTATCTTATTCGTGTCTTATTAGATAACATTCCACCCTTGACATGCATGTCATCGATGTTCTACTTCTTTTCTCTCAAGAGGGCCCGTCCCATATTTTGAGACTCCTGCACCCCTTATCACGCCCCGACATCCATTCCCCCTTACACTCACACATAATGAAAGACCAACTCCTGAGAGTGTAGGTTAAGCCCAACACCCTATGACATCGACCCTGCCTATTTTCACCCTCTAGGGTTTTCCCCTTGGAAACCCTAGTTGGACCTATGTGGCCCAACTTCTTCTCACTCACTCTACCATTACTTGTTCCTCGCCCCACATCTCATCCTTATTAGGTCAAATCCCAAGACGTATCACTTTACCTCTCGACTTCGCATGTGACCGGCAAAACCCTAGTTGGCCACATCAAACCCTAGTACCTTACTTCTTCCACAAGTAACCTCTCTCTTTTCATCCTAAGGTCTCTTCTTTCATATGGAAAACCCATAGTCATCTTTTATATAAATGAATTCTCACTCTTAACCCATACTCCACCCTTCCTTAATCATTCTTACTTTTGTACTTCCCAAATTTCCACTTTCTCCCAAAAACCCTAATCGGGTCCCTTATACACCCTTACACCAACCTACGTACTATTTTTCATCCCAAGTCTCCAATCACTCCATAACTCTCCTATTCTATTATTTATACCCTAAATCAACTTTTCTCACGTAAGATTCACCCCCATGCAAGATTTAGCCATCCCATGCAAACACCCCAAGTCCCCATGCAAATTTTAAGACTCCCATGCATGGTTCCCATCTCTCATTTATTTTGGTCATTCCTTCCTCTTAAAATTTCTCTCATGGATTATGAGGTACTTAGGTCAACCTCATATCCCCCTTAGTGAACTCACTTCCCATTTCTTTCTTGTCATCCTTATATTCCCAATTCATATTATTAGTTGTCCTAACATGCATGTCCTAGAGGGCCATATCATATCACATCATAAACATCATATATATACATGCATACATATCATGCTTATGTCATAGGAAGCACATACAAACATACCTCAACTCCAAGCTGCGCTACACATAAGACAAGTTATCCACAATCATATAATACACGACATAGCATGGCATATACAACATCCAAAGCATGCAGGTCACACATCACACAAGGGCCTTAGCTTCGTCCTTACCTAAAGCGACACCGGGCTTGGAGCACGCTCCTATAACTCCTTAGGGTTTTGGTTAGGATCACCTATAAAAGGGAAAAATACTAAGTATTAGTTTCCCTCAAAAGTACCATCATCCCTTATTTTAGGCTAAGATTAGGGTTATTATTATTAAAGAGAGTATTATACGAAAACTAGGGTTTGTACCTTAAAATTAGTATACTAAATATTACTATTCAAAATATGTTAATTTTTAATATTTATTGTTACAATTATATTATTAGACCCGTTAGCTCTATTCTTATAATAATAGTATTCATGCTAACTATAGTAAAATAGTGATAATAATAATAATAAAACTAATAATAGTAACGCTAATACTTATAGTGCTAGAAACCCTAACATTTTTAAGACTAAAGCTAACTATAGTGTTAGGATTAGAATAATAATATAATAATTGCAATACCAACAAAGTACTAATATTCCTAAAGATAATAATGATAAAATTCATATTTTGAATAATAATAACATAAGGGTTTAAATGTTTTTGTTGCAATAATAGTAATAAAATAATAACAATAATAATAGCAATAACTAACAATGATACTATAGTAACAATGTGAGTGCTAAAGGCATTTAGGAATAATATTAATGATATTCTAATATTAAATAGTAAAATACTAAGGCTTAAGTACTTTTCTTCTTTAAAGAAAAAAGGATAGTACGCCAACTTCGGTTTAAAACACTACTAATAATAAAACTAGCAATAATAATAATAATACTAATAATGATAATGATAATGATAAAAATGTTAAGTATAATAATAATAACAATAATGATGACAATAGTAACCAAAATGATAATAATAATAATATAAGGATCCAAATGTTTATATTAATAAATAAAAGTAATGATGGACAAGGTTACCATTAACAATATTAGTAAGGAAATAATGATAATGATAATGGTAGTAATAATAGTGATAATAACAATAATAATAAAATAAATTTGGGTTAAGTAGTAATAAAAATAATAATAATTTCATTAATAATAAAAATAATAATACTAATAGTAATATTAGCAATAATAATAGAATAAAGTTAGGTGTAGTAGTAGTAGTAGTAGTAGTAGTAGTAATAATAATAATAGTAATGTTAAGCATAATAGAGGATAACAATCAAAAAGAATAATAGTAATATAAGAGTCCCAATATTTGCACTAATAATAAAAGTGGTAATAGTCAAGTTAGTACTAGTAAGAAAATAATAATATTAATAATAGACATAATAATAGTAGTAGTAATGATAATGTTATTAATAATGATAAAGATACTATATAATAATAACATATTTATAAATATTCCTAAAATTAGTTTAGGTAATAAGAGTGATACATAATAATAATAATAATAATAATAATAATAATAATAATAATACTAATAATAATACTAAATAATAAATATTAATAATAATAATAATAATAATAATAATAATAAGGGTAATACTATTAATATTACTAAAAATTGTTCACATTTATATAAAAAGGGTTTCTAAGGTTAGATTAACTAATGATAAAGATAATAATAATAATAATAATACCAACCATAATAATAATAATAGTAATAATAATGATAATAACAACAACAATAATAATACCCTTAATATTAGTAAAAATTATTAATCACTTGTGCTAAAAGGTTTAGGGGTTGAGGAGGTTAGAGCACCACCTAAGGTTAGTGGTGGAATCGGCGGCGGCGCGTGGCAGCGACGGCGACGGCGGTGGAGGAGGAAGAAAGGTGGAAAGATTACTATATAGGCTAAAGGAGAGGAAGGGAAGGGGTGTTTGAGGTGGAGGAAGGTGCAGCAGGTGAAGAGGGGTGGAATGAAGGTGGTGGTGTAGCTGGGAGTGGCAGCGCACGGTGGTTAGTGCGGCGGCCAAAGGTGGTGGAGGGTGGTGGGAAAATGGAGAAGGTAGAAGGAGAGGGAGACAGGGGGAGATGAAGGTGTGGGAAGGTAGGGGAAGGTTCCCTAGGTGTTTTGGAGGGTGAGGGAGGTGTTCGTAGAGGCGGGATTGGCGGCGGAAGGCGGCGCAAGGGGTGGCGAAGGGCTGGAGTGTGCTGATCGGGAAGGCACTTTTGCACGGCTGGGGCGGCACGTGTAGGGAGAGGCAAGGGGTGGTGGTGGTCTGGTTTCGTAGAGGAGGGTGCAGGGATGGTCTCGGTGTGTGGCATTTGTTGCGGTGGTCACCGGAGGCGGCGGAACAAGGGGTTGAATGGGCGGCGGCGAGCAATTTGAGTTTTTTGGGCTGCGAAAAGGGAGCTCAATTATGGCTGCCAATGGGGGGTATTTATAAGATAATTGAGGGGCAAAACGATGAAGGGGAAGAGGAAAAATGGGGCAGATGTGGCAGGACCACCGGCCGGCAGTGGCAGGCGGTGTAGTCCTGCCATGGCAGATTAGGTCGGGGAGGGGGAGAAAGAGGAAAGGAGATGGCATGCAGGGAGGGGAGAGATGGGGCTTGTTGGGGTCGAAAAAAGGAAAGAAAATGACAGGGAGAGGGGAAGATGAGGACGGTCGGTCGTTGGCTGGTGGTTGCCGGCGGAATCGGGGCTACAAGTTGATGTTGCAGGTCGGGGCTGGGGAAGAAGAAGACCAGGCAGGGTGGATCGGTCGGTCCAGGGAAAGAAAGAAAGGAAAACGGAGGGTGGTTCGGCCGGTTGGGAACGGGTGACGAAGGAGGCCTAGGGCGGATTAGGCCACATAAGCCGGGGAAGGGATAGGTGATATGGGCCGACGGCTGGCCCAAACCAGGGGGGGGGGAGATGGAAAAATAAGTAAAGGAGGAAGAAAGAAAAAGGAAAAGAAAGGAGAAAAAGGAAAAGGAAAAATGATAAAATGATTGGGGTTGGGTATTGGTCTTTATTTATTTATATATTTAATTTATATATTTAATTTTAATAATAATTATTTTAAGTATAATAATTAAATTCATTTTTAGATTAATTAGGCTATTTTGGATAAATTTTCCTTAACTTCCGTTTTAATTAGTAAAATGTCCAAAATTTTTCTAAATAATTTATTTATTAATTTATCTTTATTTTCCTCAATTAGTTTCCTCTTTATTAAATAAAATAATTTATTTCCTTAATTTTCTTAATAAATCATTATTCTGCCATAATTCTTAAATTAGGATTTTTGGGGTATTTCAAATTAGGTGACAAAGGTTGGAGGATAGTGTGTTATCTTTATGTGCTAGTATGACCAGGCATACCATTGTGTCCTTGGGTTCTAGGGTAAGGGTATTGTGTTGTCTTCATACACCAATATGACCGGGTGTACATTAGTGTCTCTTGATTGATTTTATCCCCCTAGAGAAATTAAAACGGAAGTAACTATTGTGTAGGAATATAAAAAGGATTTGAATTAGATTTGTTGGTTTAGTAGTTACCTTAAACCCTACCTTTAATAATTTGATTTATTTTGGATCGTGAGTTTGGTAGTTGCCTTGATGCCCTACTTTGAGGTTTGGATTGATTTTATTGGTCAAATATGGCTAATGTGTACACTGTGATGATGTGAATTGACATTATATGATCAATTGTTGAGCATGAGTTCTTGATATTGTATATGTTATCCTATGATTATTATATATTGTTAAGTCATGTGGTTTATGTTTTGAACATGTTTTCATATTATCATGTGAATATATGTAATGTGGGTATGCTACCTTTTGTGAGGTATTGTGATTTATTCAGTAAAAGAAATTCGTACTCATAATACTTTTGCAAATGATTATGTGAAAGTTGGATTGGTTTGAGACTTACAATAGAGGTAAAGTTAAGTGGAACCCTTGAGAAGAAGTCTCATTCTCATTATGGGATTTTGGGTCTAAGAGTTAGGGTAAATCGGTATTGTACTTTTAGGCACCTATTTTGATGTAATTGGTTTTATTTTGGACTCTTATATCCCTTTTTATTTTGATTTTGTTATTGTACAGAGTATATTATCCATAACTTATATTTAATTACTTTCTCTCATTTTTTTAATTTATTTTGGTTGTGTTTTGTTTTGAGCCTTAGTACTTAGCATAAGAATGGTAATGTAATTGAGCTTATACTAAGTGTGGTGGTAAAACCCAAAAAATTGGTAATTAATGCATCTATAAAATAAATTTTATTAAGTAGTAAAAATGAGGGTGTTACAATTTTGATACTGAAAGATTAGGTGCCTAGGTTAGAGGGTATTGTACAACCATTAGTACTCTAGTATGACTGGTGTGTTGTTATGTAATTGAGTTAAATGGTTGGAGGGTACCGTGTTGCCTCATTAGTTGGTATAACCAGTGTACTATTATATCTCTAGGTTATCTATTATATCCCTCAAAGTAATTAAAAATGAAGGCAACTGTTAGATAAGATTTTAGATAATAGTTTATCAAGAAAACCATAATTAAAAGCCTTCATGTGTTTTTGTTTTTAGGATGATTCATTGTAAAACCATTATCTAAAAGTTGATCTTCCAAAAATACATATACAAACTCATTTTTAATAACGATTTCTACCTAAAACTATTATCAAGACCATTTCCCAAACAATGTATTTAAATTTTCACACTTTTTATCATCAATATTTTAATAACCATTATCTATTGGGAGTTATCAAATCTATTTTCTATAGTAGTATAATCATGAATAATAGCTTCCTATAAGGCAAACTAAACACCTAAAAGCTCCACCATAAGGATAGTTCCATAGCCAACATTGGTTGAAAATCCATAAACCCATATTCTTGTGTGATTCATAGCAATAATCCCTATTGCAATATTACTCAGATTTGCCATATTTGATTCATCCACATTGATCTTCAAAATTCCTACTAAAGTGAGTTCTTATCCTAAATCCAAGAGCTCCCTTCTAGCATTTGGGGAAGAAACACTAGGAAAACCTCCTAAACACACACTTCATCCACATCAAAACCTTAGAGCTAGTTGGTTACAGTGTCAGGGAAAATAGTGTTTCCTAAGAAAAAGTATTCCTCTAACTCCACAATCCTCAATAATTGATAAAGGTCACCACCTATAGTGGATTATGTTTGCCAACAAGAATAGTTCCCCTTAATTTTGTCCCCATCAATTCTTGAAGAGATATTGTTGGGGATCGACTAGTGTGAACACTGAAGACTTAATCTTATCAAATTAGGATTTATAATACTTAATGGAGAAAACAATCAAGAGCATGAATTGGAAAAAACTAATGATCTGATTAATTTGTGAATTAGAGAAATATAAAAAGAATAAAAAATTAATCACTAAATATATAAGTTTTCTCTCAAGAACAACAGAGAACTAGTTAAGAATTATCACCCCTATTCCATTGAAGAAGAGATAAAATTATTTATATGAATTTTGAAAAAGACAACGGAAATAAACGATTTTGAGGTAGTGCATTAATCCCAGCGACACATCCATGGTGGCCACTAGAGCCGGCAAAAGTTGACCCGACCCGCCCAACCCGACCCGACCCGACCCGAGCGAAACTCGACCCGTTACGACCCGCAAAATTTAGCAACCCGACCCGACCCAGACCCGACCCGACAATGACCCGACCCGGCACTGACCCGATAATAATCAACCCGACCCGAACCCGACCCGACCCGATCCCAACCCACGACCCGTTATTGACCCGACCCGATAGCGACCCGACCCGTCATTGACCCGACCCGTAATTGACCCGACCCGATAGTGACCCGACCCGTTATTGACCCGACCCGCTTTGACCCGACCCAACGTTGACCCGACCCGACAATCACCCGATCTGACTCAATATTAACCTGATCAGACATCAAAATATATTATAATAATAATAATAATAATAATAATAAATTACATATATTTTATTATTCATTTAAAGCTTTTAAAAAATATAGTATTTTATAAATTATACTTATTTTTCATAATTTTACCCTAGCCATTCTTATTTACTAATGATATCCTAATAAGATATATTATTAATAAAAAAACCAAAATAAAAAAGACAAACATCCAGTTATAATCCTATAAAATGATTTTCAAAACATGTTCATTACATCTACTAATCCATCTATTTGAAGAAACTCTTAATAGAAGAGTATAATAGTATCATTTATTAGTTATCAATTTATCACTTATCACCTACAAAATCCAACAAATAATAACTATACCTCGTATCAAGAGTATCTCACGTTACAACCCTAAATTTAAAGTTTTAGTTATATTTTTTCTTTTAATATTATTAATTTACTTTAAATATAATTTAGTATTCTACGTTCATCAATTTTAAATTTATAATATCTAATTATTTTTGTTAACTATAATATTAATATTAATATTTTATATTATTTAATTTTTAATTT
This sequence comes from Tamarix chinensis, assembly GCA_030549775.1. Lineage (NCBI taxonomy): Eukaryota > Viridiplantae > Streptophyta > Magnoliopsida > Caryophyllales > Tamaricaceae > Tamarix > Tamarix chinensis. The sequence continues at coordinate 112,774,554 of CM060172.1, forward strand.
ATATGAATATATATATAATAATTAATAATTAATGAAAATATATAAAATTATTATTTAATTTAAATTATGTTTAAAATAACTTATTATATTTTTTTTACTATAATAATAATAATTAATAAAAATATTACAATAAAAATATAAATATAATAATGTTAATAAAATAAATACAACTAGAGAAATTAATAAGATAAATTATATAGAGAAATGAATATGAAAAAAAAGATAGAATAAATGATATAAAAATTATTGGATAAAAAAATAATACTTTTGCAAGTAATCAATTAAATATAATATACAATAAACATCTAATATTTTTACATGTAAAATTTATAAATGCTTAATGCAATCAAATATAATACTATCAAAACTTATAAATATCTTAATTATTTACCTTTGTAAAAATAAAACACATATAATATTCTTATTTCATTTATCTTTACTAGTGATCTTATGATTGTATTGTATCTAGTATATACAATGTAATAAATGATAATTATACATTGTATATTCTTGTTATGCTCACCTGTATTTTATAAAATTATCTTTTTTTAAGTAATCAATTAAATATAATATACGATAAACATCTAATATTTTTACTTTTAAAGTTTATAAATGTTTAAAGAAATCAAATATAATATAATTAAAACTTATACATATCTTTATTATTTACCTTTGTAAAAATAAAACACATATAATACTCTTATTTCATTTATCTTTACTAGTGATCTTATGATTGTATTGTATCTACTATATATAATGTAATAAATGATAATTATACATTGTATATTCTTGTTATGCTCACCTTTATTTTATAAAATTATCTTTTTTTAAGTAATCAATTAAATATAATATACAATAAACATCTAATATTTTTACATGTAAAATTTATAAATGTTTAAAGCAATCAAGTATAATACTATCAAAACTTATAAATATCTTTATTATTTACCTTTATAAAAATAAAACACATATAATATTCTTATTTCATTTATCTTTACTAGTGATCTTATGATTGTATTGTATCTAGTATATACAATGTAATAAATGATAATTATACATTGTATATTCTTGTTATGATCACCTTTATTTTATAAATTATCTTTTTTTAAGTAATCAAATATTTTAAGTAATCAATTAAATATAATATATGATAAACATCTAATATTTTTACTTTTAAAGTTTCTAAATGTTTAAAGAAATCAAATATAATATAATTAAAACTTATACATATCTTTATTATTTACCTTTGTAAAAATAAAACATATATAATACTCTTATTTCATTTATCTTTACTAGTGATCTTATGATTGTATTGTATCTACTATATATAATGTAATAAATGATAATTATACATTGTATATTCTTGTTATGCTCACCTTTATTTTATAAAATTATCTTTTTTTAAGTAATCAAATATTTTAAGTAATCAATTAAATATAATATACGATAAACATCTAATATTTTTACTTTTAAAGTTTATAAATGTTTAAAGAAATCAAATATAATATAATTAAAACTTATACATATATTTATTATTTACCTTTGTAAAAATAAAACACATATAATACTCTTATTTCATTTATCTTTACTAGTGATCTTATGATTGTATTGTATCTACTATATATAATGTAATAAATGATAATTATACATTTTATATTCTTGTTATGCTCACCTTTATTTTATAGAATTATCTTTTTTTAAGTAATCAATTAAATATAATATACAATAAACATCTAATATTTTTACATGTAAAATTTATAAATGTTTAAAGCAATCAAGTATAATACTATCAAAACTTATAAATATCTTTATTATTTACCTTTGTAAAAATAAAACACATATAATATTCTTATTTTATCTATCTTTACTAGTGATCTTATGATTGTATATTTGTATTGTATCTAGTATATACAATGTAATAAATGATAATTATACATTGTATATTCTTGTTATGCTCACCTTTATTTTATAAAATTATCTTTTTTTAAGTAATCAAATATTTTATGTAATCAATTAAATATAATATACAATAAACATCTAATATTTTTACATGTAAAATTTATAAATGTTTAAAGCAATCAAATATAATACTATCAAAAATTATAAATATCTTTATTATTTACCTTTGTAAAAATAAAACACATATAATACTCTTATATCATTTATCTTTACTAGTGATCTTATGATTGTATTGTATCTACTATATATAATGTAATAAATGATAATTATACATTGTATATTCTTGTTATGCTCACCTTTATTTTATAAAATTATCTTTTTTTAAGTAATCAAATATTTTAAGTAATCAATTAAATATAATATACAATAAACATCTAATATTTTTACATGTAAAATTTATAAATGTTTAAAGCAATCAAGTATAATACTATCAAAACTTATAAATATCTTTATTATTTACCTTTGTAAAAATAAAACACATATAATATTCTTATTTTATCTATCTTTACTAGTGATCTTATGATTGTATTGTATCTAGTATATACAATGTAATAAATGATAATTATACATTGTTTATTTTTGTTATGCTCACCTTTATTTTATAAAATTATCTTTTTTTAAGTAATCAATTAAATATAATATACAATAAACATCTAATATTTTTACATGTAAAATTTATAAATGTTTAAAGCAATCAAATATAATACTATTAAAACTTATAAATATCTTTATTATTTACCTTTGTATAAATAAAACACATATAATACTCTTATTTCATTTATATTTAGTCTTTACTAATAATCTTATGATTTTATTGTATCTAATATATACAATGTAATAAATGATAATTATACATTGTTTATTCTTGTTATGCTCACCTTTATTTTATAAAATTATCTTTTTTTAAGTAATCAAATATTTTAACTAATTAATTAAATATAATATAATATAAACATCTAATATTTTTACTTTTAAAATTTATAAATGTTTAAAGAAATCAAATATAATACTATTAAACTTATGAATATCTTTATTATTTACCTTTGTAAAAATAAAACACATATAATATTCTTATTTCATTTATCTTTACTAGTAATCTTATAATTGTATTGTATCTAATATTTACAATGTTATAAATGATAATTATACATTATATATTCTTGTTATACTCACCTTTATTTTATAAAATTATCTTTTTTTAAGTAATCAATTAAATATAATATATGATAAACATCGAATACTTTTACATGTAAAATTTATAAATGTTTAAAGCAATCAAATATAATACTATTAAAACTTATAAATATCTTTATTATTTACCTTTGTGAAAATAAAACACATATAATACTCTTTTTTCATTTATCTTTACTAATAATCTTATGATTGTATCTAATATTTACAATGTAGTAAATGATAATTATATATTGTTTATTCTTGTTATGCTCATCTTTATTTTATAAAATTATCTTTTTTTAAGTAATCAAATATTTTAACTAATTAAGTAAATATAATATATTATAGATATCTAATATTTTTACTTTTAAAATTTATAAATATTTTAAGCAATCGAATATAATACTATTAAAAATTATAAATATTTTTATTATTTACCTTTGTAAAAATAAAACACATATAATATTCTTATTTCATTTATCTTTACTAGTAATCTTATTATTGTATCTAATATATACAATGTAATAAATGATAATTAATTATACATTGTATAATCTTGTTTTGATCATCTTTATTTTATAAAATTATCTTTTTTTAAGTAATTAAATATTTTAAGTTATCAAATAAATTATAATCAATGATAAATATCTTTGTTTGATTCAAAGCGCAATATTTTTTATTATTAAAATTTATAAATATCTTTACTATTTATTTGTGAAAATAAAGCGCATTTAATATTTTTAATTCTTTTATCTGCAATATTAATCTTATGATTGTCTGTCTCTAATATTTATGATTTATGAAATGATAATTACTTAGGCTCGAATATGAGTAAACCCGTCAAAACTCGACCCATTAAGTTAACCCGTAACTAATTGAATTCAACCCGTCAAATTGTATGAAATGAGTCAAATGACCCCACCCATCAATTTAACTCGAAACAACTCGAACATAACTAACCTATCATATTATATTATTACATGAAAATATGAAATGACCTGAACCGGCCGAAGTCACCTACTCACGTGAACTAGAAAATGACCCGAAACCAACCCGACCCTAGTCACCCTACCACCAATCAAGTTAACCCAAAATTATCCGAATCCGAGTTTTCTTAACTCGAATAGTCGGACCTAATCCGACTTGACAAATTAACCCGAAATGACCTGGAGGCCGGAACCGAAATGACCCGACCCGAAACCGACCCGACCCGACAATTGACCCGAAATGACCCGCAACCGAAATGACCCGACCCGCAACCGACCCGACCCGACAAATTGACCCGAAATGACCCGACCCGTTAATGACTCGACCCGACCCGCACCCGACCCGCCAAATTGATTGACCCGAAATGACCCGACCCGTTAGTGACCCGACCCGACCCGACCCGACCCGCAATAATCAAATGACCCGCTATGACCCGACCCGCTATGACCCGACCCGAACCCGACCCGCCCGACCCGTTTGCCACCTCTAGTGGCCACCATGGGGGGTGCCATGTTACCATTAACACTATCATGGTTAGAGGTGTTCATAATTAAAAATTTATACCCACCAAATCATATAATCCGCTTCTTGATCCTTAGACCAAAAGCCTAAATTCTCGAATATCCATAAATGATGATAAAATATGGGCCAGATATAGGATATATATGATATCCATAAGAAAACATCATTTTATGAATTTTATTAACTTTTATAAGAAATTCTTGCAAATAAAGTATGTATATCCATTACTATTTACATTTACATTCATATAAGTGTCTTATTTTATCTAAAACTAATATTAAATTATTATTCTTAATGTTTAAATTAAATAAATAATAAAATTTCTAAAACTAATAACTATAAAATCATAATATTATGATATATTATTAAAATAATTAACAAGTTACAAGATCTTTTCCCATATCGGATAATACAATCAAAAACCAAATATCCTAAAGGTCACAAAATATTTTTAAAAAAATTGGATTATATTTTTCGAATAACAAAAATTTTCTTATCCCAAATTTTTTACACTACAATAGTCATGGTTAGAGGTGGCAATTGGGTCGGGTCATTCTCGGGTCACTCTTCCTCGGGTCATTTGTCTTTTGTGGTTCGGGTCTGGTCATTTTGAGTTTAGGTCATTGCTTTGTTTGGGTCAGGTCATTGCAATTTTGGGTCATTTCAGGTTAATTTGTTGGGTTAGTTGGGTTTGGGTTAAGTAAACTCGGGTTCGGGTCATTTCAGATTAACTTAACTAGTAGGGTTGGGTTGGATTCAAATCATTTACTGGTTAACATGACTAGGTGGGTTTAGCCTGTTTGAGTCATTTCATGCATTTGACGAGTTGGTCCGTTGGATCCGAGTTATTTCAGGTTAACTTGATGGGTCAGGTCATTTTATGCAATTTGATGGGTTGGGTTTAAGTAGCTACGAGATAACTTGATGGGTTGGGTCAGGTCGACTTTTGATGGGTTGAGTCAAATTTGGGTCTAGGTAATTATCATTTATTACATTATAAATATTAGAGACTATCATAAGATTACAAGTACAGATAAATGAAATAAGAATATTAGATGCACTTTATTTTCATGAGTAAATCATAAATATATTTATAAATTTTAACAATAAAAAATATTGCATGATTCAATATAACAAAGATATTTATCATTTATTTGATTACTTAAAAATATATAATTTTATAAAATAAAGGTGATCATAATATGACTATACAATGTATAATTATCATTTATTACATTGTAAATATTAGAGACAATCATAAGATTACTAATACAAATAAATGAAATCAGAATATTAGATGTTTTTTATTTTCAAAAGTAGATAATAAAGATATCTATAAATTTTAACAATAAAAACATTGCATGATTCAATGTAACAAATATATTTATCATTTATTATCATTTATTTGATTATTTAAAATATTTGATTACTTAAAAAAAAGATAATTTTATAAAATACAGGTGATCATAATATGACTATACAATGTATAATTATCATTTATTACATTGTAAATATTAGATACAATTATAAGATTTCTAGTACACATAAATGAAATAAGAATATTAGATCTGTATTATTTTCACAAGTAAATAATAAAGATATTTATAAATTTTAACAATAAAAAACATTGCATGATTCAATCTAACAAAGATATTTATCATTTATTATCATTTATTTGATTACTTAAAAAATATAATTTTATAAAATAAAAATGATCATAACATGACTCTACAATGTATAATTATCATTTATTATATTGTAAATATTAGAGACAATCATAAGATCACTAGTACACATAAATGAAATAAGAATATTATATGCGTTTTATTTTCACAAATAAATAACAAATATATTTATCAATTTTAACAGTAAAAAACATTGTATGATTCATTCTAACATAGATATTTATCATTTATTTGATTACTTAAAAAAAATATAATTTTATAAAATACAGGTGATCATTATATGACTATACAATGTATAATTATCATTTATTATATTGTAAATATTAGAGACAATTATAAGATCACTAGTACAGATAAATAAAATAAGAATATTAGATGTTCTTTATTTTTCTAAGTAAATACTAAAGATATTTATAGATTTTAATAATAAAAAATATTACACGATTCAATCTAATAAAGATATTTATTATTTATTATCATTTATTTGATTACTTAAAAAAGATAATTTTATAAAATACAAGTGATAATAATATGACTATACAATGTATAATTATCATTTATTACATGGTAAATATTAGATACAATCATAAGATTTCTAGTACACATAAATGAAATAAGAATATTAGATCCGTATTATTTTCACAAGTAAATAATAAAGATATTTATAAATTTTAACAATAAAATACATTGCATGATTTGATCTAACAAAGATATTTATCATTTATTATCATTTATTTGATTACTTAAAAAATATAATTTTATAAAATAAAAATGATCATAACATGACTATACAATGTATAATTATCATTTATTACATTGTAAATATTAGAGACAATCATAAGATTACTAGTACACATAAATGAAATAAGAACATTAGATGTGCTTTATTTTCACAACTATATAATAAAGATATTTATAAATTTTAATAATAAAAAATATTGCATGATTCAATCTAACAAAGATATCTATCATTTATTTGATTACTTAAAAAATATAATTGTATAAAATAAAGGTGATCATAGATTCATAATATAAAAATGTTATCTATAAATTATAATTATAATTTATTATATTTTAGATAGTTTATAATTAAAAAAAAGGTTCGGTCGAATTGGACCCCCTGCCCATCCCTTTTTCTTTCTTCTTCCCTTCTCTCTTTCTTTTATCTTCTTCTGCATTGAAAATCTATAACCCTAAGTCCCGACCCCTCTCCCAACCTACCTACTTTGTTTCCCTTTCTCCTTCATCGCTTGGAACCACCACCGCACCACCACCACACCACTGCCACACCACGCCACCACAATCTCCACACCCCTTTGCTATTAGTCATTAACAAAAGCACATAGCAACAGTAACTGGACACAGCGAGCAGCAGCAACGATGCCATCGTCTAATGCACCTAACCATCAGTGAGTGGTCCTTAACGACCGATGTTGCTCTAGCAACCCTTATCCCATCCAATTTTGTAACAATTCATTTCATATAATTATTACAAACCTAACTCTTATTTTGATTAATTTTTTTATGAATTAGCTTATGATAATCTAAATTGGATATTGAATTATGTATATATATATATATGTTAGATGAGTGATTTGGAGTGGTTAATTGCAATATATATGGTTGAGTTGTAAAAATTATATTTTTAACTTAGTTATGTCCGAATTTATCAGATTCGTCCGATTAAGCTATTTTAGATAAATTAATTATGCAATATACTTTGAAAGGCACTTAATTTCATGTTGGAATTATTAATTTCAGAAAATTATGTGAAATATATTAAAATTGGATTGTTAGGTCAAAACTCTTGTGGATGTAAATTGGATTGTATAATTGAGTTATTTTATTAAATTTATTATACAATATGTTTTAAAATATGTCTAATTTTAATTTTGAAACATAAATTTAAATATTTGAATAAGATTTGATTAGATTCATAGTTCAGACTCAAAAACCCAAATTATATTAAATTGGGTACTTCCTTAATAGTTTTTAATTAATTGAGTATACAATATGTTATAAAATAGACTGAATTTATAGCACAATAGTATTATAAGTTAGTAATTTTTAGTTGGTAACCATTGTAATTACATTTTTTAGTAGGTAACCAATAACCGCTATAATTACTTTTTCAGTAGCTACCATAGGTATTAATTTTTTTTTATATGATGCTAGTAATTATCATTGCTTGTGGGTTGAAAATAAGGATCTTGTATTTTTTTTATAGTTATTGCTTGTTGGTTTACACATTCTTTAAAATTGAAGATTGGCATAATTCTTTTTACATATTTAAAATTTTAGCCATTGATCTTGAAAAGAAAGAATAAGAGTCAGATAATCAAGTTCCAGCTATAGCTTCAAATCTAGCTATAAATGAAGCTCCAATAAACATATATGATGATGCAAAATTACTAGTTGCAATAGTTCTTGGCAAATGGAAGAGATACTCTAAGGTTTGGGACACCTTTCATCGATTTAAAGATGAATAGTGAAGATAACAAGCTCTATGTAAGTATTGTAAAAGGGCAAAGTATAGAAGTGAAGCTAGATATAGTACGTCTAATGCCTTAAGATACCTACAAGCTTGTGAAGAATATAAAAAAATGACTCCACTAAATACCTTGACATCTAAATCTAGTGAGATTCTATTTGATCTAAAAGTTTATTGTGAGATGTTGGCTGAGGTAATTTTGAGGCATGGGTATTCATTCTCATATGTTAAACATTTGGGAGTTAGAAAACTTCATTAATATCTTCATCACCAAGTCAAACCTGTGTCTAGAAATACTATTAAGAAAGTTTGACTAGAAAAACATGCCTATTTAAAAATTAAACTCAAACTTTCTATTGGTGCAGTTTCTAGCAATATATGTTTGGCTTGTGATATATGGAAACTTGCACATCTCGTGGGTATCTTACTCTAACAACTCATTATGTGGACAATGATTGGAAGTTGAGTCGCAAAGTGTTGAGTTTTTTCCATTTCCATCCTCCCCACACCTGTCTTGATATTTATAACTTGTTGTATGTATTTCTTAAAGAGTGGAGTATTGAAAAGAAGGTATTCACTATGACAATGGATAATGCATCTAATATAGACAATATGATTAGTCATTTGAAACCACATTGATCAAAACTTGGTATATGATGGGAAATACTTCCACATCAAATGTTCAAATCATATCCTTAAGTTGATAGTGAGGGAAGGGTTGAAAAATACTGAAGGATGTGTGATCAAAATTAGAGAGAATGTGAAGTATATAGATGCTTCATAAGGTAGGATAAACCAGTTTTATGATTATGCTACAAAATTAAATTTATCAATTTCTAGGAAGTTGTGGCTAGATGTTGCTACAAGGTGGAATTCTACATATCTTATGCCTCATAGAGCATTAGATTATCATCGTGTTTTGTATTTCTTTGGTAATGTTGAAGCTAATTACAAGCTTAAATTTTTTTCGAATGAGTGGAGTAAAGTGGAAAAGATTTATGAGTTGTTGGAACCTTTCTATGAAATTACTTGTCTATTTTCTGGATCTGAGTATCCTACCACCAACTTTTATTTTCTTAATGTTTGGAGGATTCAACTACAATTGGAGAAGGCAATGATGTATGATGATAATGATGTTAGCAAAATGGGACTACAAATGATGCAAAAATTTTAAAAGTATTGGTCACACTACAGTACCATTCTTGATTTTTCTATAACTTTGGATCCAGTTATAATTTTGACTTTGCAAAGTTTGCCTTATTCAAACTACATGGTAATGAGAAGGGTATAAAGTTGACTAATGATGTATATGCAGAATTTGTCGAGCTATACAAACACTATGAATATTATTGTCCTAATGATCAAAATTCATTTGATCAAGGGACATATATTAATAAGAAGTGAATAGAGGAAATGATGAAATGGAGGTAAATTAAGCTATACCTCACTGAATATTTTTTTTTATCTTCATTACATTTTTATTTTTGTTATTACTAATTTATTTTTACATCAAGTCTGATTATTGTTTTTTCTTTTGTTTACAATTTAAGATTTTAATGCTTCTACTTCTGTTGGAGGTAGAGTTAAAACCTGTAAAAGCGAATTTGAGATGTATATCAAAAGTTAGCGGTTGGATCGTAAAATTTCACTTGATGTGCTCAAATTTTTTTAAAAAAATTCTAAGACTTTTCTAATTATTTCTTTCATGGATAAAGATATCCTTGCTCTTCCAATTACTGTTGTTTTATCTGAGTCAAATTTTAGCATGGATGGTAGAATTTTAAATAAATGGAGGTGTTTATTGTTGTCAAAAAATTCTGATTATCTGGTAACTACTCGTAATCGGCAATACATATATGATGGTAATAAGATTAGTTTTTATGAATTTGTATTTTTTTGATTTGATAATTTTTTTATTCAATGAATCTTGAAGATAATAATGTAATATTTATTTTTTTGGAATTAAAAAAAATAGAAGAAGAAGAAGAAGAAGAAGGTACTTATGTGGAGCTATCAAAGTTAAGGAGTAACAATGATGAAATAGATTTAGGAGCTTCAAAAATAGTGGTAACGTTTCAGATGCTTTTGCTTGTAAACATGGGCAATTGTTATTTTTTGTAGGTGAGTAATTCAATTATTATTAAATCATGTCATTTTTTCCTTATATTGTAGATTTACCATACTTAGATAATCTTTATGTTGTTAGCCAAAGAATGTCTGCCGGTGTTGTTTTATTGTTGCTATTAGCGTTGTGTTACAACTTACAAGTGGCATATTATGAGATTGTTGCTCTTATTCTATTATTTTATTATTTTTTCTACCATGTTGTATGTAGTAGACATTTTGTGTGGAAGTTATTGTAATAGTCTGTAGGTGGTGTGTATGTTTGTGCCTTGAAGGTCATTTTGAATTTTTTTTATCTATACAACCTGTAGGTTGTAACTTGTAAGTTTATAACTTATGCATGATTTTAGATGTTATTGAAAAAATCCCTGGATCTTTTAATTTTGTTAAGTTGTTGTTGGGCATAGCTATTGCTTGTTGGATTTTGTGGGTGATAATAGACACTACTATGCTCTTCTATTAAGAGCTTCTTCAAATAGGTGGATGTGATGGAAGACCTTTTGGAAATTATTTTGTAGACTTACAGCTAGATATTTGTCTTTTTTATTTTGGTTTTTAATTTCTCAATAATATATCTTATTTATTAAGGAAGATGTTGGAAAATTTTAGAAGATATTGTCATTTATCAAGTTAAATGAGTTTGCTAATACATAATACATTTTATTTTATTTTATATAAAACATGGAGTAATGATCAAAATAATTCAAATAACAAATTGATACTTGTTAGTTGTTAACTTTTTATACATGTCATGGATGATGGAATTAGAGAAAAGTGTTATGTTATACCATAAGTAATAACATATAATATAATAAATCAATAATTTGCTAATTTGCTAGTTGAGTAATATTAATGATTATGTGTATAAGTTCATTTGATATTATAAGACATGTATATGTTTACAATTTGTGAACTTATAAAAGTAGTTAGGCAAAGAAGATAAAAGATATTAAAAAATTATCTAATATATACCTTCACCACCAATATTACTCCAACTCATTAACCTTGAAAGTAAGTATTAAGTTTGATTTCATATAAGCATGTAATTAAAAATATATTATTAATTGTTAATTGTTTATTAAATGATTATTATGACTTCTTAATGTTGTATTTTTTGTGGAAAATTTTATTAGAATATCATTAATAAATAAGGATGTCTAGGGTAGACGTATGAAAAAAAATTACAATTTATAAAACACTATATTTTTAAAATATTTAAATAAATAATAAAATATGTGTAATTTATTATTATTATAATAGATTTTGATGTCTGGTTGGGTCAATGGTGGGTTGAGTCGCTATCGGGTTGGGTCAATGACTGGTAATGGGTTGGGATCGATTCAAGTCAGTGTCAGGTGGGGTGGGGTTGCTAAACTTTTAGGGTTTTATTAGGTTGGGTAAGGTTGGATCGGGCGGGTCGATTCAACTTTTACCAGCTCTGGTCATAGTGACCACCACTAAGGGGGTCGTGTTGACGCTTGTCCTTGAATTTTCCTTTGTGTTTCCTCTATGTCTAATGACATGCCTATGCCCATCACCAAGGTCGTGTTCATCTCAATGACTCTAAATTCCACACATAGCCACTCCATGTCACACAACACCTCAAATATAAATCACAAGATCATAAATCTCTACCTTAATGAGTATTTGAATGTGCTAACACATAACACATGAGATCACCATAAAAAATATAAATAAATAAAAAACCACCTTGAAGGGCCTCATGAAATATAAACATAGACTAAGTACAAAAAATGTTTGCTATATTTTCTTCACACACCACCTTCTCCAATATATCCTTGATTACGACAATGATACTTCGGATGAAGTGGTACCTAATATTAATGTGATTCATTTGGTTGTGGAAATAATTTTAATTATCTACCAAATAGATAGCAGTTTGATTGTCACTTTGAATAATTTGAGCACATGATTAAACCTAAGATCATGAACTAAACCTCCAAGCCATGAAACTTTTTTCAAAGCCTCGATCATTGTCATGTGCTTAGCCTTATTGGTACATAATGCAGTCACCTCTTGCAAAGACTTTCTCCAGCTAATCATATAACAATTAAGACACAATACGTGACCATTAGTGAACCTTCTATTATCAAAATATTCACTATAATCCAAGTTAACAAACCTTGGCAATGCATCAGTTAACCTCCCATATTCCAAACAATCCAATGTAGTGCCATTCAAGTGACTCAAAATCCACTTCAGTACTTATCAATAAGTGCAATACGCCAATTTTTTTATAACTTTAAATTATAGTGTTTAACATTTTTTTTCAAAAAAATTAATATTTAATTATTTTTGTCAACTTTTAACTTATAAACCTAAAAAATTATTTAATAAATTAATATAATTATTTATCTTATTATTTTTATTTAAATAAACTCTAAACCCATAATTTTACCAATTTTTTTAAATCAATACCCAAATTTTTGGATAAATTAATATAATATTATCCTAATAACCAAAATTTAATCTAATTTTTAATCATAACCCTAAATATATTTTCCTTTTCATTTTCTTCTTTCCCATTTTCTTCTCCCTTCTTTTTTTCTTCTTTTATCCTCTTAGGCCAGCTCATCCCCCTTCCTTCTTTTTTTTTTCTTCCTGTGCTGACCCGGACTTTCTTTCTTTCTTTCTTCTTTTTCTCTCATGCAGGCCAGTATTATTGCCTTCTCCCTTTTCTTTCTTGCACAGCTCGACCCAACCTCCTTTCTTTTCCTCCTTCCTCGTCTATGCCCTTCTGTACCAAACATGCCCCTTCTTCTTCTCCCTCTACGCATAGTGTGCCTGCACCTCTACACGGTTTCGTCGTCATTTTTCCCTTCCTAGGCAAACCTCGCCTACATCATCTCCCTCCTCACATCCCTTTCTTTCCTTTTCTTGCCCCTACAACCCTCTATCTCCCCTCTGCCTACACCGACCAGCCCTGCAACCCCTATCTTGACTACCCCATTCTCTACACTCCCACCTACCACATTGCATGCCTAAGGTTCCCCCATTCTCTCCTCCTCCTCCTGCTGCTGCTGCTTCTTCTTCTTCTTCTTCTTCTTCTTCTTCTTCCCCACCCATGCTTTTCCATATCACCACCACCACCAACCCAGCCTCCACCATTATCCGCCAACCTTTTCCTTCCCTCCCTCCTTCTTCCTCCATCTCTACCGCCCTATATTCCCTTTCTTCCTCCCCTGTGACACTTCATGTCGATCCCTACCCTTTGCCACCATCCACCCTCCTTACAACCACGTCTAGGGAAATGGTAGTTTTTAATGTTTCCACCCTCTCCACTTGAATCTGCCAGCTCCTCTGCCTTGTAGCTCCCATACACAATCCTAAGTTGATGCCTTGACCACCTCCCTACAACCTCACATCCACCTCATTCCTTTGACACCTCAACATAATTCATCCACCTCCATTGGTCACCCTATCCGCCTCTATTTCCTCCACCACTGTAGCTCCTCTTAGACTGCCTACTACCACCCATAGCCATCACCCACTCCTGCGCCATCACCCTACAACCACCCTAGCACCACCTTCATGCCTTCTTCTTCTCCTTTCCCCTCTCTACACCACATGTATTGTAACTTGCATTGCCGCTACTGCCTTCGACCTACCTACACCACACCATCCAACCACTACCAACTCCAGACCCACCTCCTACACCCCACAACCAAACCTACCACCACCTCCAACCCCTTACACTGAGCCATTTTCTCCCTCCTCCCTTGTATGCATGGCTCACGCTGCGCATACAACATGAGTTATGTTTTGGGTTTTAAATTAATTTTGATAATATTTAATATAAAGGGATAGTTTGGTAAATTGGTATTTAATAAATATTTTCAATAAAAATTATTGTTTCATTGATCAAATATTAATATGGTATTTGTGATATTATTTTTAGGTACAAAATTTTTATTAGTGAAGCCTAATCATTTTTAGATGGTTACCAGTACAATTTGTTTTTGCTGGAAATCAGGTAACATTTATACTCTACTAAAATGTTTGGATTCATATGATAACACATTAGTGTTTTGATATGTAATTTGTGTTAGAAATGACTTGTTACAAATAATTATGTGATTATAAATGTTATCTTGGAAAATAAAAAAAGAAGGCATGTTATCCAATATAAAATGTCGTGTGTGAAAAAGTGTGATTAAAAAGAGGTCTAATGTTGGGAAGTGATGTTGTTTGTTATGTGCATATAAACATGTTAGGTTAAGTATGTTTATACACACTTATAGCAAAATAATTACCACTAGGTGCCCTAGGGGCAATTTGGTCATATAAGCATATCATGATATTGAACCCAATCAAGCTGCCTATGTGTTATACATGAGTATCAATATTATATGGTATAAGTGTATTTTGGTAAATTTAAATATACTATAGTGATTATTCTAATAAACATGCATGATAAGTGTTATTTGATATTGAGAAAGAGAATAGGGGTTTGATATCTTAGAAACACATGTTTTAGCATGGATATCAATATTATATGGTCTAGGGGCAGTTTGGTAATTTTGAATGTACTATGGTGATTATTCTAATAACATGCATGATAAGTGTTATTTGATGTTAAGTATGAGATAGGGGTTTGTTATCTTAGTAACACATATTTTGGCATAAATATCAATATTATATGGTTTAGGGGTATTTTGGTAATTTTAAATGTGCTATGGTGATTATTCCAATAAACATGCATGATTAGTGTTATTTGATGTTGAGAATGAGAATAAGGGTTTGATGTCTTAGAAACACATGTTTCAGCATGATTGTTAATATTATATGGTCTTAGGGGCATTTTAGTAATTTTTAGTGGACTATGATGATTACTCTAATAAACATACAGGATAAATATTATTTGATGTTAAATATGTGAATAGGGGTTTTCTGTCTTAGTAACACATGTTTCAACATGATTAACAATATTTTATGGTCTAAGGATATTTTGGTAATTTTGAATATACCATGATAATTATTCAAATAAACATACATGATGAGTAATATTTGATGTTAAGTATGAGAATAGCAATTTTGTTGTTTTAGAGCCACATGTTGTAGTATGATTATAAATGTTATAAGGTCTAGGTATACTTTGGTAATTTAGAGTGTACCATGATGAATATTCTAATAAGCATGCATAATGTGTTATTTGTTGTTAAGTATGAGAATAAGGATTTTACGGTATTAGATATGCTTGTTTAAGCATGATTAATATTATTCTATGGTATAGGGGTATCTTATTAATTTGGGGTATGCCATGTTGATTATTCTCATAAACATGCATGATGTATATTATTTGTTGTTTTGCATGAAATATGTGTTTTGATGCTCTAAAAGTGCATGTTAGGGTTTTATGTGCAGAATGGTGTATAAGGGAAAAATGGTCATTTGGCGTGTCGGATAACTTAATTACATGATCAATAATTTTATTATGGTGCATTATCCTTTTTATAGCAAATTGATAAAATAAAATAAAATTTGTAATAGGAATGGATGGTAAAGTGGTAGCTTTAGCCTCATGGGTATTTTGGTCATTTTGACCTAAATTGCCTAAGTGTGAGTAGTTGAACCTAGGATGGCCTTAGTATACTTCTGATGTTGCCATTGATGATGACATTGATTTTGGTTACCTCATGATGTTCAGAATGAATGAAAATAGTTCAGTATGAAGAATCGAATTTATGCGATTAATGTGTGTTTTTCGTGGTTACCCTTATAAAATACTAATACTTAAATGAAATACCTTGAGATTGGAAATGGTGGCTCTTTATGGGCGCTAACGTATAGATGTGGTTTAGCCCATTATTGTTTATAGATTTTGCTGGTGTGGCTTAGTGCCCCAATTAGGGCCTACCAAACCATAGGTATACTTATGAATTAGGTGTCCTTATCAGTATAGTATTGTATACCTTCGTGTACTAGTGTGATCAGGGTACCTTTGCATCCCTCGGTTGATATTCGGTAGGATATTGTGCTGCCCTTGTATAGTAATGTGACGTGGGTACCTTTGTGTCTCCAAGTTTGTTTGATCTCTCCTCGAGTAAATAAAAATGGTAATGTTTGGTAATTGAATGAAAATGATTGTTAGGATGATTTAGTAGCAACCTTTTTGCCTACCTATGGTTTGGTAGCAGCCTTTGTCCCTACTTGTGGTTTGGTAGCAGCCTTTATGCTTACTTATGGTTTGGTAGTGGCTTTTGTGCCTTTTAGTAGTAGCCTTTATACCCACCTATGATTTGGTAGTAGCCTTTGTGTCTACCTATAGTTTGGTAGTTTTTGTGCCTATTTATGATGATTTGTGTGTATTGGTTGTGTTGATGGGTCTACTTGTGTATCGAAAAGTTGTGGGTTTGATTATGAGAATTGTGTCTATAGTTATAGCTTGAGAATGATGTGGCTTCTAATTATACTACAAAGAGCACCGCTTGGATGCTCCATTAGTAAGTTTTTGTTGCTTCCAAATGAATGAACATTGGTAGTATATGGTATTGATGTTATGTGGTTATATGAATGATTATCGCATTTCAATTAATATATGCGTAATTAAATGTTCATGTATTATTGTGATTCATTTTATGTTTTCCATACGGGCTTTGCATATTAGTCTTGTATAATGAATTACTTAGTACCATTGCACTGAAGGGTTCCTTTCTTGGCCTCCTACTTATTCAATGGGTAGTGGCCTTTGCAGGTAAGGTTGCAAGCTTTATTCAAGGCTATCCTTTGGGTTAAGAGTGTAGGATTATCCAGGGTTTTGTTTGATGACTTAAACCTGAAGTTTCTATATTTCTTATAGTCTTATTATATTTCCTTTCATTAAAATTTTTATAACCACTGTTAGTAGGTTTTATTTGAAATGTTAATTAATTTCTTAAACTCTTTCAATACTATAATTTATAATTATGTTCTTAAATTTAATATTTTAGCTTTATCACTTGGTAATAGAATGGTAGAGAAAACTAGTCTGGTATTAAGTATTGTGGTAGCACCCCAAAGTTTACTTTCTTAGCTTCCGCATGTAACTTGCTAAAAATAATTTTTTTTCAATATAAAATTTTGAGGGTCTTACAATGAGACTTCCCAAGATTTGTCATATACCTACTCACAACACTCATGACTTGAGCAATATATATCTTGGTACAAACCATATAGTACATCACACATCTTACATCATTAGAGTAGGGAATTGTGGTCATAAACTTTACCTCATATTTGGATTTGGGGTTATCCAAATTAGATAATTTAAAGTGAATAACCAAAGGAGTGCTAATAGGCTTAGTGTGACACCCCAAGTATAAATTAGTGTAACACCAAACGGGGGCCACTTGGTAGCCATCAGATAGCACCCAGGGTCCACAATGCTTGTAAGGGCTATCTTGGAGTACTTTTAGATTGATCGATTGATCCTATAGGTCATTATGAGTCCTTTTAGTGTCCTTTGTCCTCACTCACACTCTTCACGAGAATTTTTTTGAAACTTTCTAGGAGGGTCACCCATCATAAAAATTACTCTACGACCAACATGCTTAACTATGGATTTTTTAGGACGAAATCACCAAAAATATGATCATGTTGATATAAGTAGCCATGTCAATCCTTATAACACTCTGCTCACTTTAGCGATATTGCTTGTGGCATCTATCGTATGAAAAATCTTTACAACATTGTTCATATAGTGCTCTTATGACAAGTAAAGATAGTTCTGGTTGCGGTCTTGAATGATCTCCGTGTTATATCCTCTTTGCATATCCAAGATCCTTAATCTCAAACTCATTCATCAACATTATTTTCACCTTGTTAACCTTAGACAACTCTTTTGCTACCACAAATATGTCATCGACATATAAAGATTAAGAATCATGAGCTAATCAAACCTCTTGAATCACTATTTAGGAGACTACTTCAAACCATACAACGACTTCTTCAATAAGCACAAATGATCTTTCTTGCCTTCAACAATGAAACCATCTAGTCAGCACATAAAGATCTCCTCCTCAAGCTCACCATGAAAAAATACTATTTTAACATTTGATTGATTCGACTCTATATCCTACATAGTCACATACATAAGTAGAATATGAGTAGAAGTATGCCTAATAATAAGAGAAAATACCTTGTTATAGTCTACATTAGGTATCGAACTAAACCTATATGCAATTAGACAAGCATTGTATCTTGATCTCTCAACTTCTAGGGTTTATTGTTTGAAAGTGTACAAAACCTTCCAATCAATGATCTTCTTCTTCCTAGGTGCCTTCACAAGTTTCCATGCTTGATTTTTCCTCATAAAGATAGGATCTCCTACTATATAACAAGACAACACTTAGAAAAATCAACACTAACAATGCTCTAAGTATAACACTGTCACATACACATCACCAACTATCTTTACACTAGATAAAGCATAATTTGATAACTTCTAAAAGCTATATCTAATAGAAGGCTTAATGTTTCTCCATGGTCTACCTGAAGCAATGCTTTTTTACTCACCCTATTACCTACATCCACTCACCTTAGTGATAATGGGTTTATAAGAATGACAAGGCATATCCAAATCAAGCTTCATATTCATCTAACCTCATAAGACTATCTATCAATGTAAAACTCAGTCTTGTAGAGGAATGCAAACTCATTAAATTTGATATCCCTACTAGTTAGAAAATTTGATGGAGTTAGGTCTCACAACCTTTACCCCTTCACTCTAGGTTTATAAGCAAGAAAGATACACTTCTTTTCTCTATGTTCAATATTTCTGTCATTCACATAAACATAGGTGAGGCATCTAAAAATATGCAAATGAAAATAATCAATGGGCGCCTTTTTAGCATACCTCTTCAAGTTTCTTCAACTTAATGGAACAATTGGGCAATATGTTTACTAGAAACACTGTTGGGTGAATTACTTCAACCAAAAAATCCATGCTTAATATATTATGTGATAGTATACGCCAAGCCTTTTTTGATTGGCCATGTTCATCATCTCAATAGTCACATTCTATTACATCCTTC
The DNA here is from genome assembly GCA_030549775.1 of Tamarix chinensis. Lineage (NCBI taxonomy): Eukaryota > Viridiplantae > Streptophyta > Magnoliopsida > Caryophyllales > Tamaricaceae > Tamarix > Tamarix chinensis. The sequence goes on from CM060172.1 coordinate 112,794,527, forward strand.
TAATATAAGTTTGGTGCCAAGTAATCTCATCGTCCTCATAGTAGTCACTAAAACTCTACTCCACAAACTAAAGACTATCATTTATTTGGAGACACTTAAATTAATACCCTAATTTTTTTAACCTACCTTAATTTTGGGTCATTAATATACTAAGCTCCTCTCTTATGCTTTGGTCCTAATTTTAACTCTAACTCTAAACCTTGGCACCATTTTCCTTTTTCGTCCTTTTTTGTTTCTTCTCTCTTTCTTTTTCTCCTTCCAACTTGGTTCCCCATACCAACCAATCGTGCTTAGTTCAATTACGCACATCAAATTTTCCAACTTTAACCAAATTCTCACTCTAGCATCATTTCACCGCTGCCTATAGTGATCTTTCATGCAAGACCCATCCCCATCTTTGTTCTCCTTATTTTATACAACCAATTCCATTTCTCAACCTTAATCTCAAATTATTACCACACCATACTTCTCTCATACAACTAGCCTTATAATCCTCTTTCTCTCTCTTGTGGTCATTTATTATACGCCAACCAAAACTCTTTTCTTTTTCCCTTAAAATTTTCTGTGATCTTTGACCCTTTTCTATATCATCTATCTTCCACTCAACTTTTCTATCATTATCATCAGCATTACCATCAGTATCACTTCCCTTACCCTTCTTATCTCACCTAGACCAATATCTCCCAACCTCCTCCACATTCACCCTGTTGTTTGTTGTTCATCTATCGTAGCCTCTACCATAGTTTTTTACTCAATCACCCTCATCTATTGTGCCTCTCTCTCTGTGTCTCTCTTTCAATATGTGTTGTTTCTCACTTTCTTAACTAGTATTGTAAAGCGGGTTGAACTCATTGAATAGGTGATTTTCTCTCCCACAGTTTGTTATCTTATCGAGTAGGTTCTTTATTTTCTCTCCCTCATATCTCAAATGAGTTTGTTTGTTTCCCTAATTTGTTATTTTCCCTTGAATCTTGACCAAGACAATTCCTCTCACATTGGTCTTAGTCAATCATTGCCCCTTACCAATCACACTAATTATTTTTTGTTCTTCTTAGTTAGCCCTCTTTGTTTCTTCCTCCCTTTTCCCTTTCTCCTCTTACCTTGCTTCCCCTTCTTTTTTTTCCTAAATTATAACCTTGGGTTCTTCTTAGTTTTAAGATGATTTTCTAGTGGTTTTAGAGTAGGAACTTTAAGGTTATTCTTACTTAGAGATCGATGACGTTTGGGTAAGGATACATGTCTTAGAATAATTCTTTAATGATGTGTGTAAATTATATGTAATATCATGATAATATAGTTATATTTTATAATTCATGTTGTTGATGTCATACTAGGATATCATTGTATTTTGTTATGGAAAATGAATGTCATGTGAAAGCATGAATTATATGTATTATTGTTTAGTTATGCTTTGTTTGGTAACCCTATCATGTTAGCATGATTTATCATTTTAATTGAGTTATAAAGAGTGGCTTATTAATAAGGTTAAGTTTTATAACCATGATGTATTTTTGAGGTTGGAAGTTGATGCCCCTTGTATATCTATGATAATATTACATGACATTATCAAGAAAACCAATGGTCTAATAAGATTTTAATATTTAAAGTGAAAGATCAATCCACTCAGGACTAGATGTATCCATACATTCCATCAGATGAGAATAGTGGCTAACAATATTGTGCCTTGGGGTTATACCAATCTATTCCAATGGACAAGAATAGTGGCTAAGAGCATTTTGCCTTGGAGTTTACTAGTCCATTCCACTAAATAAGAATAGTGGCCAGGAGTGTTGTGTTCTAGGTTACACATGTCCGTTCCAGCGGAATAGAATAGTGGCTAAAAGCGTTGTGCCCTAGGGTTGTATATTGTTGATACCATTCCACTAATTATGAATAATGGGTTCCCTGAACTCTAGAAAATTAATAAATGGAAACGCATAACCATCTATCTTGAAAATATTTCAATTCCTATTGGGAATCCTCTTTTTTTTTTTAATTAATGTACATGATTATTCCTTAATGTAATATTTCTTGTATACATGCCCTCTCTTATGAATGCATCGTTACCTTAATTAGTAAGTAGCGTATTGATCACCCTTTTCATGGATGTTTCTCATTCCCATGAGTACATGACCCAAGTTTTGTTGTACAAGTCATTGAGTATTGTCTTGATGATTTCACTACTTATGATGCATTGTCTATGGATGAATGATTTATATTTACAAGGGCTTGGACATAGAGTTAATGTTACCCAATAGCTAGTTTTTTTGGATAGATTTTGGACTCTTAGTTCTATTAGACCCATTTTTTGTTGTATTATTTTTATCTATACTCAAGTTAAATATCCAACTCTTATCTAAGTTTATGGAAATTTCTCTAGCTTTTTTCTTATCTTATTTTAAGTTATAAATGTTTTGCCTTATATTCAATGTAAGGATGGTATGGTGAGCTAGATTTATGTCAATTACGATTGTAACACCCAATTATCTTTATAGTATGTTTCCGCTAGAATAAAAATTTTAAGTAGTAAATTTTAGGGTATTATATTTGACTTGTCTCCCAATTTGTTTCTCTAGTAGGGTCTTATAGTGATTGAAAACACCAAGCACATCCTTATTATTTTTGTAAAATAAACCCATACGTTCCTAGAAAGGTCATTAGTAAATGTCAATTGGTATCACAATCCACTATTAGAAACCACCCCTGCAGGACCCCATAAATATTTATGGAGATAATAAATAGATTCCTTTATATAATTTGTAGTTGATAAAAAGCTAACTCACTTCTACTTACCAAGCACATAATACTCAAAAAACTTAATAAAACCATGCTTTATCCATCCAATAACCCTCTCTTAGATAGTTCACTCATACCTTTAACACTCATGTGTCCCAATAGCATATGCTAAAGTCTAGTATCATTCGAGTCAGACATACGTGTGGATGTCACTTTAGTTACACCCTCAATAGTAAAATGAATCAACTTATATAATGTCCCAACCCTTTTGTATTTCATCACAACAAGAGTCCCTTTAGGAATCTTCATCGTGTTATCCTCTCTCATATAATGATATCTATTACAATCCAAGGAACTTGATGAATTAATGTTTTTGAACATCTTATGGGCATGACAACCATTAGATAGTGTCTTGATCACACGCTCATGTATCATAACCTTCACATCCACAATCCTAACAACTTTGCATGTAGTATTGTTACGCATCATAACTACTCCACTCTAATTTCTCTCATTAGTCTAGAACCAATTCTTATTGGGACAAATATAGTAGGAATACCCATAATCTAAGATCCATATATCAGTAATCTTAATTTCTCTACTAGTGGCAATCAACACATCGCCATTACTATTATATTAGGTAATAGTAGCATCATCCTCTGAGAAAAAAGAATCACTAGATTTATCTCATATTTTCTTATTAGGGTAGAACTTCCTAACATGACCCTTTATGTGACACTCATGGTAGATAATATTTTTATATTCATTTTTAGACTTCGATATGGATTTTTTCTTGTCACCAAAATATTATTTTTGAGTTCTCTCTTATATAGAATCCCCTCACTATGTGAGTCACTTAAAATTCCTCCATTATATTGATTTTCAATCAATTTTTATTGTGGCAGGACATTCTTGATATCCCCAAGAATCAACTCATCCTTATCATACAATATAGTCTCATAAAAGTTCTTATAATCAAAAAGTAAAGAAAAATATAATTTAATAGCAAACTCTTCATTATTCATTTGATATATATATTTTGAAAGTCCATAACAATAGAGTTAAAATCATCAATATGATACTTACAAGATTGTCCCTCGCCTAATTTTAAATCATGCAGTATACTCTTCAACAACGGATGATTCATCATTGATTTTGTATGGTGGATAGGGAATTCCCACCAATTTCAAATTTCACATCAATCATTGCCATATGCTTCTTCATATTTCCATATAAACTTTTCAAAACCGTTTTGAATCAAGATCGTCTTCGTCTTCAACTTTCACAAGCTAAGGTTTACAATATAATCAAACTTCTCAATTTCAAATCTTGTTAATGTCATCCTATACAAGTCCACACATGAATCCAATATTTGATACCAAATTTTGGGGATTGACTAGTGTAAACATACGGGATCTAATTTGCTAGAATTAAGGGTTCCAAGATTTAATAAAGAAAATAATTAGGAACAAGAATTGGGGGAAATTGATGATCTTATTAATATGTGAATCATATAAATAGAAGTGGAATCAATAATCAATCACTCAATATGCATGTTATCTCTCAAAAACAATAGAGAACTAGTTGAGAATTATCACTCCTATTCATTTGAAGAAAAGTGGAAACTATATATAGGGAATTGATAAAAACATAAAAATAAATGAATTCAAGGCGATGCATATACCATTTTAACATGAGTATAGTGGCCATTACTGAGGGGGTCATGTCAACACTCATATTTTAGTTTTCATCCATATTTATTCCATGTTTGATGACATGACCATGCCCATCACCACAGCATTGATGTGTTCACTCTCAATCACTCCAAACTTTTCTTTTAATTATCCACATGTAACCACTCCATGCCACATTACACCTCAAATATGAATCACAAGCTTATAGATATCTCTACTCTATGGAGGTTATAATTCCTTTTGACTATGGAGGTTTGAATTTTCTTGACTCTTTTACTTGTTTATTTATGTAAAGGATAAATATATGAAGCTTAAAACATACACTATAATTTTTTATTTGTTAGAAATTATATTATAGTAAGTTATGATAAAATGTACCAATAGCTTTGAAACTTATTAAAGTAATGGATTGTTTCAAATAAATTAACAACACTAATCTCAGTATGAAATTTGATATCATTAAAAGTCCTACTCAAAATGTAACTAAATTCTAACTTGGAAATTTTAATCATCCCTCCATTTTATAATACATGTATGATATGAGTATTTTCTTAACTATACTTCTAAGCCCTTGGACATTGACCCAAAAGACAAAAGCTAACCCCCCCAAGAACCTAAATTGGTCCCAAATACACCCTAATTGATCCAATCTAGCCATAGACAAGTGTCAAGCATCTAGCTCATAAAGCTTCACTCATGGGTTGAAAAGCCTTAAAACACTCAAGACTGCTCCCCTTCTTTTCCACTACACCATATTCGACTTCTTTTTCTAACTTTGATTTAACCTTGGGGTATTGTTGATTTTTTTGAGGACGTGAGAAATCATTATGCATATTTCTTATTTTTTCTCTCTCTCACCTCCTTGTATTCCCCTCAATATCTTGCTGATATTTCCCTCTACCTTAATCCTTAAGAATATCTTGGATTATTAAACTCATACAATAGTAGGCATCGTCTATGGGGATCCCTTACAAAAATCAATATCCCTTATGCAACCTATTCATTGAACTAATACAAACACTAGTAATCTCCGTAGAAAAAACCATTTAGTCACTATTTCTCAACTCTAAACTATTAACACTGAGCATCACACTTCTATTCAAGAGTGATGTCACACTTCAATTTAAGAGTGATGTCAAACATGTGGACCTCTCTTACTCATACCCTTGGATAATTGTCTCACCTCATATACTAGCTTCAACACAAGCCACATTAGAAACTTACTCCTTAAGAAACCTTAGATGAAACTCCTAACATCTAGAAAGAGAGCCAAGAACTAGAATCCTCAACACCATGTTGTATGAATATGATATAGATTCTATAGAATATGTTAGAGGCAAAAGAATTAGAAGCGAAAAGCTATAATAGTCCCTCATCCCTTCAAGACAGATCATAAATGAAAGGCATCCGAGTCTTGAGACTAATAGATGCTAGGACAAAACATATTGAAATAAGAAATAAAGGTAAGAAGGCTAATAGAATAGGAGGGATGAGGAAGAGTCAGTTAATATGATGGTAGACAAAAGGGTTTGTAATGCATTGTAAACCATGAAAGTTCATAATGATAACATTTGTTTTAGATGGAAGAAACCTTTTATGGATGATATCTTTGAGGCACTAACACAAAAAAATACGAATGCCTGTATTTGAAGCATTTGATAGCTTAACCAATCTGAAAGACCATCTAAACACATTTAGGAGCTTGATGTTGTTAGCTGGGACTCAAGAAACATTATGTAAATCATTTTTTGGCACTTTGAAAAGAGAATCCTTGAGGTGGTTTGGAAAGTTAAAGGCTAAATTAATGGATTTATTCTTCTAGCTTATGACGACTTTCGTTAAACAGTTTGATGCATACTGATACTCTAAAAAGTATTCTTCTTCACTGATGGGGTGTGCCTAAGGTTTGTCAGAGTTAGTTCATTCATTATTGAATAGACTTAATAAAGATGTTCGACAAATTGATGAATTTGACTATGGAATTTATAGATCACCCCTCATCAAGGGATTGATTGACAAAGAGCTTATGGAGAATTTATACTTGGAAAAACATAAATCTCACACTTCTCTTAGGAACAATGTACAAGAAAGGATTAATGCTAAGCAAATGAGTAAATCTATGTGATCAACGAAAAAAGAAGGTGAAAAGTCCATCAATTATAAATCTAAGAGTGGATAAGGATATGTGTAAACAATAAAGAGACTGGGAGGGTCATAGATTAACAAAAAACCAAACTATCCAATGGGGCGTATCTAACAAATATGATGAATACACTTAATTGGTAGCTAGTGTTTTTCATATATTAAGCATAGAGAATGGTTAGAAAACATTTCTAAGGTTATTCCCCTGTGAACCAACTGAAAGTACAAAAATCCTAATTGGTGGTGTGCATATCATGAAGATATTGGACACACTATAGAGGAGTGAAAGGCTTTAAGGCATTTAAGGCAATACATACATATAAACCCAAATTAGAGAAGGAATAGGTATGACTTGATAGATTCCATTACTCCCTTAGGGTAAGGAACAACAAAAATTTATTCATATGATTGCTGGGAGATTCCTTAGCAAATGCTAGTAATTTGGTTATAAATGCATATGTTAGAAAATTTGACTTCCATGAAATTAGTAAGAGGGAAAGAAAGATCAAATGGGAAGTCAATTCCATAGAAAAATATGGCGGATAAATTAAATTAGAACCTCATGAAAACCCCCTGGCTATTGAAGTATAGATTGCTAATTGCATGATGACAAGAATCCTTATAGATACTAGAAGTTTTGTTGATGTCATTTTTAGGAAGCTTATAGATAATTAGAATTTCTAGAGGAGTATTTGCAAAATAAGGCTTCACCTATCATTAGATTAGCCGTTAACACCATAAAATCAAAGGAAATGATCAACCTTGCTTTATCAATTAGTCATTAGGGGCTCTAACAAGCATTAAAACATATTTTGTGGTTGTTTCTTGCCCTTTAGCATATAATATGATATTGGAATAGCCCCTAAAAATTATTTAGGAAATCATATTTATGGATGGGCTATTAATGAGGTTTCCAATCAGCGGTGGTTAAGGAGAAGTTAAGGGTGACAGATGAATGACATGGAAATGGTATGCAATAGGAGTAGGAGGAGTCCCAAGGCGGTCCAAAGCTAAGAAAGAATGATAAAATATAGTTATAGAATATATGAATGCATTCGGGGAGGGAATCCATGCCACCACTAAAACAAAAGAAAAATAGTTGGGTATCTAGAGCACACTATAATAATAGGCAAAGATCTTGGTAAGCCTGATAGGGACCTATTGCTGAAATTTATTATAAACATCAAATGTGGTTTTTCCTAGACAGTGGTTGATATAGAGAGAACTCCATCTAAACTTATCAAACATTGATTAGATATAGTGGAAGGATATAAGCATATTAAATAAACTAAAATGGTAATTGAAGCTGAAAAGCATAAGGCCATTAAGGAGGAGGTGTAGAAATTTCTCGATTCATGGTTCTTTAAGGACATGGAATATGTAGAATAGATTTCTAATTCCATATTGGAAAAGAAACCTAATGAAATATGGAGGATTTATGTCAGCTTACCTGAATAATTCTTATCCTTAAGGTATTTATCCACTTCCTTGAATAGATCAGTTGATTAACTCGATGATCAAGCACAAAGGCTAGGTTTTATGGATTCTTTTTTAAGGCATTATTAGATAAACTAATTGAGGTTGATTAGGATAAAACTACATTCCATATGAATGATGTACTTCACTATTATAAGGTAACTACACTTGATCTTAAGAATGGTGGGGTAAATTTTCAAAGGTTGGTAAAACACACTATTCCAATGACAAATTGTGGTATGGACAGGGGATTATATGGATGATATGATAATGAAAATCAAGAAAAAAGAAGCCCACATACAAGAACTCCATACTATTTTTTATACTCTAAAAAAAATAAACTTGCATATCACAAAATGCATATTTGAAGTCGCTGCCTACAAGTTTCTTTGCTTCATGATCTATAATAGGGGCATAGATATGAATCCTAAAAAGGTGGAAATCGTTTTGAACATCCAAGCTCCAATAGGGAGAAAGAACATTCATCACTAGATGATGAAATTGGCCACATTATACAGGTTCTTATTAAAGGGGTTGATAAGAGCTTACCTTTTTCTTGTGGGTGCAAGTGTATTTTTAGTGGACTAGGTATTGCCAAAAGACATTTGATGATTTGAAAAACCTCTTATCTAGGTTAAAAACTTGACATTCTCAGTGTTAGGAGATATACTATTCTTATATTTGGTAGCATCGACATTGGATATTTCTTCCATTCTAGTTTAAGAAGACACAAAAACCTATTTATTACACCAAAAAAGTGTTGACTAACATTAAGAACCGATAATCAAACCTAGAAAACATGGCATATACATTACTCATTGCTTCAAGAAAGTTAAAGCCTTATTTTGATTCATAGTCAATTGGGGTTTTGATTAATGTTCTCATCAAAATTTTCTTTCATAAGCTTGAGAATGGAGGGGAGTGATGGTGCGGGTTATTAAGTTAAGATAATATGACATTTAATACCGCCCACAACTTACTATTAAGGGCCAAGCTTCCAAGAACTTAGGCTATAAAGCTAGAGTGGTTTTAAATGACCCTAATGGCATAATGGTAGAATATGCACTTCGTTTTGGGTTTGTTAAAACCAATAATGAAGTTCAATATGAAGCAGCATTGACCAATCTTAGAATAGCTCAAGGATTGAAGGCAGATAATATAAGTTACGTAGTGACTCAATTTTAATTGTGGGTCAGTATAATGAATAGTACAAAGTCAAGGAGCCTAATATGGAGAAATATTTAGGGAAGCTAATTAAAGAAACAAAGAAATTATCCTCTATTGAAAATGTACAATTACTACAATAAACTAATCTACTGGCTAATGCCTTAGGAAATCTAGCCTTAGCCAACCCTTCTTCCTCATCTCGGACAATCATGGTTGAGTATAAGATAAGGTGCTCGACCAACACAAATGAAATTGGGGGCAAGTTATTTGAGATTATAGAGACGTTGATGATAGATGAATGGATGAAATAATTTATGGATTTTTTTTATAAATAGGGACTCAAATAATGGGAAAAAAATAAGGCATTTGAGATAGAAGAAAAGAAACAAAACAGTTCATGACTAAAGGAAAATTGTCTAG